>JAOPSE010000747.1:0-308444 GCA_029449295.1 Zea luxurians | reverse complement strand
CCTGGATAGCATATTTGGCACACAAAACAGCATGAGCAGTTCCCCATGGCTTTTCACGTTCGGGTAATCAAAACCCTGTAAGCGAATACTGTCTATTTCCTGTAAATCCAATGAAGCTCAAATCCTTTTGTTTGAGATATGGCGTTCAGCCTTTCAATATAACTTTCAGGGATCAGTTTGTTGATCACATAACAATCTTGTGAAAACCTGCTTCCAGAGCATCATAGATGGAATACTCCAAAATCGGTGATCCGTTGTCGAGTATTCCGTCTACTTGTTTTAATCCTTTATAACGACTTCCTAATCCGCCGGCTAATATAAAGTAAGGTCTTTTTAGAACTCATCAGTCATTCCCAAATACAGGTTTACGGGTTTTCCATTTTCCGTTGGTAAAGTCAGGAATATCAACAACCTGGCCACCTTTAGCAATAGATTCTTCACTTAACGGCGTGATAGAATACCACAGAGCAAGGTCATAAACATCCATTGGGAATTCTATATTTCGTTTAATACATTCAATGAAAGTATTCATGACAAAGAAATCCATTCCTCCGTGTCCTGCTCCTGCAGCGGTACTTTCGAATTTTTTCCACATCGGATGGTCGTGTTCTTTCATCCATTTTTCCGTATTATCCCAACGGTGAGTGTGGTTCATTGTTTTTTCAAAATAAATATGTCCCTGGTTGAAATCTCCCCAGCCGAAATCCTGCCACAACCCTTCTGTACCTTGTACCCTGAATCCTAAATCATAAGGTCTCTGTAAGCTGGTATCGTGGGTTAAAAGGATCGTTTCGCCATTTTCACAGGCAATCTGAGTCGTTACAATATCTCCCTGATTGAATTTTACTTTGGCATTCGGATGATTCTCTCCTCCTTTAGCATGTTCAACAATGTATTTATGAAGTCCCACAGATTTAGATGAGAATGATGAAAGTCTGGTCAGACGGTTTCCACGGTTGATGTCCATCATCATGGCTACCGGTCCTAAACCGTGCGTAGGATACAATTCTCCATTACGTTTTACATAATGTTCCGTTCTCCATTTAGCCTCACTGAATCCTTTTTCACCAAATTCAGCTCCGGAGTTATAAGGGGTTACACCGTCATTGAAAAGTACGCCTCTCAAATCATGCTGATAACCACCTCTTCCATGCACCAGTTCTCCGAACATTCCCTTACGGACCATATTCAGAATGGCCATAATATCTCTTCGGTAGCACACATTTTCCATCATGAAAATAGGAACCTTGGTTTCCTCATATACCTTCACAAATTCCCAGCAGTCCTGAAGCTTTATCGCTCCGGAAACTTCCATTCCCACAATTTTTTTAGCACGCATAGCTTCAACACCTTGAGGAAGATGCCATTCCCATGGGGTAGCAATAACAACCGCATCTATATTTTTTGATTTTAATAGATTTCTGTAGTCATATTCACCGTTGGAAAATTCCTGAGCAGCCGGTTTATTGTTGTCTTTTAATATTTTTTGAGAAGCGGAAAGCATTCTTTTATCCGGATCAGCAAAAGCTATAATTTCTACATCACTGCGTTTTGCAAGTAATTTAACATGTTCCTGTCCACGAAGTCCTACGCCGATAAAACCAACACGAACTTTCTTATCTGTTTTAAAATCATTGGAGTAAGCAAATAAAGAGTTAGGTAAAACCAGTGCCCCAAAACTTGCCAGAGTTGCAGTTTTAATAAAGTCTCTGCGGGAAGTGCTCTTGTTCATCTATTTTTTTTCTAAATATATTAAAACTTTATCAAACAATGGTGAATATATTTGTTAGTATGAAGTGTTATTTTGGAAAACTTTGAGATTGTGAGAGTTTGAAAGCACAGAATATGATTATTTGCTTTTTTATCCATTACCTTAACAATCACTGACCATAATAAGCGCTGATTACTTTTTCCCGCATTTTGTTCAGATATTTGATATCTTTAGTATTGGAAAGGATAATGACTGTCAGGTTTTTATCAACCAGATGTATCCAGTTGGCACTATGCCCGTATCCTTCTCCTTGTCGTTCAGCAAACAAAGTATTGACAGAACCGAATTTTTTAGGATAAACCCAAAAACCAAGGGCTGCATCTTCGAGTTTTTATCAGCTGTCAACATAGTTTCCAATGTTTTCTTACTAAAAAGAAGGGAATTAAATACTGCCTGATCAAAAATAAGAAGATCTTTTGGGGTAGAGTACATTGCTCCGGCCGAATAGAAATTATCGATATAGGTATTGGTTGGCATATGAAGGGAAAACGGATCAGACGAATCAGCGGAATATCCCTCATCAATATTTCTGATAATGTCATTATGGTGAAGAAATCCCGTATTCTGCATATGGAGAGGAATAAGTATCTGTTCCTTTAAAACTTCTTCAAAGGATTTGCTGTATATTTTTTCTATAATCTTTCCAAGAAGTATAAAATCTCCATTGTTATAGCTGAATTTCGTTCCGGGTTTATCAACCAAATTTTCAGAGAGGTAGGTGGTGATAAAATCATCAAGATTCCAGATGGTGTTATCATAAGCCTGATGAATAAGTTCCGGAGAGCTGATGTCTTTATTGTCCCTGCCACTGCTGTAGGTGAGTAGATTTCTTATGGTAGCTTTGTTGGCTGCTTCTCCTTTATACTCGGGGTAATAAGTGGAAATCGGAGCATCCAGATTAATTTTTCCTCTTTCGTAAAGCTGCATAATCAATGCGGCGGTAAAAGTTTTGGTAAGGGAAAAAAATATGAAAACGGGTTTCATCCGAAAAAGGGATGTTGTAATGTCTGTTGGATAAACCGGTATAGGCAAGAAGTTCGGTTTTTCCATTTTGAGCAACCAGGACGGCGCCGTTAAAATTGTCTTTTTTTACACATGAATCAAGTACTTGTTCAACCTTTTGTATCTGTGGGTAGGCCAATTGAATCATAATCAACAGCAATCCTGAAAGTTTTCTTTTCATACTAACCGTTTTTATAAGGTAATTACTGACATGAAAATGTCTTATTTAAGTCCAATTTTACTGGCCGATCCAGGCTTTTCTTAATGTCACTTGCTTTGACTCGGGATTGGGTAAAATGCCTACTTTTCCGGTAGCTTGATCATAGGTAAAACCAACCTTTTCCAAATATTCTTTCAGAGGAATAGGTTGTGTACCTTCAACGTAATCACTGAAAAATGTTCGTATTTCCGGGAAAGTCATTTTAGTAATCTCATCAAAGATATCATCATCATTAAAGTATTTACCTGCTCCATATTTTTTCATCAGCTGAAGCATCAGGTCCTGGGTTCCCATTTTTCCTCCGGAAAGTTCCCGTAATCTGATATCCAGACACATTCCCAGCAATGGTCCTTTCTGATAAAAATTCATGTACTGATCCTGTCGCGTCATGGCATTTTTGCTGACCTCTGTAAAAGAAAGCGTATTATCAAATTCTTTCATGCCCTGTATTTTTTCATCAAGACTTTTTTCAAAAGCCTCAAGACTGATCATTTTTTGTTTTATAGGCATGTGAATCGTTGCATACTCCGTCATCCCTTCATACAACCACAGGTGTTTGGACATAACAGGATTCAGAAAGTCGTAATGCTGGATTTCCCCTGAATGAATGTTCAATGGGGTAATGATATGAAAGAACTCGTGAGAAGCCACTCTGTTGAGTGCCATCGGAAGGAATTTCATATTTCCGGAACGGTACAGGCAGACCGTTGATTGAGAGTGCTCAAGCCCGTCTCCCAAAAAACCGTTCTCATTGGAAGATTCATAATAAATTAAAAAGGCATATTTGTTAACCGGCAATGAACCTCCCAGATAAGCTTGTTGGTTTTTCAAAATATTCTCCAGCTCAAGGGCTATTTTTTTTGAATAATGTCTTTCTTTATTATTATAGAATGATACAAGTACTTCTGTATGACCTATCTTCAGCCACGTAGTATCAGGAATACAGTACATCACAGGAGAGTCAACCAACTGACGGTAATCTTTTGCCCAGACTCTATCTGTATTTTTATCTTTTTGTTGATAATCAAGAGCAGAAGATGCATAAAAATCTTTGTTTTTTGTAATATTGATTTGATAGGGAATATCCTTCATTTCTTCAAAATACCCCACTAAAGAATTATAATTGATGACAAAAATACTGTCTTTTCTAAAGGTACTGCCGGCAGATCTGGCCTCATGACTTTCCTTTTCCAAAGAATCCCAACCATCGGCTACCTGATAGGAGATCGTTTTGACATCTTTAAGATCATGAATCATCCAGCTATTTTGATCCAGGCGTTCTGTAGCTATTTTTTTTCCTTTTTTATCAGTAGCAACCAGGTTGGAAACGTATTGCCCAAAATTCATAGCCTGATAAAAGCCCGGAACGAGCTTGGGAATAATAAATTTCCCTTGTTTAAGATTGTTTTTGGGAGGAGTAAAAGAAACTTTGACTTCATCATTTGACAGGTGAAGAAGATCTATATTGTATTGATATGTGTTTTTTGAGACTTGGGCAATGATTGTATTCGGAAATATAAACAGTACAAAAACTAATTTGATCAGGTTATTCATCTGCTTTTGTTTTAGTTAGTACGAAAGTACAAAAATTGCCCAAGGTGAAGTCATTTTATTTTTCCATAAAATACACTTCTTCATAAGGTTGAATCAGGACCCAGCCGTTTCCTGAAAAATTTCATCTGGAACTCTTCACCGCTTCCTCTCCCGATAAGACTTTTGAAAGAAACATTGGTTTTGAGTTCAGGACTTAAATTTCCTGACCATGCCACCGTAGCATTAGGATCTGTGAAAACAGGAGTGTCAGGGGGTTACCAATAAAGTTAAAGGATCACCGTGCGTTGTAATGGCAATATGCCCCGTTCCTGAAAGTTTTACCTGAAACAAACCACCGGACATCATTCCTGCAATACTTTTTAGCATGGTAATATCGCTTTTTACACTTTGTTCGTGAGCCAGAACATCATTTCCATTCACGCAAACAGATTCATTATTCAAATAAAGAATGCGAACTTTTTTCCCGGAATCTGCTACATACAGTTTACCTGTTCCTTCTGCTTTCATCAGTTTACTTCCTTCTCCACTGATGGCTTTCTTTAAAAGGTTCCCAATACCTCCGGCCAGCATTCCCTGTCTTTCAAAGTTGATATTTCCCACATAGCTCACCATACTTCCTCTTTTCGTCCATACTGCCTGATTGTTCAGGTTAATTTCCAAAAGGTGTTTGGTTTCCAGCTCGAAATAATCTCTTTGTTGCGGATTCTCTTTCGTTTCGTTGATAAATGCTTCAATTGAATACTTACTCATCGTAATAATTTTTTTATGGGTTATTAAATGTTTTTATTTCTTTTGATGGTTTGATTTTGCCTAGATGGATTGAAAAAAGCACATTTTACCTTTCAATTCCCGGGTTATTTTTTACCGAATGCTAAAATAAGTCTTTTTCATCTATGGAAATCCCCGTATAATCACGGTTTTATATTTCATTGCAAATAATACTTGACAAAGGGGTATCGAATGTCGTATATTTGCACTCCGAAAATTACACCTTGTAATTTCAATAATTTTTAAACCGTAATTTAAAAAATGAAAACATCAGATTTTAATTTTGATCTTCCTGCGGAATTATTAGCAGAACACCCATCAGAGCACAGAGACGAAGCCAGATTAATGGTACTTGATAGAAAAACTGAAACTATTGAGCACAAATTATTCAAGGATGTAGTAGATTATTTTGATGAAGAAGACTTGTTCATTTTCAACAATACAAAAGTTTTCCCTGCACGTTTGTATGGAAACAAAGAAAAAACAGGAGCTAAAATTGAAGTTTTCTTGTTAAGAGAGCTTGATAAAGAAACTCGTGTTTGGGACGTTTTGGTAGATCCTGCAAGAAAAATCAGAATTGGTAACAAATTATTCTTCACTGAAGATGAGTCTTTGGTAGCTGAGGTTATCGATAACACCACTTCAAGAGGAAGAACATTAAGATTCTTATTCGACGGTTCTTATGAAGAATTCAGAGCGAAATTAAAAGAATTGGGAGAAACTCCGCTTCCAAAATATATCAAAAGAGCAGTAGAACCTGAAGATGCAGAAAGATACCAGACAATCTACGCTAAAGTAGAAGGAGCGGTAGCTGCACCTACAGCTGGTTTACACTTCTCTAAACATTTGATGAAGAGATTGGAGATCAAAGGAATCAACTTTGCTGAAGTAACACTTCACGTAGGGTTAGGAACTTTCAACCCAATTGAAGTAGAAGATCTTTCCAAGCACAAAATGGAGTCTGAAGAAATCATTATTGATGAGAAAAAACGCTGCTATCATTAACAAGGCAGTAGATGCTCACAGAAGAGTTTGTGCAGTAGGTACTACTACTATGAGAGCACTGGAAACTTCAGTTTCTTCAAACAAAAAAATCTCTGCTTTCAACGGATGGACCAATAAATTCATTTATCCACCTCACGATTTCGGAGTAGCTAACTCCATGATCACCAACTTCCACACCCCGAAGTCTACCTTGATTATGATGATTGCTGCATTTGCCGGAAGAGATTTTGTAATGCATGCCTATGAAGAAGCCGTAAAAGAAAAGTATAAATTCTATTCTTACGGTGATGCAATGTTAATCCTTTAAAAAAGTAAAAAGAGCCAGGTTAAAGGTATAACAAGTCGAAATACCAGACTTTAAAAACTTTTTACTTTTAACTTGGCTCTTTAATATTATGAAAGACATCCGTACATTATCACTAGATCAGCTTAAAGACTACTTTGTGTCCTTTAGGAGAAAAGCCGTTTCGTGCGAAACAGGTCTATGACTGGCTATGGAGTAAAAACCTCCATTCGATTGATGAAATGACGAATCTTTCGAAACCTCTTCGTGAAAGAATTTCCGAAGAATATACCATTAATCCGGTTTCCGTAGATCTGCTTCAGAAAAGTTCTGACGGAACCATCAAAAATGGAGTGAAGCTTCATGATGGATTATTGGTAGAATCTGTTCTTATTCCCACTGAGACAAGAACAACAGCTTGTGTATCCTCACAGGTAGGTTGCTCATTAAATTGTGAATTCTGTGCGACAGCAAGACTGAAAAGAATGAGAAATCTTGAAGTTGCTGAAATTGTAGATCAGGTGGCACTTATTGACAGCCAAAGTAAAATGTATTTCGACAGACCGCTTTCCAATATCGTATTTATGGGAATGGGAGAGCCGATGATGAATTACAAAAACGTTGTAGAAGCTATCAGAAAAATTACCCAGCCGGAAGGTTTGGGAATGTCTCCAAGAAGAATCACCGTTTCAACATCCGGGATACCCAAAATGATGAAGATGCTTGCGGATGAAGAATTACGTGTGAAGCTGGCTTTGTCACTTCACTCTGCAATCGAATCAAAACGTAATGAAATTATGCCGTTTTCCGATAAATTTCCATTAACGGATATTATGGAGGCGCTTCAATATTGGTACCAGAAAACCGGTTCTGTGATTACTTTCGAATACTGTGTGTGGAAAGGAATCAATGATGGGGATGAAGATATCAAAGCTTTAATCAGATACTGTAAACAGGTTCCTTCTAAAGTAAACCTTATCCAATATAACCCGATTGGCGACGGAAAATACGATCAATGCAACAAACAGGCAGAAGAAAACTATATCAGACAGCTTGAAAACGCAGGGATAACGGTAATGGTCAGAAGAAGTCGTGGAGGTGATATTGATGCCGCTTGCGGGCAGCTAGCCAACAAAACAACCGATTAAAATTTCCTTAAAAAAAACTTAAAATTCTCTTAAAGAATAAGTTAAAATCCTACCTTTGCATAAAATTATTTTATGATGATGGATTTTCTTATGAGCGAAGACGGGTTAGAAACTGTATATGCATGGGCAGTGCCATTACATGCGACAGTTATTTTAGCTGAAATGATTTATAGCCACGTTTCCGAAGCTAAATTGTACAGCGGTAAAGACCTTGCAACCAATATTTATCTTGCTTTGATGAATTTTGGTCTTGATCTTATTATGAAGGCTTTTGCAATGGGAGTGATGTTTTACTTCTATCATCACAGAATTTTCTCCTGGGATTTAAGTATTTGGTACCTCTTAGCATGTTTTGTGATCACGGATTTTGCTTATTATGTGTTGCATTACGTAGATCATCGGTCAAGGGCATTCTGGGCGGTTCACATTACGCATCACAGTTCAGAGTTTTTTAATCTTACAACGGGATTCAGGAGTCCGGTATTACAGCCTCTTTATAGATATTTATACTTTTCGCCACTGGCTTTCTTAGGTTTTAATCCATGGCATATCATGGTAGCATATGCTATTGGACAGGTATATGGAACATGGGTGCATACACAGACGGTAAAAAGTATGGGATTTTTAGAGTATATTTTGGTAACTCCGTCTCATCACAGAGTTCACCATGCCTGTAACGTAAAATACCTCGATAAAAATATGGGAATGTGTTTAATTATCTGGGATAAAATTTTTGGAACTTTTGAAAAAGAAGACCCAAATGTTCCTATAAAATACGGAATTTATCCAAAGATGCCGGACAACAGACCGGACACAGTGCTCTTTTATGAATGGAGGAAAATATGGAAAGATATTAAACAACCTGGCTTAACATTTATGGACAGGGTTAATTACATTTTCAATTCACCGGGATGGAGACATGACGGAACTGGAAAAACAGTAAGACAATATCAGAAAGAATACTTTGCGAAGAAAGCAGAAAAGGAGCAGGCAAAGAATCAGAAAGAGAAGAAAATTGCTTAATAAAAAGCCAGAATAGATAAAACTATATCGCAAAGACGGGTTAGAGCCCGTCTTTGTGTTGTTATGAGGTCAGAGTGAATTCGGATAAGCCTCAAAAGTCGAAGGAAATTTAAACTTTAAGTTCAACCTTTTTAAATGTATAATATTAAGATATTGAATAAATTAGATTAGTAAGAGTGATGAACTGACCTGTATCCTCAACTTTTGAGCTTGATCTGTGCAATCTTTTATTTAACCGGAAAGCCCTATTTTTGCCCTATGAAAAAATTTCTTCTGCTTTTTACCCTTATTACTTTTCAAACCATATTCTCTCAACAGGCCGATTTTCTTAAAATAAAAAAATACAGAATCGGGCAGTTGGATGATAAAATAGAAGAAACATCGGGTTTGAATATTTTAAATGGAAAACTATATACATTTAACGATAGTGGAAATGCCCCGGAACTATTTGAAATAAGTAAAACATCCGGAGAAATCCTTAAGATCTTAAAAGTAAAAGGTAAAAATACAGATTGGGAGGCTTTAACCAATGATGGAACTCATTTTTATATTGGTGATTTTGGAAACAATGACGGAAGCCGAAAGCATCTGAAAATTCTGAAAGTTCCTTTTCAAAATGACAGTCTCCAAAATAGTCAGATAAAAGAAATCCCTTTTTACTATCCTGAGCAGAGTGATTTTATCTCCAATTATTATAAAACCGATTTCGATGCAGAGGCGATGGTTTTCATCAATGGAAAAATTCATTTATTTACAAAAGAATGGCTTTCAAAATCAACGTCACATTACATCATTGACCCCGATGTGTACGAAAGACAAGCAGCAGTGAAAACAGAGACTTTTAAAACCAATTTTGTAGTAACAGATGCCGCTTACTTTAAGAAAAAGCTTTATCTCGTTGGGTATACCAGAAAGACTGAAGTTTTTTTAGACATTTTTACAGAAACAGAGCCAGGTATTTTTTTTAAAGAAAATCCTAAGCATTATTACCTTGGAAGTGCTTTGTCAACAGGGCAAATTGAAGGAATAGCCGTGGATGAAACCGGGATTTTTATATCCGGAGAAAAGTTCAGGTCCCCATTAGGAAGAACGAAACCTTATTTTTATTTTATCCCAAAAGAGAACGTCAAAGATTAATTTTTCCCTTAAAATTGAGCGAAAAAAAATTATCTTTGTGAGAATTAATAATTATTCATCCATCATTCGCAGATTGTGGCAAACATTGTAGAAGACATTAAGCAACCGATCAATGAGGAAATGAAACTTTTCGAGCAGAAGTTTTATGAATCAATGCAGAGCAAAGTCCCTTTATTAGATAAAGTAACCCGTTTTATTGTTACCACTAAGGGGAAACAAATGCGTCCTATGTTTGTGTTTCTTTGTGCCAAACTGGTGGGAGAGGTCACGGAAAAGACCTATCGCGGAGCCTCCATGATAGAGTTGATCCATACGGCAACCCTTGTTCATGATGATGTAGTGGATGAAAGTTTCAAGCGTCGTAATTTTTTCTCTATTAATGCTTTATGGAAAAACAAAATTGCTGTACTGGTAGGAGATTATCTTTTGTCAAAATCAGTATTATTGTCTACAGACCATAAAGATTATGATTTGCTGGGAGTTATTTCAAGAACGATCCGTGAAATGTCGGAAGGAGAGCTTCTTCAGCTTGAAAAAGCCAGAAAACTGGATATCACAGAGGATGTTTATTATGAAATTATTCGCCAGAAAACGGCTACCTTAATTGCGGCTTGTTGTGAGATTGGGGTACTTTCTAATAGTACAGATGAATCCCTGGCTAAAAAAATGCAGGATTTCGGAACCTTTACAGGAATGGCTTTCCAGATTAAAGATGACCTTTTTGATTACTTAAGTTCTAATGTTATCGGGAAACCGGTCGGAATAGACATTAAAGAACAGAAAATGACCCTACCTTTGATTCATACCCTGAAAATGGCCAATGAAAAGGATAGAAAATATTATTTTGACACAATAAGACGTTATAATAATAATCCGAAAAGGGTAAAGGAGTTGATAGAATTTGTTAAATCTTCCGGAGGATTAGACTATGCCGTTACTGTCATGAAAGATTTTCAACAGAAGGCAAAAGATATTCTCACAGAATTCCCGGATTCTGAGGCAAGAAGATCTTTACAAATTATGCTAGATTATGTAATTGAACGAAAATTTTAAGTTAAATTATTTTTAGAGTTACAATAATAACAGCTAGAACTATACAAAATAAAGCGATTAAAAATAAATAATCCGCAATAGACTCAAACGTATATTCCCGCTTTTCCTTTTTCGTTCTGATTGCCAGAAATGAAAAGAAACAGCTGCAGGCGAAAAGAATGCAGGCAAACCCTGCAAATTCGTCCAGATACGTACTCTGGCTCATTTTAGCGATTTTCAATGACGTGATGATAATCAATGAAAAACCTAAAAGATTGCTAGATGCATTCAAAATGTGAGGTGACTTTTTTTCCATCTTTACAATTTTTTTCAAAATAAAGCACAATTTTTTTTATTATCAAATTTTTAAAAAAGATTATTAAAAATTAAAATTAATTTAAAAAGTGTATATTAGCAAAATACTTGAAGATTAAAAACTTTTTTACTTAGCTATGCAAACAACCTATATTGAAACACAGCAAATATCCTTTCAAGATTTTAAAAATCAAATACTTGAAGACTACAGGTTAGGAAGGATCTCGCGTGAAATGTCCTATCTCGGAAGAAGAGAAGTACTCACAGGAAAAGCTAAATTCGGAATTTTTGGGGATGGTAAAGAACTTCCTCAGCTGGCAATGGCGAAGGTTTTCAGAAATGGAGACTTCCGTTCAGGATATTACAGGGATCAGACTTTTGCATTAGCAGCAGACGCATTAACAGTGGAAAGTTTCTTTGCACAAATGTATGCGGATACGAGTGTAGAAAGAGAGCCGGCTTCAGCTGGAAGACAAATGAACGGGCATTTTGCAACAAGAAGTTTACATGAAGACGGAAGTTGGAAAGATCTTACAGCGCAAAAAAAACATTTCTTCTGATATTTCTCCTACAGCAGGGCAGATGCCAAGATTATTGGGATTAGCTCAGGCTTCTGCAATTTATAAAAATGTAACATTTGAAGGATCTGAAAAGTTCTCAAAGGGAGGAAATGAAATCGCTTTCGGTACCATTGGAGATGCTTCTACGGCAGAAGGTCATTTCTGGGAAACATTGAATGCAGCATGTGCACTTCAGGTTCCAATGATTGTTTCCATCTGGGATGATGGGTATGGAATTTCAGTACCTACAAAAAACCAGAGAGCTAAGGCTGATATCAGCGAAATGTTGAGCGGTTTTCAAAGAAAAGAAGGGGAAAAACAAGGATGTGAGATTATTCAGGTAAGAGCCTGGGATTATCCTGCGTTATTGGATGCTTATGCAAAAGCAGAGCATTTTGCAAGAACAGAAAGTGTTCCGGTAGTAGTTCACGTAGTAGATGTTACGCAACCTCAAGGGCACTCTACATCCGGATCTCATGAAAGATATAAAAATGAAGAGCGTTTAGCCTGGGAAGCTGAGTTTGACGGTCTTGTAAAATTCAAAGAATGGATTTTGAACTATTCTATTGAAATTGATGGAAAAGAAGAGGTAATTGCTACTGCTGAAGAGCTTGACGCGATTGATGAAGAAGCAAAAAAGAAAGCAAAAGCAGGACAAAAAACAGCCTGGGATAATTATCAGAAGACCATTACCGAATTAACACAGACTATTTTACCGTTAGTAGAAAACCTAAAAGGTCAGAATACGGAAGTAGAAGCTCATATTACTCAGTTTAATAAATTAGTTTCCAAAGCTAAAAAAGATGTGTTCCATTTGGCAAGAAAGGCTTTATTGGCTACAAGAGGAACGGATTCTGCGGAGAGAAATCAATTGATCCAGAAATATAACGAAGTTGCTGAAATTGAAAAAGACAACTATTCTTCTCACTTATATTCAGAATCTCAGTGGAAAGCTGAAAATATTAAGGAGATTAAGCCTGTATATTCTGACAGTTCAGAAGACGTGGATGGTAGAGTCGTGATCAGAAACAACTTTGATAAAATTTTCTCAAAATACCCTGAGACATTAATCTTTGGGGAGGACACCGGAAATATCGGAGACGTAAACCAAGGCTTGGAAGGAATGCAGGAAAAATACGGAGCATTACGTATTGCTGATACAGGAATCCGTGAAGCTACCATCCTGGGACAGGGAATTGGTATGGCAATGAGAGGTTTAAGACCAATTGCTGAGATCCAGTACTTAGATTATGTTCTTTACTGTTTACAAGGTATGAGTGATGATCTTGCAACGGTGCAATACCGAACAAAAGGGGGCCAGAAAGCGCCTCTGATCATCAGAACAAGAGGTCACAGACTGGAAGGTATCTGGCACTCAGGTTCTCCGATGGCAGGAATTCTGAATCTTTCAAAAGGTATTTTGGTATTGGTTCCAAGAAACTTAACAAAAGCGGCAGGATTCTACAACACAATGCTTCAGGCAGACGAACCGGCTATCATTGTAGAGTGTCTGAACGGATACAGATTAAAAGAAAAACAACCTGATAACTTAGGGGAATTTACTGTTCCTGTAGGTAAAATTGAGGTGACAAAAGAAGGTACAGACGTTACCCTGGTTACTTACGGTTCTACATGGAGAATTGTAACGGAAGCAGCTAATGAATTAGAAAAATTAGGTATTTCTACAGAGGTAATCGATATTCAGTCATTGATTCCTTTCGACTTATCTCATGAAATTGCTGAGAGTGTTAAGAAAACCAATAGATTGGTCGTAATTGACGAAGATGTGGAAGGAGGAACTACCGGATTTATCTTACAGCAAATTTTAGAGAAACAAAAAGCTTTCAGATATCTGGATTCAGATCCGTTGACAATTTCTGCGAATGATCACAGACCAGCCTATGCAAGTGATGGTGATTATTTCAGTAAGCCATCGTCTGATGATATGGTAGAAAAGATCTACGCAATGTTTAATGAAACAAATCCTCAGAAATATCCTGCGATATTTTAATAAGGATTAAAAAATAAAACTCCGGGCTTTCAGATTTCTGAAAGCCCGGAGTTTTATAATAGGGATAAGATTTTTAATCAGTCTTTCTCAGCCAAAGTAATTCTCAGTTTATTCAAAGCACTCATTAAGGTAATACTTGCTGTAAGTTCTATGATTTCCCTGTCAGTAAAATATTCTTTTAATTTTTCTTTGATACTTTGGTGCTCCCTATTTTCGAGTATGGCTTCTGCCCATTCTAAAACAAGCTTTTGCCGATCATTGAAGGCATGGGTATGTTTCCAGCCCGGAAGCCTGTTAATGGTGTCCTGTTCAATGCCGAAATTAGAAAGTTCTTTTGCATGATAGCTGCAACAATAAGCGCATCCGTTGATTTGAGAGACCCGAAGTTCCACCAAAGCAATCAATTTTTCATCAAACCCGGACTTTCGGATGCTTGTGTGGGCTTTGTATAAATGGCCAATGGTTTCTTTAGCTATTTCTCTATAGTTCATATTCAAAATATTTCTGCAAATTTGCATTAGAAACACTTCAGAACCTATATACTTACATTTTGGTGATATACTTACCTTTTTGAAAGGGTTGAATTATAGTATTGAATAAAAGATAAAAGAATTTCTACGCTGTACGGTCTTGAATTTTTTTCTTTTGTCTTGAAACAAAAGAAAAAATCCTTTAAACATTCAAAGCTTTTTTCGCTTCTTTTTTCATCGTACTGCATTCCTCATAAGGGATACCACTTACCTGGTACTTGGCTTCCCATTCTTCCAATAAATATAAAATAGGTAACAGAGCTAATCCCTTTTCTGTAAGTGAATATTCAACTCTTGGCGGAAGTTCTTTAAACTCCTCACGAATGACCAAACCGTCAATTTCCATTTCTCTCAACTGATCCGTGAGAACTTTTCTGGAAATAACATTAATGCGTACTGCCAGTTCTCCAAAACGCAGCTTTCTGTCCTTAATTACCAATACGATAATGGGCTTCCACTTGCTTCCCAGGGCTGCCATTGCTTTGCCTAGAGGACAGCTGTATTGCATTAATTCATTCTTTTTCATAGGAAGATATTTATTTTTAAGTGAGTATGAAATTCGGTTTCATACGTTACTTGGATGTTACTAATGTAAGTTACTGCGAAGTTACCACTATTTTTTTATTAAAAGATACAAAAGTGAACTATTATTAGTTACTTTGTGTAACAATTATAAAACATAAGTTAAAAATGAGCACATCATCATTATTTAAACCGTTTCAATATAAGAATTTACAACTAAAAAATAGAATTGTAATGGCTCCCATGACCAGAGCACAATCGGACAACGGAGTTCCTGGACAGAACATTGCAGACTATTACGGAAGAAGAGCCGCTTCAGAGGTGGGATTAATCCTGTCCGAAGGAACGGTTATTAACAGACCGGGATCAAAAAACTTACAGAATATTCCGGATTTCTATGGAACTGAAGCTTTAAACGGCTGGAAAAACGTAATTGACACTGTACATAAAAATGGTGGGAAAATGGGTCCTCAAATCTGGCATGTAGGAGATACAAGAATGTCTGAGGAATATCCTTTGGTCCCTATGGAAAAAGCTTCTACAATGACCATAGAAGATATTCAGGATAACATTGCACAATTTGCGGCTTCAGCAAAAGCAGCAAAAGATCTGGGTTTTGACTGTCTTGAGATTCACGGAGCACACGGTTATCTTATTGATCAGTTTTTCTGGGAAGTAACCAATACAAGAACCGATGAGTATGGCGGGAAAACTTTAAAGGAAAGAAGCAGATTTGCTGTGGATGTCGTTAAAGCAATCAGAGCAGCAGTAGGAGAGGACTTTACCATTATTATCCGTCTTTCACAATGGAAACAACAGGATTATAAAACCAAACTGGCATTCACTCCAAATGAAATGGAAGATTGGTTATTGCCACTAAAAGAAGCGGGAGTAGATATTTTCCATTGCTCACAACGTCGTTTCTGGGAACCGGAATTTGAAGGTTCAGATTTAAATTTTGCGGGTTGGGCCAAAAAAATTACAGGACAGCCCACTATTACTGTAGGTTCTGTAGGATTAAACGGAGATTTTCTGAATGCTTTTGCAGGTCAGGGAACAGAGAAGACTGATCTTACAGAATTGATCAGAAGACTGGACAATGAAGAATTCGATCTTGTTGCTGTGGGACGTGCTATTTTACAGGACTACCAGTGGGTACAGAAGATCAAGGACGGAAATACCGAAGCTCTTCTGGACTTTTCAGCAGAAAGTATGGGCGTATTATTTTAATATCAAGGGTGAATAGTAAATAAACTTGATCGTCAATTTTATTACAGCATAATTTTATTGGCATACTCCATTAACTATTCCCATTGATCATCATAATTCACTTTATTTTATATTTAATTTTCACCTATTTATTAAGAAACCCGATTGCAGAACTTCTGAAATCGGGTTTTTACTTTTTTAATCTCTGCATCCATAAGCAGCAAACTCACAGGTCCAGTAAGAAGGTTGACCCGGCTCGCCAAAATGATGACATGCAATTTCCTCTTCTCCACATACAGGAGCATCACCGCCGCTGATCTTTTTCAGATTTGATTTTGTTATTTTTTTTAGATTTTTCATTTTATAGTTTATTTTAATGATAACAGGGAATGCATGAAAAAGGAGCTTTCAAAATTTGAAAGCTCTTTTTACGCTTGTTTTAGAAGTCACATCCCGTTTCAGGAGGTTCACAAGACCAATAACCCGGGATTCCATTCTGAGGTTTATGGCGACATGCAATATATCCTCCCTGACAGTCCGGAGCATTTCCTCCATTAATTTTTTTTAAATCTGATGCTACGAGTTTTCTTAGATTTTTCATGTTTGATAATTTGTTTATGGTTATACATAGTTTTAAAACTTTGATCTTTATACCCTTAAAAATAGAGTAATATAAAAGTCAATTTTTAATAGAATAAGTTGAAATAATGGTCTTTATGGACATTCCTGTGTATCCGGAACACATCTCCAACGAGGTGGAATACCATTTTTACCGGGAATATAGCAAGCGGTTGTTCCTGTAGGACATTCAGGAGCATTGCCTCCATTGATTTTCTTTAAATCTGATTTTGTTAATTTTCTTGTATTTTTCATGATTTATAGTTTATAGGTTATATCAAATATAATATTTTTGACAATGCTTCAATGATTTTGCTGTAATTTTAACATGTTATTTTTTTATGTTAACTTTTGCTTGCTTTTTAATAATCAATAAAAATGACTCTTATAGCCCAATACTGGCAACAATTTATAAACACTTTAAAAGACAACCGCTCTGAAGTTCCGGAACTGGCAGGCTCTTTTCACTTCGGAGGCAGAGAAGATGCTACCTCTATTGCTGAACTGGTGATTTCCGGAACCAAAACTGCTACCGCTTCCCTGGTATGGACTTATGAATATGATGAAACTTCCATTCCTTCAAAGGGGGAATACAATATTATTACCAACTCTGACAATATTCCAGTTTGTATCATACAGACTCTGAGGTTATCGGTTATTCCATTTAACGAAGTAGGGAATCAATTTGCATTTGATTGTGGGGAAGGAGATAGGACATTGACGTCGTGGCGGGAAATGTATAAAGAGTATATTCAATCAGAATGCGAACGTATTCATAGAATTCCGGACCCTGCCATTCCTCTTGTCTGTGAATATTTTAAGGTGGTCTTTAGCGAACCTTTTAAGACTTCATAATAAAAAACAAATGCGCTCCCGGAATTTCCGGGAGCGCGTTTTTAACAGATTTAAATATCTAAAACTGCCCTATTAAAATGACAGAAGTGATTTCTTATAAACCAATATTTTTAGTTGGCTTCAACTGCTTTAAGATATTCTTTGGAATCGCATTTTTGTGAACCAGAATCGCAGTAGATTTATACTCAACATACGGTCTTGTAACATACAGGTATCCTGCAAAATCATTGGTTACTCCCCATGAATTTTTTACCATGTAATATTCCTTCCCGGTTTGGTCTTTTGCCAAACCAACGATGTGCATACCGTGATCATCCGTTGTAGAAAGGTTATTAAGCGCTTTCTGACGCATATCTTCAGTGATGGTTTTATCCTTTTTAGGCTCTGTAAACAAAGTTTGTTTGTTTTCTGCCGTAATCTGGTCAAGGTCCATATCCGGAACATAAGCTACACCATTCTTGTAAGAGAAATAAGGTTCAGAAACGTCCGTAGCCCAACCTACAGAATATCCCTTGTTTACAGCGTTATCTACAATCGCAGTAAGATCTTTCATCGGAACATTCCAATCAGAATCATGGCTCCAGTTATCAGGAATAGGAACTACAAATTTTTGGTAGTACGTATAATCTTTGTAAGAAGATAATTCTACATAATCATCCGCATTGATTCCTACTACTTCCTTTGCAAATGTTTTTGGAGTGTAGTTTTTCCCTTCATAGGTGAAGTTAGCAGGTACTTTTCCTAAATATTCATCAAGAATAGCATCCACAGAATCCATCCAGTTATCGGAAAGTTTTCCTTTTGAAGACGCCTGAACAAGGCTATCCAAAACCGGCTTCAGCTTTCCTTGCATTTCTTTGAAATTGTTGGTGGTCTGTCCGGGTTTTAAACCAGAATATACATCCTGAGGAACTGCTCCGTACTTTTTGTACATATTGATTACATCATGTAATTCTCCTCCGTCACCCCAACTGATAGCACCATTATTCAAAACATATAATTTTGCTTTATCGTGGTAAGAGTTTCTTGCGGTGAAAATTTCAGCAAGATCTACAGGTTTTTTGCCCATTCTCTGCATTTCAGATTCAAGGAAAGAGTTTCCTGAGTAACTCCAGCAAGTTCCTGAGGAACCTTGGTTCTTTACAGAAGTTGCGCCAACGTCTTTTAACGTGGTGAACTGAAAATTAGCATTTTGTGAGTGGTTGTTTTTTAACTTGTTGATTAAGTCATCTTGGGCAAACATCATACTTCCTGCAGACAAAACAAAAAGTAATGATGCAAATTTCGCATTTTTCATTACTATAAAAAGATTATTTGTATTAATAGTCGTTAATAGTAGAGATTTGTTACAGAGGGAAAGGTTAAATTTGAAATGAAAGTTTTTTGAAAAAAATGTATGATGTTTCCAACCTGTCTCAAATTTTTTGCATCTATAGAAATATAAAGCCTGATTATGGAATGAGGCGACAAGTTTAGCCATAGAAGCTCTATCCGTATTTTTCTCAAAAAATGAAAAATTATACAGCAATGAAAAGCCAGTGATTAAGATCAACGGCGCTGCAGTTTCTTCCCACGAAAGTCTTTCATCAGCATACAAAGCCGGCGAAAATATCATTAAAGTTGAATATCCTGCAAAAAAAGGACTTCCCTACAAGCTGGACTATCAATATTACACTTTACAGGCTCCAAAAAGTGCAAATATTCCCATTACTTTGGATACAAAACTAAAATCTGAGAAATCAAAAGTAGGTGAGACGAACAGGATGACAGTGACTATTAAAAATAAAATCAACGGACAATTACCAATGACCGTAGCCAAAATAGGTATTCCTGCTGGATTGACATTGCAAAATGCCCTTTTAAAAGATCTTATCAATAAAAAACAGATTTCTTATTATGAAATTTTTGATAACTATCTTGTTGTATACTGGGAAAATCTGGATGCTGAAGAGACAAAAGTGATTCATCTTGATCTGAAAACAGAATTTGCAGGCGAATATACCGGAAAATCCAGCAATGCATACCTGTATTATATGCCAGAAGCAAAAGCCTGGAACCAGGGAATACAAACAACGATTGAACCTTAAAATATAAAATGGAATTGATATAAGAACTGTTTTACAATAAATAGGTATATACAGCTCTTATTTAAATCAATAAGAAAATAAAATCATAGGCAGACATTCATCAGGATGTCTGCTTTATTTTAAAATTAATTTTCAAAAATTATTGAAAATTCAAAAAATATAATTACATTTGTTATAGAAATTTAAAAACAAGATACAATGCAACTTTCAGAAGCAAAAGAAAAATACATTCAGACCTGGGGAACCTTTGCTACCAATTGGGGAATCAACCGTACAATGGCTCAGGTACATGCTTTACTTCTGGCAAGTGGCAAACCTCTTTCTACGGATGAGGTAATGGAGCAGTTGGAAATTTCGAGAGGAAATGCCAATATGAATCTTCGGGCTTTAATAGACTGGGGAATTGTAAGAAAGGAATTTATAAAAGGAGACCGGAAGGAATATTTCGTGGCTGAAAAAGATGTCTGGTACCTGTTTAAACAAATTACCAAAGAACGTAGAAAAAGAGAAATAGAACCGGTTATTTCCTTTTTGGAAGAGCTTAAAAACATTGAAGATAAAGATTCTGAAGAAGCAAAAGAGTTTATCAAACTGATGAATGATTTCAGTTCGGTAACCGGGAAGATCAACAATATCATGGATCTGGCGATTAAGAGTGATGACCACTGGCTGGTAGGAAAAATTACCAATTTGTTGAAATAGTCCCATCTGTGATGAAACAGGTATTGTTTATATCAGCCTTAATATCAATAATCAGTTGTCAGAAAACCAATTTGGCAAGTTTTGATATTCATATTGAAAATTCCGATAAAACCGGGATAAATTATAATTTAAATAGATTCATAATTTATAAAAATGACACGCTATTTAAAAAAATGGGATCCGAAGGGCCAATAAGTTCTTTACATGACAATATAAAGATAGACAGTATAGAAAAAGGAAGATATTCATTTGTTTATACCAGCATGTTTGGGAAAGAAATTAAAGACGAGGTACAGGTAGAAGATTCCAAAGTGTACAGAGTAAGTATTAATCCTGATCGTGCACCTGAACAACTTAAAAATTTGAGTATTGAAAATCTAAAGAATGATCAGATTAAAATAGTATATAGCTCAAGCGGTTGCTTTCACCATGATGATGATTCTATTGTACTGTCTAATAATGGGATTGATTATTTCGTTCAATATAAAGGACAGCCAAAGAAAGTTGATAAAAAACTTTGGTCTTACTTTATAAATGTAGAAAATAAGATGAGACAAATTCCAAAAAATGGAGGATGTACTACCGTAGATACTTATATTTTGTATCATAAAGGAAAGATGGATACTATTGCAGATAATACCTGTCAATTCAGGATTTGGAGTCAGTTGAAAATGTTTTTGGAAAATCATAAAATATAAAAAGGATGAAAGTCCTTTTTTATTTCAATTTAATTTTCAATTATTACTGAAAATTTAAAATTAATAATAATTATGAAAAATATTATCATTCATTTATTTCTGATTTTGTATTTCGGAAGAAAAGGAACCCATTAAATAATAATTACCATGAAAGCATTTACACAATATGATTATTATCTTCAGCTGCTGATCATTACAGTAGGAACTGTTATTTCATTTCTTGAACTCAACCGATGGGGACCTATGGCGTTTTATTTCATTGTAGGAATTCCGCAATTGATCAGTTTTGTTATTAAATTATTCCTGGTACCAAAGAAATCAATTGTTTACACCATATATGGGCTCGCCATTATACCGGTTTGGATTTCTGTATTGGCCATTTATCACTTTGATCCCCATCAAGATATAAAGATGGTCTTTCTGTACATTTCGATGGCTGCTTTACTATACAGTCCTGTGATGGCCATTGTATATGTTATTGATTGTTATAAAATCTACGAATCATATAAAAATAAAGAGATATGAAAGTTTTAGAACATCACACACTCATCTACGACAATGAATGTCCTATGTGTAACCTGTATTCCAAAGGTTTTATCAAAAGTGGAATGTTGGATGAAAAAGGAAGAGAAGCTTTTACGGAATTATCAGTTCAAAACAAGAGCCTTATAGACTTTAATCGCGCAAAAAATGAAATTGCATTGGTTGACCATGAGAAAAACAGAGTAGTATATGGGCTGGACAGCCTTCTTCTGATCATAGGAAATTCCTTTCCTGCGTTAGAGAAAATAGCAAGAATACAGCCTTTATACTGGCTTTTCAGAAAATTGTATTCTTTTGTGTCCTATAACCGGAAACAAATTATTCCATCGGCAAAAGAATATCACGAAGAATCCTGTGTTCCTGATTTTAACAGAAAGTACAGAATGGCCTACATTGTTTTTGTATTGATATTTTCCGCTTATATTTTAAGCATATTCTCCAGAAAATTAGATGTAGGACTGGGGCGGAACTTTGGTAGAGAATTTCTTGTTTGCATGGGGCAGATTATTTGGCAGACAGTTTTTCTGAAAGCTTATATAAAGGATAAAATATGGGATTATCTGGGAAATATGATGACCGTTTCTTTAATCGGGACTTTGCTTCTAATTCCTGTGTTATGGACAAATTTTGCGCCAGCTTTCTATTGTATTTATTTTGGGATCGTTGTCTTTATAATGATACTGGAACATCTGAGAAGATGTAAAATTTTAAAATTAAATTACTGGCCAACCATTTCATGGATCCTATTCAGACTCACAGCTTTAACAGTAATTATCCTATTGTCAATGTCAAATTAAACTCCTTTAAGATGTCAAGAATTTATTTAGAAACAGAAATTGATGCCGGTATTGACGTTGTTTTTGATCTGGCCAGAGATATTGATCTACATCAGAAATCAACCTCCAGCACCCATGAAAAAGCAATTGCAGGTCGCACCTCCGGTCTCATTGAAGAAAATGAAACAGTAACCTGGAGGGCAAAACATTTAGGAATTTATCAAACCCTTACAACTAAAATTATCAGCATGGAAAAGCCCCACAGGTTTACAGACGAAATGCAGAAAGGAGCTTTTAAATCGCTTCACCATCAGCATATTTTTAAAAGGATACAAGGTAAAACCGTCATGATCGATATCTTTGAATTTGAATCACCTTTAGGAATTATAGGAAAACTATTTAATACCTTTTTCCTCAAAGGTTATCTCAGAAGATTTCTGATCGAAAGAAACGAATTAATTAGAAATACAGCAGAAGAACGGGGAGCCCCAAAGGGGCGACTTACTCATAGATAAAATAAAATTCTATCCAATTGTCAAAATAATATCCATCACAATAAAAAACACCAGTATGAATTTTTTAAAAGCCGAATGGCGAAAATTAGCCATCATCAATTACGAGATCAATCCGGAAATTTTGTTGAAATACCTGCCAGAAGGTACAGAACTGGATTTCTACAAAGGAAAATGTTATGTAAGTCTTGTGGGATTTATGTTTTTAAATACGCGATTATTAGGCCTTCCGATTCCATTTCACCGCAATTTTGAAGAAGTTAATCTAAGGTTTTATGTAAAGAAAAAAGAAAACGGAATCTGGAAAAGGGGAGTGGTTTTTATCAAAGAAATAGTGCCCAAACCAGCATTAAGCTTTGTTGCCAACTCAGTATACAAAGAAAATTATCACACCCTTCCTATGAAAAATCTGATCCATGAAAAAGAAGATGAATTATTGATTCAATATTCCTGGAAAGATAAAAGCTGGCATTCCATCCGGATTACAGCCGAAAATAATGCATTACCAATGGAAACGGATTCTGAATTTGAATTTATCACCGAGCACTATTGGGGATTTACCAAAAAAGAAAATACAACCTCTGAATATGAAGTCTGTCATCCTCAGTGGAGCTGTTATCCGGTCAAAGACCATCACCTCGATATTGATTTTGCTAACGTATACGGAAAAGATTTTGAATGTCTCAACCATCAGGAACCTCTTTCTGTAATGCTGGCAGAAGGCTCTGAAATAGAAGTGAAAACAAAAAGGACTTTAGCTTGAATAAATTATTCTTGAGCGTTTACGTAGAAAATCACTCAAAAAATTAAAACAATGAAAATTATCATAGCCGGCGGAAGTGGATTTCTGGGAGAAAACTTAGAAAAGTATTTTACAGAAAAAAAACATCAGGTCTATATCCTGACCCGCCATCCGAAACGTAAAAATGAAATCTACTGGGATGCCAAAACAATAGGCGATTGGAAACATATCCTTGAAAAATCTGATGTATTGATTAATCTTACCGGAAAATCAGTGGACTGTCGGTATAATATGAAAAACAGGCAGGAAATCTATTCCTCAAGAATTGAGAGTACATGCATTTTACAGGAAGCGATTGATAACTGTCTGGATAAGCCAAAAATTTGGTTGAATGCAAGTTCTGCTACGATATATGTACATTCAGAAAAACATTTGAATACAGAAGAAAACGAAATCATAGGAGATGACTTTTCGATGAATATCTGTAAAAGCTGGGAAAATGAATTTTTTAAAGTTAAGAATGAAGAAGTGAGAAAAATTGCTTTAAGAACTTCTATTGTTTTGGGGAATAATGGTGGAGCATTTCCAAAATTAAAGAGGGTCACAAAATTAGGATTGGGGGGAAATCAGGGCAGAGGAAATCAAATGGTAAGCTGGATTCATATCGATGATTTCTGCCGAGCTATAGAGTGGATCATCAGCCATCATGAGCTGACAGGTCCCATTAATATAACTGCTCCTGAGCCTTTATCCAATGAATTGATGATGAAATTGCTGAGAAAACAGATGAATATTCCTTTTGGACTGAATGCATCTGTTTGGCAACTGGAAATTGCCTCCATATTCTTGAAAACAGAAACCGAATTATTATTAAAAAGTCGTAATGTTTTTCCTGAAAAACTCTTAAAAAGTGGCTTTCAGTTCACCTATTCAAGCTTTAATAAGGCAATTTTTAATCTGGTATAAGTAAGGGGTTTGTTTATTGAGCAAGGATAATTAAATTAGTCAAAAATTATTCTGCCATGCCCCTTATCAAAAGAGCAAATTTTCTGCTGCTTTCTGCAGTTTTCATGAGCTGTGGTCTATTTTCACAAGCCCACAATGTTTCGGAAGGCTATGTAAAGCCTGTCGATCCACTGGTCGTTAAAAATCTGGAACAATGGCAGGATTTGAAATTCGGATTATTTATGCACTGGGGAACCTATAGCCAGTGGGGAATTGTTGAAAGCTGGAGTTTGTGCCCTGAAGATGAATCCTGGACCCAAAGAAAACCTGAACATGGAAAATCATACAATGAGTATGTAAAAAACTATGAAAGCCTTCAGACAACCTTCAATCCTGTTCAGTTTGACCCGGAAAAATGGGCTTTGGCAACAAAAAAAGCAGGGATGAAATATGTTGTTTTTACCACAAAACATCATGATGGCTTCAATATGTTTGATACCCAACAATCAGATTATAAAATTACCTCTTCAAAAACCCCTTTTTCACAAAACCCTAAAGCTGATGTAACGAAAGAGATTTTCACTACTTTCAGAAAAAATGGATTTAAAATTGGGGCATACTTTTCAAAACCCGATTGGCATTCCAATGAGTATTGGTGGCCTTATTTTCCGCCAAAAGACAGAAATGTAAATTATGATCCAAAAAAATATCCTGAAAAATGGAATAACTTTAAAAAGTTTACTTTTAACCAACTGAATGAGATTACCTCCAATTATGGGAAAGTAGATATCCTCTGGCTGGATGGTGGATGGGTACGTCCGTTTCATACTATTGATCCCAAAGTAGAGTGGCAGCGCACCATAAAAGTGGAACAGGATATTGATATGGACAAAATCGGGAATATGGTTCGTAAAAATCAACCTGGAATTATTGTGGTAGACCGTACTGTTCCAGGGAAATGGGAAAACTATGTGACCCCCGAACAGGCCATTCCTGAACATCCCCTTTCCATTCCCTGGGAAAGCTGTATTACCATGGGTGATTCTTTCTCTTATGTTCCCAACGACCATTATAAATCATCCCAGAAAATTATCGAAACACTTGTGAAAATTATCTCAAGAGGTGGAAACTACCTGATGAATATTGCTCCCGGCCCAAATGGAGATTATGACGCCGTTGTGTATGAAAGGTTAAAAGAAATTTCCGGTTGGATGGAGAAAAATCAATCTGCTGTTTTTAGTACAAGAGCGATTGCTCCTTATCATGACGGAAATTTTTATTATACCCAAAGTAAGGATGGGAATATCGTTAACGTATTTCATCTCGCTGAAAAGGATGAGTATAAAGCTCCTGAAACGATTACTTTTTCAATTCCTGAATCATTTAATCCCAAAACAGTAACTGTACTGGGGATATCGTCCAAGGTTCAATGGAAAAAGAGTGGCAATACTATTGAACTTAAACTGCCAGTTGAAAGATCAGCAATACAGTATGCTCTGGTAGTTCAAATGAGGAGATAAATCTATTACACAAAAAAGAGCAGAACAATAGTCCTGCCCTATGTGAAAAATATATAATTAAAAAATCTTTAATATTTTCTGGCCAATAGGAGATTCAGTAAAAATGTTCCGGTCCAGTTACTGTTATTTGATCCATTGGCTCCGATAAAGTCAATTCTGGAAACAGACACCGTGAGTCTGGTTCTTCCAGCAGTTCCGTTATTGGCAAGGCTCACAAATGAGGCCGTAAATACATCGGGAAAACTTGAGTTATTTCCAGCCGTAAGAATAGGATACATGTTGGTTACATTAAATGGGGTTCCCTGATATTCATATACTACGGTCATCCTGCTGGCATTGGAATATGATGCTGTATGGGCATAGGCGGTAGAAGACTTGCTGATTACCCACCAGATATCCGTTCCTGTTCCCGTATCATAAGATGTATTCGAGTGATTCGTCCAGTCAGCGACTCCCGGTGAGCCACCTCCGTGAGGCGGGATAGATAGCTGTGAACCATAAATTTCCACATTGCTGGGTTTAGGAAGAACCGTAAAGGATAAATCCCATGTTCCACCGGTGGTATTGCTGTTGTTAACTACTTCAGCGTAAGCGCCTAACGGAATAACAAAACTTGAAACCGGAGTATTATCGATTCTTAAAGTATTACCACCAGAAGCCTGAAGCGTAATATTGGATGTTGATATATTTTTAATCTTATAAATCCTTCCCGTATAACTAGTTGATCCCGTTCCGATAGTTGGAAGTGTGAATGTAGCATTCCCGGTACCATTATAAGTGATATAATGATCATTTGGAAGGATGTTGTAAGAAGTAGCTGTAATTTGAGTGTACTTAGCGCCCAGTGAACCATTCACCGCAAGGGTACTATTGGGAGTAGTGGTATTAATACCAACCTGTGCGTTCAATGACAATCCACCAAGTAAAAAGATTGAAATGTATTTTTTCATATAATATTTTTAATTTAGCTGGTGTAAAATTATGAAAAAATTAATTATGAAGTGCTTTTTTACATAAAATTTACATTGATTTTATTTTAATCACTGTCATGTGATGATTTTGATTATGTGTTTTACTAATGCCAATGCATGGTTGTTGCTCATCAATGCAAAAAAAAGACTGTTCTTCAACACTTGACATTACAAATATAGAAGACAGCCTCTTTGATGTGAAATCAATTAATATACTTTTCTGGCTAGTATCAGGTTAAGTAAGAATGAACCGGTCCAGTTGCTGTTATTAGATCCGTTGGCTCCGATAAAATCTATACGGCCAACAGATACTGTAAGCCTTGTCTTTCCAGACGTTCCATTATTGGCAAGACTTACAAATGAAGCTGTAAATACGTCCGGATAACTGGAGTTATTTCCCGCAGTCAGGATAGGATACATACTGTTTACATTAAAAGGAGTTCCCTGGTATTCGTAGACAATGGTCATTCTGCTGGTATTGGAATAGCTTGCTGTATGGGAATTGGCAGTAGAAGATTTACTGATGATCCACCATGTGTCTGTTCCTGTTCCGGTGTCATAAGAGGTATTGGAATGATTGTTCCAGTCACTTACTGCCGGAGTACCTGCTCCATGAGGAGGAATGGATAATTGAGCACCGTAAATCTCAACATTACTGGGTTTTGGAAGCACGGTAAAAGAAAGATCCCATGTTCCGCCGGTAGTATTACTGTTATTCACTACTTCTGCATAAGCCCCGGTAGGAATTACAAATGAAGTAACAGGAGTATTATCTATTCTTAAAGTATTTCCGCTTGACGCCTGGATGGTGATATTCGAAGTTGAAATATTTTTGATTTTATATATTCTTCCCGTAAAACTTGCCGTTCCACTTCCAATAACCGGCAGAGTAAACGTAGAATTACTGGTTCCATTATACGTAACATAATGATCCGTTGATGTAAGTAAGTAATTAGCAGCGGTTATTTGTTTGTAATCTGCGGCTATGGAGCCGTTTACAGCTAAAGTACTGTTGGGTGTTCTGGTATTAATTCCTACTTGTGCGTTTAGAGAGAGCCCCCACAATAAACAAATCGAAACACATTTTCTCATTCTATCTATTTTTAGTAATTTTTTTGCAAAATTAGAAAAATAGATGCTTTTAAACAGGGTGTTTTTGTATATTTTTCAATTATCGATTGTAACTCATTGATTAGTGATTATTTATTCGGGAAATTTTTTTATATCAGTCTGCATGGGACCTCAAGATCTTCCGTAAGATAATAGCTGCAGCACAAACGGTGGTATCCGTCAGCAATAATCAATTCATTTTGTCCTCTTACCAATAAGATAGGGGACAGCTTTTTATTCTTTTCTACTTTTTTTAGGTTTTCTTTTACGTGGATGTTAGTTTCGGGAAGTAAACTAAGTTTGCTGGCTCTCAGAATATCTTTTGATTTTTTTGAAATTGTAGTCGCTTTTTTTAGCTTTTCCACCAATTTTTCTGCTTCTTCCGGTTCGAACAAAAGTTCCAGATAATCTTGTGCAGCTGTAAAATCGTGGTCTTCAGTTTCTTTTAACTAAAGTTTGTCTTTTGTGAGTGCTTCTTTTTTTTCTGATGTTTTCATTTTTTTTATTTAAAGATGTATTAAAATTATAAAAAAACAGATCATAATCAACAGGTAATTATTCATAATTATTTCAATTAAAATGGATGCTTTCAATTACCTTAAAAAGGAGCTTTTGAATAAAAAATCGTCTGGAAAATGATATTCCATCCCATTGTTTTTCTCAAATGTTGGTATGATATATGCAGAATTGATAATAAATCTTAATGTTTTTAATTTTTAATTATTATTAGATTAAATTCATTTTTAAAATATAAGTATCATGAAAAAGTTTTTAATTTCAACATTGTTAATAGTAGGCTTATCCATGAATGTTTCTGCCCAAAAACGCCCTCCGGCACCTCCACACCCCTCAAAAAGTGAGATGGTGAATATTAAAATGCAGGAGCTGACTAAAAAATACAATACAGAGAAAAAATTGATTATGAATCATCCGCTTGCGACCAAACAGATGAAAAGAGACCAGATGAAGGCTTTAAATAAAAGATTTGAGATGGAAAAACGATTGCTTAGAGAAGCAAGATAATAGAGATTTATTGCTATTAATCAAATAATATAGCAACTGTTTTATCTTTTGAGTTTTAAGTAATTTACAATCTAAGATAGATTATATTGAAAGAGAATGCTTATTGCGTTCTCTTTTTTATATATAATCGAATGAAACGAGAGTATTGATGCATTTTTATATCCCTTTGCTGAATCATTAAACATCCAATATTTTTCCTTAAATTCGCATAAAAATTTTTAAAGTAATG
Organism: Zea luxurians; assembly: GCA_029449295.1. Lineage (NCBI taxonomy): Eukaryota > Viridiplantae > Streptophyta > Magnoliopsida > Poales > Poaceae > Zea > Zea luxurians. The sequence continues at coordinate 279,023 of JAOPSE010000747.1, read as the reverse complement.
AATTACGATATTATTGTCATTGGAAGTGGTCCTGGTGGATATGTTACTGCGATCAGAGCAGCACAATTGGGTTTCAAAACCGCAATTATCGAGAAAGAAAACTTAGGAGGAATCTGCCTTAACTGGGGATGTATTCCAACGAAAGCTTTACTGAAATCTGCTCAGGTTTTTCATTATATCAACCATGCTGAAGATTATGGTTTAAATAAAGTGGAGGCAAGCTTTGAGTTTCCTAATGTAATTCAGAGAAGCCGTGGCGTAGCCAGCAAAATGAGCAAAGGAATCGAATTCTTAATGAAAAAGAATAAGATTGACGTAATTCTTGGTACTGCAACAGTACAAAAAGGGAAAAAAGTTTCTGTAACAGATAAAGACGGTAAGGTAACTGAATATGCAGGAAACCATATCATCATTGCTACAGGAGCTCGTTCAAGAGAATTACCAAACTTACCACAAGATGGTAAAAAAGTGATCGGATACAGACAGGCATTATCTCTTCCTGAGCAACCGAAATCTATGATCGTTGTAGGTTCTGGTGCTATCGGAGTAGAGTTTGCTGATTTTTATAACACAATGGGTACAAAAGTAACTATTGTTGAATTTATGCCAAACATCGTTCCTGTTGAGGATGAAGAAATCTCTAAACACCTGGAGAAATCTCTGAAAAAATCAGGAATTGAAATTATGACAAACGCTTCTGTAGAAAGTGTTGATACAAGCGGAGAAGGAGTGAAAGCGAACGTTAAAACTGCTAATGGAAACATTACTCTTGAAGCTGATATCTTATTATCTGCTGTAGGTATTGCTGCTAACATCGAGAACATCGGTTTAGAAGAAGTAGGAATCCAGACAGATAAAGGAAGAGTTTTAGTAAACGAATGGTACGAAACTTCGGTACCTGGTTACTATGCAATCGGAGATCTTATCCCAACTCAGGCATTGGCTCACGTTGCTTCTGCTGAAGGTATTACTTGTGTTGAGAAAATCAAAGGAATGCATGTTGAGAAAATCGACTATGGCAATATCCCTGGATGTACATACTGTCACCCTGAAGTAGCTTCTGTTGGTCTTACAGAAAAGCAGGCTAAAGAAAAAGGATATGAAATCAAAGTAGGTAAATTCCCTCTTTCTGCAAGTGGTAAAGCAACAGCAAACGGAAATACTGATGGTTTCATTAAAGTAATTTTCGATGCTAAATATGGTGAGTGGTTAGGATGTCACATGATTGGTGAAGGAGTAACGGATATGGTGGCAGAAGCTGTAGTAGCAAGAAAACTTGAAACGACAGGCCACGAAATCATCAAGTCTATTCACCCGCATCCAACAGTTTCTGAAGCAATTATGGAAGCTGCTGCTGCTGCATACGGTGAGGTAATCCACATCTAATCTGAATATAAACGGAAATAATATATTAAAAGCTCAGAGAAATCTGAGCTTTTGTTGTATTTGATCACTATGAAAATTGTTTGGTAAGTTTATGGTGAAAACAGAATAAAACCAGACCTACTTTTGATTTTATCTGAAATCTTTCAAATAGGGCATTTCTATAGAAATCAACAGATTTTATAGAAACGTTCATTTCATTGGCAATCTGTTCATAGGTTAGTTCGCGTTCATCACAGACGAGTTCAAGAAAATGCATTTCTCTTGCTGTCAGCTGAATGGAGGAAGGTGGTTCTTTTTCCTGATAAGTTTTTATTCGTTTTAAGATTTCAGATACATTATTATATCCAAAAGTAAGGATGCTTTCAACACATGCTTTGAGTTCAGAAGCACTGCAATTTTTATGAAGAAATCCTCTTGCTCCGTTTTTGTAAGCTTCATTGATTATTTCTTCCTCGAAATGTTGGGTGAGAAGAAGCACTTTATATTCTTCTTCAAGGAGCTCTATTTTTTTTAATACTTCTATTCCGTTAAGAACGGGCATTGAGTAATCCAGAATACAGAGATCGGGTTTTTGGGACAAAGGTAGTGCCTCCAGAAATTGAGATCCGTTATCAAATTCATGAGAAACCTTATAATTTCCCAGTTTTTCAATAAGTTGTTTCAATCCTTCACGTACAATTTTATGATCATCAATAAGAACAATTGTAAAATTTTTCAAAGCTATTGGTTTATTGTTTTTGAACAATCCTGACTATTGTCCCATTCCGGAGCTCGCTGGATATGTCTAACTCAAAGTTAATGATTTCTGCTCTTTTTTTAAGTGTTGTCAACCCTAATTTTGTTCCATCCTGTTGAGGTATAAATCCTTTTCCGTTATCAGAGATTTCAATAATGAAAAAAGGAACAGACTGTATGCGTATCATGACTTCAGTAGCATCAGAATGTTTTATAATATTATTAATGATTTCCTGATACATTCTATATAGGATAAGCATATACTCTGCTGATAAAAGACAAGGAGTTTCTGGAAACAAACATTGAAAGTGAATTTTTGTCTGAAGCTGCAAGTATCTGAGATCATGTTTTATTTGTTCCTCAATAGATTGATTTTCCAATACTGAAGGATGTAGCCGATGACTTGTATTTCTGACCGATTGTGCCAGGTTTGTAAGAGATAGTGAGACTTTTTCCAGGGAATTCTGAAGTTCAGGATAATCCAGTTTAATATTTTCGATCTGAAAATTAAGAATGGAAATCTGTTGCCCGATGTCATCATGAAGATCACTTGCTATCCTAGCTCTGAGTTCTTCCTGATTTTCCAGAATGCTACTGGTAATGACCTTTTGAAAATCTATATCTTTCTGGTGAAGACTCTTCTGATAATTTGAAACTTTATAGATGTGGAGCCGGACAATGATCACACAAAAAAGGATCAGCATGCATACCAAAAGAAGTACAATAATGATTCCCAGAGCCAGATTATACATGGTTTTTATTTTCTTTATAAATGTAAAGATTTATTAAACTGTAATAAATAAAATTTACAGAATAATTGACAATAGTATAAAGGGATATATTTTTAAATATTTTTACCAAAAGAAGGCTGTTGGATCCAAATGCAAACATCAGACTCATTCCCAGGAAGAATATCACTGGCGCAGAAATCAGAATAAAATGATTGCTGAGAAATGCTTTGAAGTTTTCTGTTTTTAAATTGGTATAGCTCTCTCTCAGAAAAAGGATACAATAAAGGAGTGATCCCGCTATAAAATTATAAAAATTAAAATCCCATATCGATCCCCATATCAGTAAATTGATACTGCAAAACCCTGCGAAAACAAAGATTACAGGCAGAGAAAGTTTTCTCACTTTTTTTGACGTAGAATTGGCAATAAGAAGATGCAGCCAGAAAATATACAATAGAAAAACATAGATATTGGTATTAAGTGACATCAGAATATTAAACTGTAAGCAAATCTCATTCAGAAAAGAAATGAATAGAATGAGCATAAGACATCTGTTATTCTTCTTGTTCTTGAGGAATAACAGATGTATACAGGTTATAAAAACATAAATTCTGATAAAATTCATAACTATGTAATAGCTGGTGGAGAAGAAATATCGCCAAGATAATCACTGATATTGAACATAAATTCTTTCAGATCCTCATTGTAGAAAAAAGTGATCATTTCCGTGTCTTTAGGCTGATACACTTTGTCAAGGCTGTCAAACAATTGTACTGAAAAGGTATGGTTGGGTTCATGATCATCTACGACTGTAATTCCCGTCATTGAGAGCTTCAGGTACTTTTTATATTGCGTATAATTCTTCTGAATGTATTGCTTTTTAAAGGTACCCCATTGATGTTCAAAAATCTTTTTCAGCTTTCCTGCCCGGTGAATATCTACAATAACGGGATCAGATTTTGCATAATTGATAAGATGACCATTTTCTTTCAACCATCTTGCCAGATTAGTGAAATTGGGTGTGCCTTCCCTGTAAATATCAAGATAAGCTTCCGTAGCATTGCTGCCATTAAAGATTACGGGAATTCCTAATCGTCCGGAAGCATTCTGCCATGCCGCTAAATCCGGAATGTCCTTTACATCGATTACTAAACGGTAGGGTTTTTCCGTTGGTTCTTTTTCAGTTGAGTTCATAGTATTTTGTTTTTAGATTTTCAGCTAATTTCTATAATATTTCAATGATTGACAATAGGAAAAATCCTAATTATTTGAAAATAAAATTCCTATTCCCCGGAAATCTTGTGAATACAGTATTCTTTATAGGCGGAGGCTTCAATCAGCAAGTTTAAGCAAAGGGTGAAAAACCTCTTTATAATTAGTGTTTTACGTATTGATCTATACTATAGAATGCTACTACTTTTGACCTGTACATTAGTCTTCCAACTAAAATGTCAATTAAATTATTAACCAAAAACTACAACGCAATGCCAACAACAGCCAACAACATTTATGTTTTTCCATTAATGGAAACAAGAGGGGTTAAAATTTCTCTGGAAGCCATCGAAGGATCAATAACATTTTTTTATGCCTTTATTAACGGCGTGAAAATAATTGTGGGTGACGGAACAAAAAAAAGAGAATGGAGTGGAACTATTCCGGCAGCTCAGATGATATTAAAGATAAGGGTACTGGGAATCGATCATGCAACTTTTCAGTTGAATATTGATTTACCTGGAGTTTTGAATGATCAGAGTTTGTTATTTACTTTAAACGGCAGTTATTATGAAACGGAAATTATTTTATAGCATTATAGCTTTGTTTCCTGTCTTGCTATTTTCTCAGGAAGCAAAGTTTGAAGTATTGCCTTATGTGAATGCATGGGGAACATTGAAAGATGGTAATTTAGAATTTGGACCGGAATTCAATTGGCGTACAACGACTTCTACAGATATTGGAGGAGTGGAAAATGTAATTCCCGGCGATGGTGGATGGACCCTAAGACCTGCACTTAGATTACCTTTAAGCAATAAAACTGAAAATATTGCACAGATTGATAGATTTTCTTCCAAATGGAAAGGTGTTTTATATTCGCAATATACCTTAGATCAAACCAGTAGTGACGGTAAGATCAGCCGACATTCAATAGGAGCACAACTTGAATACGGCTCTAATCAGTATACCTACTATCCGCTTGGTAAGAAATCCAATGAAACAAAGACTTCTGAAAATTCTTATGCGTTTGAGATCAAATATATCGGATTGTTTTCGAAAGGAGGTGAAAAGGAAAAAGTGTTTTCCCCCCAGTTCCGTGTCAGGTATGCCTATGACTGGAAAGAAGCAAAAGAAGTAGGCGTAGTGAATCCTGCCAATAGTGATGGAGTGGTGACAACGACTAATCTGATTATTAATAAACCTAATTCTGTCGCATTGTTTTCTCCTGCTTTTTCTTTGCAATACTATCCCGGAAAAGGTAATTTTAGTTATTCTCCAACAGTATATTACGATTTTACAGGTTCTCCCGGAAGCAATAATCCGTTTCATGATACCAGTAGACTAAGGATAGAAGGCTGGATTTTTTACTATCCTGTAATTTCCAAAATGGCCAATGTGAAGATCGGTATTTCGCCTTTTGTAAGTTTCAGGACATCAGGCCAGGACAGTTTTAACAAGATTGAATATGGAGGAATGCTTACCTTGAAAATAGGAACTACATTTTTACAGTTCTTCTAAAATCAAAGTATTGATGAAGCAACACCACCGAAAGGATTGGTGTTGTTTTTTATAACGAAAGTATTGAATTGCTAACGTACTAGTTGGAAATGATATTCCATCATCTTAATGTATATTTCCCTTAAGTGAAACTAAAAATTGTTTACATATTTTTGATGGAAATTAAATAAATTAATTCTTAATTCCTTTTAAATTAATTTTTTACACAAATCAATCTCCCATTTTGTTAAAATAATTTTAAAATCAACATATTTATAAAAATTAATCCAATTATCTCCTCATGTTTTCTTACATTTATTCTATGAATTTTGAGAAAGTAGGACTTGTTTTATCAGGAGGCGGTACCAAAGGGATCGCTCATGCGGGGGTATTAAAATTCTTAAAAGAAAAAGATATCAAGGTAGATGTACTTTCCTGTTGCAGTGCGGGATCTATTGTAGGATGTCTGCATGCTGTGGGAAAGACTCCGGACGAGATTCTGGAGTTTTTTAATTCTGTTTATTTTTTTAACTGGAAACATTTCACGTTCAACCAGCCGGGATTAGTCTCTTCAGTTATTTTCAGAAACTACCTTAAACCTATTTTTCATGACATGAAATTGGGAGATTTAGATATTGACATCAGGATTGTGGCTACAGAACTGGTTTCCGGAACCCAGAAAATTTTTGATAAAGATTTTACCATTGTAGACGCTATTATTGCCTCATGTTCTATTCCCGGAATTACAACACCTTATTTTATTGATGATGAGATGTATTGCGACGGAGGCGTGCTTAATAATTTCCCGGCAGATATCATCAGAGAGGATTGCGACAAGTTGATCGGAGTATTTGTATCACCACCCAACGAAGCTAAAATTGAAGATCTGAATTCAATTAAAGCTATTGTATCCCGCTCTTATGATCTGCTTTCCTATAGAATTGAAAAGGTGAAATTTGATTACTGTGACTGGTTTATTTCCTCCCAGAAACTGGCTGGCTTTGGAACCTTTGAGCGTCGCAAAGATCGGTTGGAACAAATTTTCAATATTGGGTATAAAGCTGCTAAAGAGAGTTATGAGCCCAGCAACTTCATCACTGAATTGAAACAATCCGGAACATAAAAAAATCCTGTAGAAATAACAGGATCTTATTTTTTAAGAATAATTTTGCTCTTCAGGCTTTTCCTAGTTTTTAACCACTATTCCGTCCTGACGTACAACTTCCTGATCATTCTGATCATTGACTACCAACGTGTAAGGAGCTTTTTTAGCAGAGTCTGTAAGATAATTTCTCCAAACCTGGTAGGTATAACCTTCGTTGTTAAACTGGATGTAATAATTGCCTCCCGTACCATCAGGGATCATTTCGCCATCACTGATAATCATGCTTGGTTTTGCTGTAATTTTTCCATTGGCATTCCACGCCTGGTATAGATATTTACCGTTGGGTTGCTTATCGATTCTGATCTTAAATTTTTTGGTTTTAATGATGACCGTCTTAGGTACTTTTTGAAAAACAGTGCCGGAAACAACGGTATTCATTTTTGAGTTGTTCGGAACCTCTTTGGCATTGGCAAAAGAAAACTGAGCTAAACAGAAAGTTCCTAATAAAAGATGTTTAATCATAATGATATTTGGTTATTGGTTAACACTTCAGATTCCATCAAATATGAAGCCATATTTATTTTTTTATCCCTGAAAATATGGACTATATAAAGGATTTTATGATTAAAAACGAAAATTCCTGCGAAATGGCAAAATTGATCATAATAACAATATTTGTCATTTCACAGGAATTCCAATATATCTTTTTGGCTTACTTATAAATAGCTGTATAGCTTGCAAAAGCTTCCTCCAGGCTCTCAAACCTGCCTTTGAATTCATCAATAGGGCAGTCTTGTAAAATATTTCCCTGATGAATCAGAATAACCCTCGAACACAAAGCTTCAACCTCCTGCATAATATGGGTAGAAAGTAATACCGTCTTTTGTTGTCCGATCTCTTTTACCACATTTCGTATTTCAATGATCTGATTGGGATCTAATCCGTTGGTAGGTTCATCCAGAATCAGAAGATCCGGTTGATGAATAATAGCTTGTGCAAGCCCCACGCGTTGTTTATATCCTTTTGAAAGTTGGCCTATTTTTTTAGACTTTTCGGGGGTAATTCCTACCAATTCAATAACTTCATCCACTCTGGATTCGGAAATTTTATGGATGTTGGCCACAAACAGGAGATATTCCTTCACATACATTTCCAGGTAAAGAGGATTGTTTTCAGGAAGAAACCCTATTTTTTTCTTGCTTTCAATTTCATGATCGGAAATGTTCATGCCGTTAAAGATGATCTCTCCCTGATCAATTTTCAGTGCTCCTACAATAGATTTCATCAGCGTAGATTTTCCTGCACCATTAGGTCCCAGAAGACCGATGATTTCATTTTTGTCAATAGAAATATTGATCGTGTTAAGAGCGGTTTGTTCTCCGAATTTTTTGGTCAAATTGATGATCTGAAGCGGCATAATGTTTACTGTCTTTTTGCAAAAATAAAATAAAAAAACTCATCCCGGAGAATGAGTTTCGCAATATTTATAAATTATAATTATTTTCTTGATTTTTTACTGCCTCCGCCGGATGCAGGAGTGGCAGTAGAAGCTGTATTTGAACCTTTGCCTGTCGTACGGTTGGTTGCAGCAGGTTTGTCATACATGGCATATTTACCATTTGTTCTGCCGAAAACCTTTTCCACTTGTTTTTGCGTTAAAAACTGGGATTTACCTACATATTTTCTGTTTTTGTTGATGTATTGGATAAACTGTACCGTTGGCTGTCCATAGTTTTTTTCATAATGAAGCTCAATGATATCATTAGGAAGTTCCAGGACTACATTCTCATCAGGAATGGAAACAAACCCTTCCAGGATGAGTTTATATAAGCCCACAACATCACCGTTCAGGTTTTGAAATGAAAAACTTCTGATGGTATTCAGATTACTGGTGTTAAGATCCTGGTAATTGATTGTATATTTATCTTCCTTTTTGTATAAACCTACAGAGTTATCTTTACCAATTTCCACCAGGCTTTCATTTTTCAACACTTTAATCTGTGAGAAAACAGAAATACCGAACATACATGTAATAAGTAGAATTATTTTTCTCATGGAATGGAATTTTAATGTTTTATCAATTGGTACCCATAAACTTAGTCATAAAAAAGCTAAAAAGCAATTTTATTCGTTCAAACAAAAGTAATACTTTTTTTTAATATCAGTTTGAAAGAAACTGTCACTGAGGATACTATTATTAAACAAGCAATAGAGTGTTAATCATTTGTTTATTAATTTTTTATGAAGAGTATCTTTTTTTTAATAAGTAAATATTGGGGTAACGTAAGTTGGGTTTAATGTGTTGATAATTAAATATTTATTTATTTCTATTTAAAAAAGATAAAAATATTTTTACAATAATCTGTTTTTTGAAATGGTATGTGTGAAAATATCGAATTCACGTTTATAACTTCTTCCCACAGGAATCTTGTGATGTCCCAGATGTACCTCATGATTATTGAAGGCCGTAACGAATTTCGTATTGATCATAAAAGACCTGTGAATCCTTACAAAACTTTTGGGTGCCAGGAGAGATTCAAGGTCAGCGATTTTATTTTTTGAAATAAGCTGTTCTTTTGTAGCTAAAGTTAATTGGATATCATTTCCCTGACTTTCAATATAAATAATTTCGTGAAGCAGAATTTTCCGGTGCATTCCCTCTGTTTTGAGAATGATAAACTCGTTTTCAGCATCTGTAGTATTTCTCAATACTCTCTCCACTGCTTTAAAAAAACGCTCAAAAGTGATCGGTTTGAGCAGATAATCTACAGCTTCAAGTTCAAAACCTTCAATGGCAAAATCACGATAAGCGGTTGTAAAAATGGTCGTGGGTTTATTGGATAATGATTTTAAAAAATCAATACCGTTTAAATGAGGCATATTAATATCCAGAAACATAAGGTCTATGGTCTGATTCTGAAGTAGAGTATAGGCCGATAGGGCATTTTCTGCTTTCGCTGCCAGTTTCAAATGATCTATTTTGGAGATATGATTCTCCAGTAGTGCGGCAGCTAAAGGCTCGTCATCTACAATCAGACAATTAATCATAAGTTGATGGGGTGATTATTTCAACACTGAAAATACTATTTTCAGTTGATATTTTACATATAAAGTCTTCCTGGTAATGATGTTGCAGTTGTCTTTTAATATTTTCTAATCCAATTCCATTTTCATTAAAAATCTGAGGGTTGCTGTAAGTGTTTGTAATCCTGAAAATGGAATTCTTTCGATGGGCTTCTGCTTCAATATTTATTTCTGTACACCCTGGGTTTTTACCCGCTCCGTGTTTAAAAGCATTTTCTACCAGGGTAAGATACAATAATGGTGGAATGAGGTTAGAAGAATCCAGGTTAACTTTTTTATGTATTTTCAATCTTCCTTCCGGATAACGAAGACTTTCCAAAGCAATATAGTCTTCAATAATAGCTAACTCTTCAGCTATTGGAACCCATTTTTTTGTACCCTTATGTAAACTGTAATCCAGAATATCTGAAAGCTGGCTGATTGATTGGGACGTTTTATCAGAATTGCTGACAGAAAGTGAATAGATATTATTCAGGGTATTAAAAAGAAAATGAGGATGAAGCTGAGATTTAAGGGATTGCAGCTCCAGTTCTGATTTTTCCTTCTGCAGTTGGGCGGTATTTTCTTTTTCTTCTTTATATCGTATGATATACATGATAGAAATAAAAATAAATGCTCCGCTGATAATGGGAAAAGTATAATGAATAAGCAGATAGTTAATGTCAGTAAAAATACTGTAAATAATGTCTTTTGTTTCATTGATAAAAAAAGGTTCAGCAATATACACGATAAAAAGTCTATTGATGACAGAAATACAATAGAGGCTGAGAATCAGATACAAAGAAAATGCAACATATTTCTTACGGTCAAAAAAATGACGGATCAGGATATAATAAATAAAATTGGCCCCTGCAATCTGAAAAATCCAATGACAAAAATTGTAAATAACGGATTCCTTAAAAAAAAACGGTATCCTGTTCTCCATACATCCTTACCGTTCCAAACAAAAATAAGGCGGTCCAAAACAATAGCTGGAAATATAAATGATGTCGGATAGGAGGCTCTGCTTTGTATTTCATTAACTCCAAAAATATAAAAACTTCAGACATTACGGACTGAAGTGATGTAAAAGGCTATAAAATAATGATCAATTCCTGTATTTAGCTTGTAAACGGTCTATTTTGACTTTCATACTTAAAATCATGTTTTCCGGATGATCAGCTGGAAAGATTTCCGGAATTAATGAAGATTTGCAGAAAAAAGATGATGACAGAGCATTCTCAAAGATTACATGGGTTGGATCACCTTCGGGCATTAGCGATTGTGTTAGTATTAATGTACCATTATCGGGCTTTCAGCCATCCCGGCTGGATTGATACAGTCGGGAAGTTTGGCTGGACCGGGGTCGATCTGTTTTTTGTGTTAAGTGGATTTCTGATCTCAAGCCAGTTGTTTGACGAAATGAAAAACAAAGGTACAATACGGCTGAAAACATTTTATACCAAACGTTTTTTCAGGATTATTCCGCCTTATCTTTTAACCCTTTTTTTCTATTTTACAATTCCTTTTTTCAGGGAAAGGGAAGCTTTACCACCCTTATGGAAATTTGTTACGTTTACTCAGAATTATGGACTGGATGTCATTAATAAAGGAACATTTTCTCACGCCTGGTCGTTGTGCATCGAGGAACAGTTTTATCTTTTTTTGCCTTTACTGCTTATGTTTGTCATACCTGGCCGGATAGGCAAGTATTTTGGCATTTTGATTATCATTATTATAGCATTTTCCGTGCTGATCAGGCTGTACATATGGAATTCAGCTGTTGCCGGTCTTGAAAGTGGTTCTACAGAATTCTGGCGGGTATGGTATATGAAAATCTATTATCCGACTCATACAAGACTGGATGGTTTGGGAGTAGGCGTATTGATTGGTTATCTGATGAAATATTCTTCAGGATTTAAAAAAATGGTTGATCGTTATGGCAATTTGTTGTTTACAGCAGGAACGGGATTGTTGGGTGTTTCATTTTGGGTCTGTACTGAACAAGCGTCCAAAGGAGCTTCAATAGTTGGTTTTACGCTGGTTGCAATAAGTTATGGATTGATCGTGCTGGCTGCTATTTCAAAAACATCTTTTCTTTTTAAATCAAAGTCTTTTGTCACGGGGCAATTAGCGGCATTGTCTTATGCCATCTATCTTTCTCATAAGGGGATTATCCACATGGTGCAGGCTGGTCTTGATTATTTTACTATGGAAACATCAGATAATGTAAGTCTGCTTATTTGCTTCCTGTTTTGTATAGCTGGTGGGGTAATATACCGATACCTCATAGAAAGACCTTCTTCAAAAATTAAATCAAAAATATTGACGGTGAAAAATGAAGGCTGATTTAAAATTTAGGGTACTATTTTTGAGAAGTGATGCTTTTCAATACTGCATTTTTAATTGCTGCTTCTTTAAAACTCCAGTATTCACTGTTTTTGGGCATCTGGTTTTCAAGGATGATGAGACTGGTATCTACAGATGGAAAGTAAACATTCAGGCAGGTAAAGCCATCTCCTAGACCCGTAACGGCGAAATACTCAAGCCCGGATTCTTTAATGATTCTCACATTATAGCCAAATCCCATTTTTTCTTTTCCGAAAACATTGTGTTGAGAAGTGGTAGAGGCTCTAAGCATCTGCTTTTTATATTCCGGGGAAAGTAATTTTCCTGTAAATAATGCCTGATTCCATATGGCAAGATCCTTTACCGTGGAAACCACTCCTGCAGCGGGAACTATATTATCGTTTAAAAAGGATTCGTTTACTTTCTCAAATCGGTTATTTTCACTCATGTAACCGGGTACTAATGATTGATTGTTTTTGCTATTGTACACGAAAGTCTTTTCCATTTTTAATTTTTTGAAAAGAGAAGTAGCCAATTCAGTGAAGCTCTTTCCGGTCGTATTTTTAAGAATTTTTCCTAAAAGCATATACGAAAGATTGCCATATTTGAACTGTGAACCTGCTTTAAAGGCAGAAGGTTTATCAATGTCCACAATACCATGGGTATGATTTAAAAGTTGGTGTACCGTCACGGAATCAGCCCAAGTCTGTGTCAGTGAAGGCAGGTAATTTTTGATAGGGCTCTGAAGGTTGAGTTTTCCCTGTTCGGCTGCCTGTAAAATCAATACGGCGGTGACCTGTTTGGAATTGGACATGATTTCAAACTGATCATCTGTTTTCAAAGGAGTTTTCTTCTCAAAATCTCTGTAACCGTTGGCCTTCAGATATTGTACTTTACCTTTCCGGGAAACCAAAACAACACCGTTGAAGGATAATGGAGTGGAAGCGGTGATAATGCTGTCTATTTTTTTAGAATAGCTTTCAGGTTTTTGTGCTTTTGCAGCGAATGATACGATAACAGAAAAGATAATAGTAAAAAAAAATTGTGTTCTGGTCATTGGTTTATTTGAATGATAAGGATTCTGGTTTTGATTTATAAATATAATTCTTTCCTGCATTTCTTTTATTTTTTCTTCTAACCGATTTCAGACTTTTTATGAGTGGAAGCATAAAACGAACAAAAAGAGGTTTGTATCTTTAATAATCACATGACTTTTGAACTAAGCATCAAATCATTAAAAATTCTTTGTTATGGAAAATAATCAGCATTCGCATACAGGAAATTCTTCTCACCAAATGTATAAACGTTTTGCCGTTATGGCTGTTATTATGTTTGTGGCAATGTACCTGGTGATGTACGCCATGGTAGATCGTATTGAAAATGTCATTCCCAATATTAATAATTTATACATGACTTTATTGATGGTTTCGGTAATGCTGTTGATCGAATTATGGATTATGAAGCCTATGTATAAAAATGCTACGGGCAATTGGGTTATTGTCATCATATCGGTTATAGTGGGCGTTTTTTCCTGGTTAGGGATCAGAAATCAGGTAGAGGTTCGAGATCTTCAATTTGTAAAAGGAATGATTCCTCACCATGCTGCAGCACTGCTTATGTCTGAAGAAGCAAAACTCACAGATCCTGAATTGATAAAACTTCAAAAAAATATATTGAAGACCCAAGCCGAAGAAATTGAATTGATGAGACATAAACTCGATGAACTGAAAAACAATCTGCGATAATCTATGACGACTTCTATAAAAAAGAGGATGCTTCAAAAGTACCATTCTGAACTTACACTGAAAGTTGGTGGATATAGTTCAGAATAGATTGATGATAACAGTTTTTGAAACACTCCTCTTTGATTATCATTAAAATTATTTTATAAGCTCAGACCCAGCTTTTTTTCAGCATCCAGATAGATAAAGCAAAAAGTTACAATCGCTATCAAAGCCACAGACAACACAAGTGTAGCCACTTTAAAAACATCCAGCCTGAATTCCTTTTCTTCACTTCTGCTACGTCCGGTGTTAAATTCTGCCAAAGTTCCCAAAGGTCTGCTTTCTCCCGACGTTACATTTTTATTACCGGAGGTAGATACTGAATGTAAAGAATCCACATGACTATTTTGATTAATGGTATTGGTAAAGGTTTTCTTATAGTCACGGTACTTTTTTCTGGCCGATTCCACTTTGCCATCTGCCTTCAGGGTATTTACAACTTCTTCAATTTTCCCTGAATATTGATCATATTCTTTGCGTATTATTTCAACACTGTTTTTGGATTCTTTTATTTTAAATTCATTTTCCTGATGTCGTTTTTCCTGATATTCAATCTGTTTTGTCATACTTTCAATGAGTTCTCTTTTTTCAACAGAAAGATTCTCTTTTTCCCTTTCAAGCTCCGTGATAGAGTTTTGAACTTCCCGAAGCTTTTCTTCATGAAACCTTTCAATTTCCTTATGGAAGCCTGTAGCATCAACAATTTTAAAAATCCCTTTTTGCTTTACAAATTCTGCGATCTCATGACTTTGAGTAAAGTAAATGGTGTCATAAACGTTTAAAAGCTCTATAGCCTTCTTAAAAAAAGGCTGTAGTTTTGCTGCATCTGTTTCACAATAAACCACCAGATAATTGTGTGTTGAATTTGTAAAATTAAGATCCTCAATTTCCTTGATATGAAATCCTATCTTATCAAAATCCTTGGGCTTCCGGATGGAGAAATTATCAGAATGATTAACAGTAAGCACACCTTCTGACAAATTATTTTTTTCAAGATGATGCTGAAAATCATTGAGAGCATTGATGACAATAGGTTCCGGAGCTGTTTTGTCTATAAAAAGGAGGCTTGAGCCCACAAATGTTCCGCCTCTGTCGGAATTCTGTTCCTTTGCAAATTTATACACCGAATAAGAGATCAGGTTACATCCCCCGGCAACATCTTTTCGGATAGAGTAGATGCTGCTTTGGGGAAAGAGCTTGATGGCATCTGTTTTCAAATCATAGGTTCTGATCTCTTTAGCGATAGTCTTGTTTCCACCCAGAAAAAAAGACTGCCTGAAACCGTAAGGATTTCCAAAAGTACCGAAAGCGGAAAAAAAATATATACTGTCCATTAACTTGAAAAACTAAATTTTAAACGTTCCCAAAATGTTCCTTCATAATCCAGATCATATCCGATAATGCTTCTATACAGCCATTTTGATAAAACTTCTGCTGTAGAAAGGTTGAGTAAATCAATTTTTTCCTGTCCTGTTGTATTCTGAAGGCTTCCGATGGTGTAATAAGTTTTACTCAGACCATAGGTGTCAATACGTTGTGAGGTCATTGGGAGGCGTTCCGCAATGAAATGATCCAGCTCTTCAGTACTTTCCACATCCATCCTTCCGGACTTATCCCATTTTGAAACAACCAGTATGGCATTGACGGATTTTAAATTTTTCCCTTTTCTTTCCAGCTCATCCAGAAATTCATTGATCAGGGAATCGTCTTTATAAGCCGATTCATAGCTGGTAACAATGATAAAAGTAAGTGGAATATTGGCATTGAGAAAAGATTCTATACTGCTGTGATAACTTCCTCCTCTTCGGATATCATTATGATTTTCACCGGAAGTTTCCAAAAAGGTAAGATCAATCGGGACTACTTTTTTAGACTTATTATTGGGCTCAAAAACCAGATCCAGACGGGTTACCTGATCTCTTGTGGTTCGATTGGGTAAAATACCCTGTCGTATATTTTCAAAAAAATCGGAAAGAAGTACATTGGCTTCTTTTGAATTGGGAGTACCTAGTTTCGGTCTCAATACTCCGGCATACGACCTCAGATAATACAGCATCGAAGAAAGAATCACTGACTTACCGGATTCTGCCGTTCCAAAGAAAAAAACAAAATTACTTTCTTTGTTTTTAATGTCGTTGGAAATGGTCTTTGCGATAGGGACAAAATCTTCCGGAGTATCTTTTTGAAATTCAAATGATAGGGGTTTCAGTATTTCCTCAGTTTCGGTGTCAAAAGACAGAGGTTTTAAATGATCCTGTGTTTCCATGGCTTAGTTGTTTGGGATGATGGTTTTACCGCTTCTTTTATTACTAAATACACTTCCTCCACTGTTTCTGTTGTATCCTCCGGGAGTAGTCACCAGTAAAATAATGATAACAATGACAAAATCGAGCAGGATACATCCCGCAAGTACTACAAATTGATACATTCCGAAGTTTTTAATGGCATGTTCAAAGGCAAAACCTATTTTTCCGACCTGTTGGGTTTGTGAGACTACGGGCTCAAAATGAAGTTTTTCATTTCCCAGAACGGTTTGTGCTCTGCTTCCCAGTTTATTATAATCTGCTAATGATTCATCAATCAGACCTTGTGACATTTCATCTTTTTCTTTCTTGGATAAAAGAAGCAGATCCTGGATATTTTTGTTCCATTTCAGGGAAGCATTGTTGATATCCGTTTTTAACGCTCTTTCTTCAGGAGACAAATCAGAGAGCATATTATCAATCTGACGTCCCATTCTTTCTGAAAGATCTTCATAATCGTTCCCAACCGGCGTTAATAAATCGACTTTCTGCCCCGTCATTTTCTCAATATCCCTGATTAAAGCCTGTGCCCGTGTACCAATTCCTTTGTTGCCGGGATCCTTGATTTGCTCCATCAGCTGCTTCTTTTTAATCTCAATATTTTGGGTGGTTATTTTGTTGTATTTATAGCTTAATTTGGATTCCACATCATTTTCCAGCGTCGTGAAATTTTTATTGATATCTCTCAGTTCATCAGTATAAATGTCTGTTCTCATAAACCTGGTGTACAGGGCGTTAAAGTTGGCAATGAAGCAGAAAGAGGCAATAAATATGTAAATCCCTACAAGACTTCCCGTAGGTTTACCTTCCAGTTTGGCATTTCTCAGCATCCAGCAAAGAAAAAGAAGAAGTAATGATAATACCAAAGCGATAACAAACGATGCGGGACCAAAAATCTGCTGGAGTCCGAGCCATGTCTGGTAAAAGCTTACGCTGATGAGGAGAAGTGCAAGAATTCCCAAAAAGAGATCTGCAGGAGTCATTTTTTTATTCATAATAGATCAGTTGTTTTTAAAATGAAAGTTGATCAAAACACGATGTTTTGTACGCTTCGAAACTACAAACAACTGATAAGGAAAAATTACGGGAACCCGTAAGTGATGAACTCCTTTTGTAACAAAGAGAATGATTATTTCTGCCACTAGTACAGGAACCCTAAATGTTTTATTGTACCAGCAACGGATAAAATGATCCATATACATCCATGGTAATATATTATCTGTGATCAAAAATAAACCACAAAGCCACTAAAATTTTTGAACACTTAAGTTATTTTAAGTGGACAATTTTTTGCGCAAAGAAAGTACACTAAAGCTTTTATGAAAATCTCCGATTTTCTCCTAAAGTGAACTTACATGTTTAGTAGTATGATGAGCTTACTGAAGTGAACTTAAGTGTTATAAAACAATCTGCGTTATCTGCTCAATCTGCGAGAGTTTTTGCTTTCCAACCCTCTAACTTTATTTGTACAATGTTGAGCTACCTCCTTCGTCGGAATGACAATAGACTCATTATTTACCTCATTAGTGAAAAATGAAATATACTACATAAGTTTTAAAAATCGGAGATTTTTATTGGAACTACTCTGCGTTACGTGGTGTATGTATTATTTCTGCCACTAATGCACGAATAAAAAAGATTCGTGTATTAGTGGCAATCAAGAAAATATGTTGAGATTTTCAGCCAGAAAAATCAGATATTCTGAGCCTTTATTTTATTGATCAGAGGATTAGCATACATCGTCAGAAAAAATTCCTTAGACACAGGATCTGACGGATCAATCCGCATTTCCAGTCTTCGGATAAACAATTGTTTTTCCTGTTCCGAGTATTCAGAAGCGTAGGTATCCGTATTATGAAGCAGATCGTAGGCAATATATTTAGTAGGCCAAAGCTTATAATTCTGAATGATCGAGTGATCAATCACCTGCGCTATTGCCTGGAGTTGTTTGTTTTTATTGTCAATGGTCGCTGCAATTTCATCCAGTTCCTTATCAAGAACATCACCGGCATGCAGATGTATTCTTTTCTTTTGTCCTAAAATTCCGCTCAGCATGGTGGTAAAGTCTTCGTTTTTACCTTTCACATATTGCTCTTCTCTGTGCTGAGCAAGCAGTTGAGGCATTTTTAAAGAATCGGTAGGATCATATTCGTAAGAGATAGAAACCGGAACAATTCTTAACGTTTTAAAATAATCTGTGACCGACTGATCTCCGGCTGCCATGGCCAGCATTTTTAAAACGCCCTGTTGCGTTGAGTCGTTACCGTCTTTAGCACGGCCTTCGCGCTGGGCAATCCATACAGAGCTTTTTTCGTGATGCAATTGCTGTTCAATATATTCAGACATCGTCTGTGAGCTTGTAAGCTGTTCACGAATCGACAAGCCTCTTTGCACTAAAAAGTTACGATTAAGTTTCGCCAGTACATTCAGAAAACTCTTGCGGACTAAGTTGTCGCCAATGGCTGAAGCCGTCATAATAAGGCCTTTTTCCAGCAACACAAGATTAAGCAGTGACGTATCCAGTACAATATCCCTGTGATTCGAAATAAAGAGATAAGGAGTGTTTTTATCTAGTTTGTCAAATCCGGAAGTCGTTAAACCATCAGAACTTTTTGCAAGAATCTGACGTACGGTATGGGCAATGACCTGATGCTGGAATTCACTGATAGAGTGGATGTTTTTAAACTGTTCCTGCCAGATTTGTTCCTCTGTATCTGGAAAAGTAAAATTCATCAATGCCCTCATCATTGGGTCGCGGGTTACGCTTCCCAGCTTTTCATTCACTTCATGATCATAGAAATACCGGATTTCATCAAACTTCGACATGCACTTACTTAATAAATTAAAACTTTTGCAAAAGAACAAAAATTTATCTGAGCAGGCTTCATACTAAGTGTTAAAGTATTATGAATGGCGTATAATTTTAATTAAAATCATCGAAAGTGTTTAAAAATCAATAATATAAATATGCTTTATTTAAATATATTTCCTATATTAGTGAAAAATAAAAACATCATAACCACTTTAAAATCAAATTAGTATGAAAACTCAAATTTATGCAATGAAGGCAGGGATTATAGCGATGCTTTGCCTTACCGGAGCTTTAGGGGCTCAACAATGGAATATCAATGGAAACGCTGGGATCAGTGGAGTCAATTATGTAGGAACGGTAGACCCGCGTCCACTTTACTTAAGAGTGAACGGAGCATCTTCTAATCCCGGGCAGGCGATTCTCAACGAAACAGGATCCTTTATTGTTGATGGGACGAACAACAGCAATGTTGCCAAAACAAAAGGAAGTATAGTGAATGGGATCTCCAATATTCTGGGCTCACAAGCGAGTAGCTCATTAGTCAGCGGTTGGGAAAACGACCTGAGCAATGCCGGAGGTGCCAATATCGTTGGCGGACAGGCCAATGTTGTCATGAATGGTGCCGGAAAATCGGTAGCATTAGGGTGGAAAAATACCATCAGAAACGCCAATCAGTTTGCGCTGGGAGTAGGAATTGACCTGGGAGATTTTTATTCCGGAGGCTTTGGAATTGACCTGATTGCTACAGGAAACCGTTCTTTTGTCATCGGTGCAGGAACTGGTGGGGCGAAATTAACGAATGCTATTCCGCAATCTATTATGTTGGGAATGTCAGCCACTTCCACGATGTTAATCAAAGACCAAAGCGTAGGAATCCGCACAATAACTCCTACGGCAAATTTTCATACCGTAGGAACGGTAAGACACCAGGGATTGCCTACAGGAAGCGGTCGCGGACTTGTAGTAGATAATGATGGAAATGTAATGGTTTCCAACACCCCGTTAAGCAGAACAGCAAATAGTGAAGAATCAATAGAAGAACTTAAAGACCGTGTTAAAAGTCTGGAAAATACAGTGGAAGAATTAAAACAGCTATTACTGAACAGAAATATATCTTCTTCTTCAGATATCCCGGTATTATTTCAGAATACACCCAATCCATCCAAAAACGAAACAGCTATCCGTTACTATCTACCGGAAAGTACCCGTACAGCATCTGTTGAAGTGTACAGCATTTCAGGCCAGCTTATAAAAAACTTTCCTTTATATGAAAAAGGAAACGGATCAGTACGGATTTCAAAAACTGATGTACCATCCGGCAACTATATCTATAAAATGACCGTCAACGGAAAACAGACAGATTCCAAAAAAATGATCATCCAGGATTAATACACTCATTATAGCTATTTTCAAGAAGCGGCCACTGAGGGATCTCAGCGGCCGTTTTTATCAAATTAAAAACGATTATATTGCTGTGTTATAGTTTTTAAATTTGTCTTGCGTATAAATATTTATATATGCTTGATTTTCTAAAAGTCGTATTTCTGCTATAATTTCAAAATATTTATAGTTCATACCTGAGGTATTTTATTTTTATCTATATTTAGTGATATAATATTAAAAACACATCAGTATGAGAATTAATAATTTTATACCTATATTCCTTGAGCAACGAAGGGGATTTATAGCAACAAGTGGAAATAAACAGACCAAGCCTATAGAGATCCTAAGACCTAGTTGGAAAGATATGATTAAAAATTATCCAAATAGCTCTGTAGATGTAATTACATTATATACGGACATTGGAAATGGGTTAATAAAAATGTTAGAAGGTAGTCGTAAAGATTGGGAAAATACCTGTGCCTTTAGAATGAGCAAAGGAATGAATTATAGTGGATTTAAATTACCTTACAACAACTCCAAATATAGAGTTAAAGGCTCTATAGGAGGTGTACATAAAGGTACAGATAAATTAAATTACTGGTATAGAGTTGGTGAGTTGGGAAGATATTTAGAAGACCATTTAGGCAAACCTGAATTTGATGAAACATTAAAAAAAGCAGGACTGGGAGAAGTAAAGGAAGGTTTATCTAAAGAAAATTGGGATAAGCTTCGTAAAATGAAAGGAATTATTATGTTTAAAGTATCTGGTTGGGGAAATGCTTCTGGACATTTCACCCTTTGGGATGGAAACAACTTGATATATCCTGGAGACCCTCAGCATAACAATCCTAATAGTCAATATTACTACTTTAAAATGAAGTACGAACAATACCACCCTGATAAAAAGAAAAACATTGTTATACAGACAGATGAGATAAAATTATGGGAATTAAAATAAGTTTAATTATGACAAAGAACAATAAGTTAAAACTGTTTTTAATGCCAATCTTATTCCTGACTGGCATATTTCAGGCACAAACAACAGATAAAGCTGACAATATGAAGAAATATGTTTTTGACCATTGCCTTTATATTAATTACAATAAAATAGACTCTTCTTATTTAACTAAGTTTGCTTTAAAAGATGTTTCAAGTACTGAATTTTCTACATTAGGTAAACTGACAGATAGTCAAACTGAAAAACTGAGAAACTACACGGTTAAAGAGGCAGGAAACTTTTATTCAATGGGACACATATACTACTCTGAACAAGAAAATAGCAATATAATTGTGGCTAAATGTTTGTATTTTTATGAATCTCCACAGTTAGATAATTATGTGAGAAAACTTATAGGATCGACTTCTCAAAGGAAAAGTTTAAAGAAATAATGTTTACTATTTGGTTTGTAGAAGAGTAGGTGGAAAAGAAAAAGCACCTTTCGGAAGTTCCATAAAGATGCTTTTGTTTTTTAGATTACTGTAATCTCTTTTTTGTCATAGACCAGTATTTCATGTTTTTCGTTATCTGATAAAAACAATCCGGGAGTTTTTTTCTCAAGAAAAGCGAGCAAGTTCATTCCTCTCGTGTAGGTTTCACTTTCTGTCCAGTTGATGTTTTTACTGATATCAATTTCATTGTAAGAACCAGTACTGAATCTGCTCTTTTTAATATCCCATGAGCTATTTCCCAGTGAAGCATTTTTGCCGTTTTTCAGAATGGTAAGATTTCCCAGAGAATTAAGGAAAATTTTCTCTGCAAAATATTTCTCATCGTCAGTTTCAAATCGGTTGCTTACTTCCTGTACCTGCTCCAGCCAATAGTCAGAATATTGCTGTGGAATAACATGTTCGATAGTTGTTTCATGATAGTCAGACAATGATACCTTATCGTTAGTTTCTGCAAATTTTGTTTTTAATTCGTGCTCATATTCAAAAAGGAAATATTTTAGGTAACCCCATCGGTGAAAGCCTTTAGCTCCTTTAACGTAAGTGTATAATGACTTGAATGAATTTACAATATTCTGATTAAGAACCTCGCTGTTAAGGTAGCCCTGCATTTCCGAGCGAACCTCTGATAATGCGGCATCAAAACTGTCATTTTCATTATAGAGCTTTCTTGCCCAGCTCGCAGTATTTCTTTCATCCATGATCCAGATTCCGGGAACACGATTTTTAAATAATAGCTTTTCAAGATCATTTAAAATCTCTTTAAGAGTTTCTCTGTCCTTAACTTTATAAAGTACAGTAGCCAGAAGGATTTTAATTTCTTTGCTTCTGTTCAGTATCAGTATCTTATGGATAACAGGATCTTTAGAGTTGTGAATTTCATACCAGATAGGAGCCAGGTCAGACAGTTTAAAGATATAATCACTTATTTTTTTATGTGAAACCTTTGTTTCTTTAGCTTCAGATTCATCTAGCTCATATTTTTCAGATTTATTGCAAAACATCTTGAAAACCTTTTCTTCAGCCAGCTTTTCGGAAAAGACGGAGTCTTTAGGTTTGCGGTAAAGTGATAAGTGACCTGATAAAAACTCATCTTCGTCCAGATAATTTTCTGAATCCTGAGCCAAGGCATTGTAAATTTTACCCCAGGCAGTATTGATGTCCTTTCTTAACTTATTTCGATCCTCATCAGGTTGAGTCAATTTTTCATTAAGATAGATAAGCCTGTTCTTTAACCTTTCTAAAATCGTCAAAGGCTTTCCACGGTTATTCATCGTTTCAAAAACAGCCTGAACATCAAGATCCTTTTCTATTTTTCTGATATCAAACAATAGGGAACCGGTTACTTTTCTGAAAATAAGATCTTTTTCTTCATAGCTGAGGTCCTGAATCTTTTTTTGAAAGAAAATTTTTGCATCCAGTAGATTTCTTGCATATAAGTTAATGATCGAGTTGTCCGACAGCTCAGTCTTATCTTCAAAAATATTCTGATACAGGAATTTGTAATTTTTATCGGACTCCTGATATCCGAATTTATAGACCTTACTATTTCCCGACTGGTTCACCTGATACAGAAATTTTTCTACCCAGATTTCCTTTCTTTTATCAGCATAACCTTTATCTGAAGATTCTATCAGCACGAAAAGAAGGATACTCAAGGTGGTCAGCCTTTGTTGTCCGTCCACTACATAGAAAATATCGTCACTTATCCATTTTTCAGCGTCGTTGGCTTTTGTTTTTTCGAGAAAAATAGTTCCGGTGTAGTGTTTTTTAAGCTCGCCCTTTTCTTCCTGAATTTCGTCTATATCATCCCATAATTCATTCAGCTGTTTATCATTCCAGGAATAGCCTCTCTGGTAGTCCGGTATTCTGAAAAAGCCTTCTGAAAAGACTCTGTTAAGATTTATTGCTTCCATAGTTATTGTTATAACAGCAATGATAAGAAAAAATATCAATTCAGGATTACGGGAAAACGTAAAATTGGCTAAAACCATCATTAAAAGTGCTGTAAGGCCGTTTCAAAGTGTCTCCAATTACTTTCATAACCCACGTGAGGTATGTTTTAACAACCTTCAGCCCCTTAAGGAAGGCAAAATACCCCCTTGGGTAAGGGGGTAAAATAGGTTGTAAAAGGGGCTTTATCTACTTGTGAAGGGGCTGCT
This sequence comes from Zea luxurians, assembly GCA_029449295.1. Lineage (NCBI taxonomy): Eukaryota > Viridiplantae > Streptophyta > Magnoliopsida > Poales > Poaceae > Zea > Zea luxurians. The sequence goes on along the minus strand of JAOPSE010000747.1, from coordinate 255,055 downwards.
GACGGTTAGTGTAGAATATACAGTCCGATAGACAGGTCTCTGAAAGAACATATAGAACAGGGTAAGGGCTGTTCTATAAAAAAGAAGCTATCTCAAAGGGCATACAGACGAAGCTTTGATTTCCGGCGAAGGAAGAATCTCCTGCCAAGCAGTTGTTTGAGATAGCCTCTTGTTAACCCGGTTGGGATCCTTCTTATTTACTGTCATTGCCGGTAGGTGGAGGAGGTGTCTCGGTGGGCTCAGAAGGCTGTGTGGTTACAAAAAACTGTTTCATATCCTCATAAATTACATTGGTCCCCGGTACATTCTCTCCTGAAAGAAACCGGATATTTCTATAAAAACTAATGGCATTGTGGTAATTGTCATGATCCAGCAATACCTTTGTATCGGCCAATTGCTCTGTAAGAGAATCCAGTCTTTGCAGCCGTTGTTCTATCTGCTCTCTGGCGAGATAATCCCTATCAAATTCAGGTTTATCCAAAAAGCCAGGCACATGCTGAGGGTACAGCTCCATATAGCTTTTGGCTTTATTCACGAAAAGTTTGTTTTGTTCTGCAATTCTTCCGTACTGCTGCCTCTGATCGGGAGTAAGGTTGATAGTTTTTCCTGTAAGGACACTCTGAATGTCCTGAATCGCTTTGTCGATTGTTTCTAGATCACCTTTTGAAAAGCTTAAACTGATTAAATTGTCTAGTGCCATATTAATGTATTTTTTGGTGTTAACAGATCAAATGTAGTAAGTATAAGAATCCAAAAAGCAGTCAGTCAGTAGATTTCCGACAGGCATTCATCAGATAATGGAAACAGGATAATAAGGTTTGTTTTTTCTCTCTTTTTGAAGGAAAATAAATCATATAATAAACAGAATGAAGAAACGAAAGATAAAAGCAGTTCCTGAACCTACAGAATATAAACACAGTTTGTATTTGTACGGTTCTGACAGATAATTTCTCCAAATATTTTTCTATATTTAACTCTTCATAAATGTTGATTTATCATGGAACATAAAATACATCAGGGACGCAATGTAAAACGATTCAGAGAAATGCTGGGCATCAAGCAGGAAGCGTTGGCTTTTGATCTTGGGGATGATTGGAACCAGAAGAAAGTTTCTCTGCTGGAACAAAAGGAAATTATTGAAGACCCTTTACTGAAAAGAATTTCTGAAGTATTGAAAATTCCAGTGGAAGCGTTTCAGAATTTTGATGAGGAGCAGGCGGTGAATATTATTTCTAATACGTTTACTGATTTTAAAGATGGAGCTTCAGCAATTAATATACATCCTGTTTTTAATCCAGTAGAAGCTATTCTGAAAATGCATGAAGAAAAAATGGAACTTTATGAAAGGATGCTGAAGGAGAAGGATGAGATGATGGTGAGGCTGGAGAGGTTGATTGAGAAGAATTAATCTGTTTAACATATAGTAAAAAGGGTTCAGCATTTGCTGAACCTTTTTTATAAAATAATTAAGATTTCAATTCTCATAAATTTTGAAAGTAATTTTTTCCATGTTAGAGTATTAAATGAATAAACTATAGTTTTTCTTGATATTTGTTTCTAACAAAATTTGCTACTTTATCTACTTCAGGAAATAATGTTGACTGATTTAGACCTAATGAATCTAACTCTATTTCAATTTCTTTTTTATAATCTTTATCAATCAAGAGCTTTTTGTTATTTTCTAATTTAACGACCCATTTTTCATCTATTTTAGCCATTGGTTTATATTTTTTAGATGTGTTTGATCTAAAATACACTTCTTCTACACCAAATATAAGAAATGCTCCATGTTGCTTAACTATGCGGGGATTATCTAATTTTGGCCTCACAGCAAATACTTTACTAACATCAGAAGGATCAATAATTGAATCAAAGTATGGTTTATCTTCTTTTATATTATGAAGCAGTTTCCCAAAATATTGTAAATTGATATGTCGAATGTTTTTATGTATTAGAATATCATACATATTCTTAATAATATCAATATATTTATTATTAAAAAACTTAAAATCAGTACTAGTTAATTCCCCAAATCCCTCTTCAAATTCCTTTTTTAATTTATTCAAATCATTATCGAAACTCTCGAATTCAAATTCTTTTTCAAAGAATGCCGTCTTTATAAATTCATATTTTTGATTATAAAAATTAAAAATGTCTTTATTAAAGACACCTTTAAATATTTCAAGATCCTCATAATTTCTTATTTTACTTTCAAATTTTTGTTTCTTTTCTCGGTAAATTAAGACTAAGTCAGAATTATATTCAAATTCTTTTTCACATTTTGCTAAGTTTGCCAATATTGTAATTCTATCACTATTATAATGACATACACTTTCATCTGGAATATCAAATATAATTACTTCACCATCTGTTTGATTACTGCCAATACATGCGAAATAAAGTGCTACTAAAGCATTTTCAGTTAGGTCTAAAACTCTTGTAGGTGCTTCATAATGCTGTAAAAGAGCAAGTGTTTCAAGAGTGGTTTTCCCTACAAAATCTTGAGGAGATTTAGAGATTACCTCTCTGAAAATTTTGTCCTCAAATTGAATTAATGTTTTATTATTGTTGGTCTTTCTGTAAATCCCTGGTTCTAAGTCGTATGTGGTGTTTGAGTGCCCTCTGTAAAAAACGTTTTGTTTTGTATCAAGATTACTTATTAAATTTAAAAATTCTGCTACATTGGTTATTTTATTCATGGCTGTTTTTTTAGTTTGATTCATACAATTATAGAAATAAAGAAATAATTTTTTTTATGGGAAAGCGTAACCTTATTCAATTTTTTTAAGTTAAGAAAAAATCATTTTGGACTGCATTCTATAAATAAATTCAATTTATTATTTCTGTAATTAAATAAAAGTTATATATTATTTACGAATGATATGATTTATATATATCAGTTATTTCCTAATTTAGAAGCACTAGGTTTTTCAAGAGTTGCATCTACAATTATTGGAATTATTTCTTTTTTTATTTCTTTAGAAATTTGTTTACTTACTTTTTGTAATTCCTTAATTTTTTCAATTTCTTTGTCAGAATAGCATATAACTAAAAAATAGCCTTTGGTTACATCCTCTACCTCCATATATTTGGGTAATTGTAATCTCACTCCGTCCCAAAACCTGCTGTTTTTTGCTAATTTTACTTCTATTAATGCCTTATTTTTATGTCCCTGCGAAAACTTAAAATCAACAGGCCCTCTCCCAAGATTACTTTCTCTAGTTAAGTCAATATTATTTGCCTTACATAAACTTTTAGTTAATGCAACAAATATTAACTGGGCCGCTTCTTCTTTTTTTGTCGTCTTATTATCGTTCCAAAGCAGTTTATAGCCATTATTGTTTTCTATATAATTTATAAAATATTTGATAATATCATCTATAACTCTATCGAAAGTTATTTGGTTATGAGGTTCATTAAAATTAATAGGATTTTCTTCTCCATAGTTAAAAGAAGCTTTGGATGGCTGATATATACCATGTATATCATTATCGATGTCATAGGGACTGAAATCTCTAGAAATCATAAATTTGTTATACAATGTAATCCAATCAGTATGTTTTTTTGCGATATTGATAATGTTTCTTTTGTTAATTTCACTTTTGATAGCAAAACTAAACTCATCTCTAATATCATTATTTTGGGTATCCCAGACATAATCTAGGAAAGACTCTTTTGACATATAGCTATCAATATTTAATATTTTTTTTGGACAGAGTAATATGCCTTTATTATTGTATGGATTTATTGGTAATTCCACAATTTCCTTTTCCCATACTAATGCTTTCATATTGAATTTTGTGTGCCTTATTGGAAATTTCTTGGTATTTATTTTATTTGCATGTCTTTTTATTATCGTTTGAGTATATTTTATAAGGTCTGATTTGATAATATTGGCTGTAATATCGCTAATCCGATCTCTTCCAATCCCCATACTAAACAAACCGATATTTTCAAATCTATCAATATTATTTAATCCAGCTTCAATGGAATTATATATACCATCGAGAATATCTTGACTAAACCCTTTTCCTGATCCAGCTCCTTTCGTAGAAGTAGAATACCCTAAACATAACTCTTCCACTTCTGGAAATAAAAGCATGTTATTTAGTTTTCTGAAGAATAAATCAGATTTTTTTCTTTCACTTTTTGCAGCTACCTCAAAAGCATTTTTAAAGAACTCCATGATCTCTTCATAAGATCCTAAAAATGACTTTAGGCCTACATTAGACAAAAGTAATGGGTCAATAAAAAGTAATGTATCTGTTTGTAAAATTGGATCAAACCAATCATCTTTTGATGTTGGTGTAATACCATAGTATTCTGAAAATGTCATGCTTATTGTTTTTTATAAAGGTATTTAATGTTTTTTTATAAAACAATAAGTATTATGTTTTAAAACATGATATTTTTTACACTTTTAGTGATTTTTGGTTGTATTTATACTATGGGATTTTTAGATGTTAGACTATAAATACTTTTTTTGCTGTGATTATTTATATGACCATGTTTTCAATCCTCCTACACATCCACCTCCTCAGCCTCCAAACCGGCAAATACACAAACACCACAGACAGTACTCCAGCCAACACCCCTACAACAATAGCCATCGCTGCACCATCCAGCTTATAATCCTTTGAGAAATTATACTGCGCAAAAAACAATAAAGACAGCACCAGCGAACCCGTAATCAAACCATGCAGAATACTCAGTTTGGTCATTAATTTTTTAATGTTCAGCTGCTCATCTACGGTGAATTCGATGGCGCCTTGTCCGGCGGCGTCTGTGACTCTTTTGATAATGTCAATGGTGAGGACGACGGGGAGGAAGATGGCCATCGGTAAAGTAAGACGGGCCAGATTCTGTTCTCCTGAGAAGAAATGAGTATAGCCCAATTCTTTAAAGCTGGCGTAGGCAATAATAAAGTTGAAGAATACATTCGGGAGGACATAGTAGATCATCCGCTTTAATAAAAAGCGTTTAAGGGTAGTTTTCTTGAGTTTTTTGGGCGGCTTCGGCTTAAATTTCAATTTCATACAGAGGTGGTCAATAGCTCAAGGGCTTTATCTTTTATTTTCATAGCTTCCTCTTTGGGAAGGAAGTGTTCATTGGACATAAAGGTGAAATCCATTTGTCGGTTGTAAGTGCTGGTTACAAGAGTGTTGGAGTTCAGCCATGGGAAAGCAACCGTGGGACTGATAATCGTTTCAAGTTTAAAATGCTGATAATCAACTGGGATATCAATTTTACCCATATTGGATAGTGTCACATCATGTCCGCCGTTACTTGATTTCAACAGGGAAATCATGCGTTCAACAATCGGGTGCATCTGTTCACCCATCCACAGAAGTTCTCTGGCTTCCATTTTATTGATCTTTTCAAAAAGATCTTTCTTTATTTCTTTCGCATTGTCCAGCACACTGTGATTTCCCTTTTTAATGGACAGTTCCACAGTCGGGGCAAAGGCAAACAAATGATCCTGCTTGATCTCAGGAATAAAATGGCGCACATCTACCGGGCTGATCACTTTTCCTTTGGCTTTTCCACCCTGTATCTCACGGAACGCCTGCATAAAGGCTGCACACAAAAAGGCATGGACAGAAATTCCGTTGGCTTTACATTTTTCAGTAATCTGTGCTGTAGTTTGAGGATCCAGCTTGCGGTGAAGGACATAGTTTTTTCCGTGGTTTCTTTTTTTGCTTTTCGATTGCAGCATAAAGAAGAAACGGGCAAACATCAGGTAAAGACGGGCTTTGAATTTTTTGGTACCGGCATTAAAGCCCGAAGGCAGAAAATCATTGACCGATTCAAATGGCTCATAGGGAAGGAGTTCAGCATCAGGATTATCCAGCAGCTGAAGAAGTTCCCGCATCAGAGTAACCCCCGTTGTTCCGTCAGAAATACAATGAGGCATAACCCACAGGATCTCAGAAACTTCTTTCCCTTTTACCCATACCAGGCGGGCCAGCGGTTTTTTATCCTGATCAAACAGTCGGAACCATTCTGTTTCCGACTCATACATCCAGTCATTGTCCGTTTCCCGTTGTGTGATACGAAGTGGGATAGAACTGATGTCTTTTTCTTCAATAAAAAAAGGATACCGCTCGGTTTTCTCATCAATCGAAACACGAAGCAAAGCATGCTTTTTTTGGATTTTATCTAAAGCCAGCCTGAAATTTTCCTCCGGAATTTGTCCGGAAACTCTGGCAGTAAATATGCAGTTGACGGGGGTTTTTGAATCTACATACATGATTCTTTCCACCATCATTAATCTTCTTTTCATCATGATACCACTAAATTTTCGATTTGCTGGTGAACTGTTTTTATAATCTCATCACGAATAGCCAATGCTTCAGCATGAGGCAAATAACCTTCACTTCCCACAAAAGAAAAATCCATTTCTCCCCGATAGGTAGAAACAACAAGGGTGGTGGTATTTCCCAATGGACCAATCACAGAGGGACTGAAAATTGTGTCTACAGAGAATTCTCTGTACTGATGAGGAATCTGAATTCTTCCCAGATTGGAAAACATGCAGTCATTGGAAGATTTTCCGTTCTTTAACAGCCTGGTGAAGCTGTTCAGGGCATCATGTCCGGATTCCATCACCATCATGGTGGTGTAAGGATCCAGTTTGGAGGTTTTACGCTCTACCGATTCCTGCATGGAACGTACATTTTCCAGGAATCCTATTTTTTCATTCGCAGAAACAACAATCATCAATCCGAAGGCGAAAATATGATCGTTCTTAATCTGAGTGGCAAAACGCCGGATATCAACAGGACACGAAACTTTATTAAAAGCAGCGGTACCTTTTACTTTTTTAAATGCCTGAAGGATCGCTACCGATAAAAAGGTATTGACCGTAATCTGATTGGATTTGCAGTAAGCAATCAATTCCTGACTTTCCTGTTCATTGAATTTCCAGTGCATCAGGTAATCGTTTTGCCTTTCAACAGCTTTTTTGCCTACAGGAATATATTTGATCACCGTAGCGGCAAGGCGGCCGATAAACTTAGCTTTCAGTTTTCGCCTCCGGCTGTTCAGAATATTGGCCGGAACCACATCCTGAATACCCAGAATAGGCTTTTCAATGCCGATGTCAGCAGAAGGATTGTCCAATACCTGAAGGAATTCATACAGGAAAGCCATAGCAGAACCACCATCGCATAAACAATGGTGGAACGCAAACAGCATATCGGAGACGTCTTCCCCTTTGATCCATACAAAACGGATCAAAGGAAGTTTTTCATAGTTAAATGGAGTACGCCATTCTCTTTTTGATTCATCCTGCCACTGGTCTTCATGTTGACGGGCAAGAATTCTTACAGGAATGGATATGGGCGATTCGGGAACATCAAACCAGGGAACATTTTTCTCGTCATGGGCAATAAGTGCCCTGAGCCAGGGATGTTTATGTTGAATACGGGCTAAAGCCCTCTTGATATCTTCTAATTTGAAGGTACCTCTCAGCCTGAAGGGAATCACAGCATTAAAAGGTTCTGTGCCATCACCCAAAAGCATGCGCTCGCCAAATAACAGTCGTCTTTTCATATATAAAACTTATACCGAAACTAATGTGGATTCTTGTTGTACAAAATTTTCTAATAATTCTACCGCTTTGTCATTACCACCTGCCGTGTGGAAAGTATTTTGAACTTCCTGAGCGGCAGCTCTGTATTTCGGATTTTCCAATAATTCAAAAACAGTTTCACGAAGAGCTTCTACACGAAGTCTCTTGTATCGGATGCTGATTCCACAACCCGCCTGCTCAATTAATTTGGCAATATGGAAATGGTCATAAGCAATAGGCGTGATTAACATCGGTAAGCCGTTACGGAAGGTATCATTAACGGTATTGAAACCGCCATGACAGATCACCATATCCATATGAGGCATTAATTCCGACTGAGGAACAAAGCTGTTGACAATAAAGTTAGACGGCCATTCTTCAAAAATATCAGGTGGAGTAGCGGCTACTACAGTCACGGGCTGGTCTGCAAAAGCGGCAATCACCTTTTCAAAGAATGCTTTTCGGATATCAACCAATAATGTTCCTAAGGATACGAAGATCTTCGGAGTTGTAGCGGCATGCAAACGATCCCATTCAAATGGAGCATGGTTCGGACGTCCTTTTACCGGACCTACAAATTTCATATGAGAAGGAACGGTGTCAAATCCGGCAAAAGCCTGAGAAGTAAATACCATATTCAGTTTATGGGAATGAATGAAAATACCGTCATCCTCAATCCCTACTTCTTTTTGTAGGTTTTTGATCAGGTTTTGCTGCCATTCCCAGATTTTAGGAGCACTTTTTTCAGTATCTCCCATCACATCCGGGGGTACCGGAGTGGTCGTTACGCAAGGGATATTGTGTTTGTGAGCAAATAAAGCGCCCCCGAAGGTGATACAGTCATTGACGATAACATCCGGCTTCCAGCTTTCAGTTAATCGGCTCAATCCCGGCATCATCATTTTGGCAAAGGGAACATAGGTTTCTTCAAGGGCTAGTTTCATCACTTCAGGACCTGAACAGGCAGGTCCGTCATCTTGTCTTTTTAGAATGCGTTGTATTTCGTCCTGGAAAGGGATAAGATCTTCTTGAGGGTAATAGTAAGATCCTCCTTCCGGAATGTGTTCGTCTGATAATGGAGTAATCCCGAACCATTTTACTTCGTGGCCACGGGCAATAAGGCTTACCCCAACACTTAATGTAGGGCTGATATGTCCGAAAAACGGAGGGATAACAAATAGGAATTTAGCTTTTTTCATTTCTGTGGTGGGTGTTAATGCTTGTTCAAGTAAATCGGCTGCAGTCGCTGAACCGCCGGCTTCAACAAAAGATTGTCCGACTTTCTGAGCTGCCTCACGGTAACTTGGGTTGTGTAAAATCTGGTGAACGGCTTCTTTCAGGTGATTGGCTTTAAACCTATTAAAATTCAGACGTTCTCCGGCTTCGGTACGTACAACACGTCCTGCAACGTGTGACTGGTCATAGGCAATTGGAATGACAACCAATGGAATACCGTTGAATAAAGTTTCTGAAACGGTATTATGACCGCCGTGGCAAACTACTCCGTCGAGATGAGGTAATAAATCCAGCTGGGGAACCTGCTGATACACCATAAAGTTGTCCGGCCACTGCTCGAAAAGCTGTGGATCAGAAACGACAACAACCGTTACATCTTCATCTTTAAAAGCATCCACTACTTTCTGGAAAAATGCTTTTTTATGATCGTGATCGAAAGTGGTTCCGATGCTTACGAGGATCTTTTTGTTGGTGACACTGTTGAGTCTTTCCCAGTCAAATTCACAAGAGATTCGGCGTTCCGTAAGAACAGGGCCTGTAAATTTATACTGAGACGGCAGGTCATCCATTTCACCAAAGAAATAATTGGAAGTTAAAACCAGGGTTAACAAATCAGAAGTTGCCAGAGAACGTTCTTCATGAAAGCCTAATTCCTTCTGTAAATCGATAATCTGATTGACCTCCCATTCGTGTACCTTCGGAAGCTCATTCATAATTTTAATGGCAGCCGGAGCGGTAACGGAAGTGGCGTAAGGAATTCCCAGTGCTTTCGCTGCAACAGGGGCTGCAAATAACTGATGGTCTCCGATAATCAAATCGGGTTGATATTTTTTTAATAAGGCAATGATCCCGTTATAGCAATGTCTGTTTAAAGGGATTAAAACCTCTTCGTACAGAAATTTAACGCTATCGATGCCGTAGACTACTTTTTTTGAAATAATATCCAGGTATTGTTCACTCTCTTTCTTTTCTTCGTCGGTCTGGTCGTACTGAATAAGAAGAAGCTTTCCGCCTTCCGGAAGTTTAGCTTCCAGGGTTGGGTCAAGGCTGATCCACGCTACTTCGTGGCCTCTTTCCAACAGGGTAGCACCGATGCTTAAGGTAGGATTGACGTGTCCTGTAAGGGGTGGAACTATAAATGCGAATTTAGCCATGGTTTTGTGTTAAAATTTTAGATAAAAAATGAGTGATGGTCTCCGCGATCATTTGTGGCTCCTGAATAGGAATGTTATGATCACCCGGGATCAGTTCCAGAACTGAATTCCCGATCTGAGTCTGCAGCCATTCTCCTGTAGGCCTGCAATTGGAGTCTGCACCGTAAAGCAATAAGGTGGAAGCTTTTAATCCGTTAAAATCAGCTTCGTTCAGGAAATCTTTTTCCCTGATCATATCTGCTTTAATGCTGGTTTGATTAAACAGAAACTCATACATACGATGGTTCTTCTCCATTTGTCTTTTCCCCATCTGAACTTTAGTGGTATCCGTAAAATTGGCTACATAATGTTCCAGAAACTCTTTGCTGTATTCATCAATAATATTGCGGGCCTTTTCATCCTGAGGATCGGGAGCCTCCGTTACCACCAGTTTATTGACGCGTTCAGGGTATTGTAAAGCTGTTTTTAAAGCGATAAGACCACCAAAACTATAGCCGGCAAGATGTACCTTTTTCAGTTGCAGCGTATCCATTAAACAAATCAGATCGGATGACATGGTATCAAGGTCATATCCGTCAAGGAAACGCTCACTCATTCCGTGGCTTTTCAGATCGTACATGACTACATGGAAGTGCTGCGCCAGAATCGGAGCAATATTAAAATAATAAATAGACAGATTACTGAACATCCCGTGGATTAAAACCACGGTTTGTTCAGCTGTTTTGTTGAGTTCCTGTATATGAACCTGTTTATGATTGACAGTGATTATTGGCATTCGTAGATATAATTGATGATCATACTAAGGTCAAGATTGATCAATTGGTCAAGGTCCATAGAAGACAACCAACCTGTAAAATCGATCTGATCTCCAAAATGCGCTTTGATCTTTTCAGAGAAAGAAACAATTTCGATACTGTCCATTTCCAGATCCTTGGTGAATGAACTTTCCGGAGTAATATCCATTTCTTCTACAAATTCAGCACCGATCACTTCAGTAATAAAACCTTTTAATAAAGTGAAAAGTTCTTCGTGGTTCATTTTTAATGTTGCGTTTACAGTGTCCATCCGATAATATAATTTTGATGTTTAATAGTTTTGATTTCAATGTTGTTGATCCACAAGTGATCATCTTTTATAAGCTCGACTTCGAAGGCTTTTGGATTTCCTTTCAGTCCTGTTCCCAGGAACTTTCCGTAGGCTTCCTTGGCAACCCAGAATCGGGTAGTCCACTCGGCCTGATCTCTGTCTTTTAATAATGTTAATTCATGGTCGGTAAATACCATATCGTAGAATCCGGAGCTGCGTTCTTCAATAGTCTCCATGTCGATTCCTACAGGTTTTCCGTACCGGGCAATACCTACGGCTTCTTTTCCTTTGTGCGCCAGTGAAATATGGATGTTTTCCGTAAAATCACTGATGAGGTAAGGTTTCCCCACTTCATCGGAGCGAATCTCAAAGGTAATCGGGAAGCAGGCATGATTTTTTTCCTGACGAAGAAGATTTCTTACGGCATCTTTTACCGCTACGCGGCTTACCATCCAGTTTTTCTTTTTGTTGGGTAATAATTGCTGGTGATGCTGCTTCTCTGTTTGGTTGAAATATCTTTTCAGGATAAAATCCCATGAAGCCACTCTTGTATACGCCTGATGGAAGTAGAACACTTCAGGAGCGATCTCTTCGGAAAGGCGATTGTGCAACGGTGACATGGAAACATTCCATAAAGCAGCGTCAATTTCAAGTCTTCTGTTTTGCCAGCCTGTAATGGAACACCAAGGCTTTCCGTCTCTTGTCAGAAGGATATTGGCGATGGCGAACTCATCATTAAGCTCGGTCAGCATACAGGTACATTCAAAAATACCTTCCTGATCATGCATATCTCCGAAGAATTCTATATCTCTGATTTTTACAGGGAATGCAATACGGTCTTTAACCAACGTAAGCTGCAACCAAAGCCCGAATAATTGCCCTGCATTGTCCAGTAAAGAACCTTTGCCGCCGTTTCCTTTGATTTTTCCGATAATTCCCTTAGAACCAACGGCAGAAACTTCAGTGATTCCCTGATATTGGTCTCCATGAAACATGTGCATGTCATAGATTTCTTCAGGGGTTCTTTCAATCGGTAAAAGATCACCGATAGAGTAGTTGAATGCGGGAACCGGAACGGGAGAAGATTTCAGCAATACTTCTGCATTGGCAAAATTTTCAATATCCAGATACGCATGGTTTGGGGAACGCCATTCTCCTTTTACTGTTTTTTCAAAAGGTTTGGCCACATTCATCCACTGGAATACACTTACGTTCATGATTTTATGAACCTGTGTTCCAGGGATTTCTGCTTCCGCAATTTCTGCCAGTTGTTCAAAGATCATGGTCATCGGAATAACCGGTTCCATATCGGCTACATGAGCCCATCCTTTAGGTTGTCGCAATAAACTGTGATCAATCAGGTACGGATGACTTTCCAGCGTTACATACAGATCTTTTGAAAAAGTTGTACTTCTCGGAGCTTTTTGTGCTACGGGAGCGACTGGCTGCACAGGAGCCGGACGCTGAATCTTAATATTCGGTGGGTTTTGGAAAAGGGTTAAAACCTCTTCCTGCATACGGATCATATCGGCTACATTATCCTGGAATGCCTGCACAAGAGGGTGTCCTGTTTTGGTAGCGATAGATGCTGATGCGGTGTATTGTTTTGGTGTTTCAAAGGCGGGAATTAAAGCCTGGGCTTCTTTAAAATTACGGATAATCGGAGAACCTAATTCCAGTTTAATTCCTTTTCCTGACGATTTTTTGGTGTGATTCTGAATGTTTAAAAAGTCAAGAGCTATACTTTTGCCCTCAACAAATAATGAAGCGACTACACGCTGCAACTGAGCCAGTGCAGATCTTGTAGGAACGCTGGAAGCAATCGTACTGAATGCTTTTCCCTTTAACGTATCATCAATAAATCCGATCAATCCTCCGGTACCGACCTGAATAAAACATCTTGCGCCTTCTTCATACAATCTGTCGGTCAGTTCACGGAATCGAACCGGCTGAACCAGATGTTCTGCACTCAGTTGTCTGATGGCAGCCTGATCAGCAGGATAAGGTTCAAGGGTAGTTGCGGACCATAAAGGGATTTTTGTTTTTTGGAACTGCGCTTTTTCCATTCCGGCAAGGATCATATCCAGTTTATCTGCGATAAAAGGGGAGTGGAACCCGGATTGGAACGGCAGCACCTGATGGAAAATCTGTTTTGATTTTAATAACGGCACCAATTCGTCCAATGCAGCATTACTTCCGCAAAGGATGACCTGATTTGGACAGTTATCATTGGAAACATATAAGTTTGAAATCTCTGCAATAAAAGGTTTTACAACATCAATTCCTGCTCCTATGGCAATGAATTTAGAATCTTTTAATTCAAATGTTTCAGGATTCAGAACGTCAATCAGGGCTTTTACAGAGTTGGCTTCTGCCAGTTCTGAGGAATATCCTGCGAGCCATTCTCCTAAACTGTGTCCTGCATTCATATCCGGAATGATTCCTAGTTTTTTTAGGGAATTGTCAAGGATACTGCAGTTGTTGAAAATGTTTAAGGCATCGGTTAAAAGACCTTCACCTTCTGTTTCGATAGGCGCTGTTAATCCGAAATAACGGCTAACGGTTTCTACTTCACCTTTTGCAAGGCCGTCTAAGCCCGGAAATACAAAAGCTACTTTGCCGCCGTCTTTTAATAGAGGGGCAGAAGTGTACCAGATATCCTGTTTGTTTCTCCACGTAATATTTTTGGAAACAATTTTAAGCGCTTTTTCAATTCTTGCTGGTGTCGGGTCAAATATCGCTACTCTGAAATTTCCTTCTCCAACAGTTGTTTCGTTATTTTGTAAAGCAGAAATAAGTGCTGCATGAGTAGGTCTTGCCAGTAATAATACGCTGTCTTTTTTTGGCATGTCATAGCCTTCCAGCACTAAATGAGCATTGATTCCTCCGAAACCGAAGGCATTCACGGCAGCTACTTTCGGAAGTCCTGTTTTTGACCAGTTTTGGGGTTCCTGTACGGGAGCAAAACGGGTTTTCTGCATATCTGCAATGGGATTCTCACAGTATAAAGTAGGGGGTAAGGTGTCGTGGTGTAATGCCAGACAGGTTTTGATTAATCCTGCAATTCCGGCAGCGGGCATCGCATGTCCGATATTGGATTTTACCGATCCGATACCGGCTGCCTGAGCCGATTCTTCTTTTCCAAAGAATTGTGCCAGGGTCTGAAGTTCTGTTTTATCTCCAAGTGGAGTTCCGGTACCGTGAGCCTCAAGATAGCCCACCTTGTTTTTATCAAGATCAGCATTGGTCCAGGCTTGTTCAAGGGCTTTCAACTGACCTTTTACGGATGGGCTCATGACGCTGGTACCGTTACCATCGCTGCTTACACCTACTCCTTTGATAACGGCATAGATTTTATCCTGATCACGAACGGCGTCTTCCAGTCGTTTTAAAACGACGAATCCACAACCTTCTCCAATCAGTAATCCGTCAGCATCCATGCTGAACGGTTTGATCTGCTGTTGACGGGACATCGCTCCCAGCTGGGCAAAAATACTCCAGAAAGCAGCATTTTGTCCTGTGTGAACTCCTCCTGCGATCATGATATCTGCACGGCCACGCTGAAGTTCCTGTACCGCATGATCTACAGCAATAAGGGCGCTGGCACAAGCTGCATCTACGGTAAAAGCCGCTCCTCCCAGGTCAAAACGGTTGGCAACGAGTGATGCCACAAGATTAGGAATTAATCCCATAGCTGTATCGGCTGCAAAACGTCCTTTGCGTTCCTGGAAAGCGTGTTTTACTTTTTCGATGTCTGCGGTAGATACCTGCGGTAAAAGTTCCTGCAACAGCGAAGAGATTTGTTCTCCGGTTCTTACGATTTCTATCGCACGGGTAGCTCCGGGTCCGGTGTAGTTTCCTTTCCCTATAATAATCCCTGTTTTTTCAAGGGAAGTTTTCTTTTGAAAAACCCCTGCATCTTCCAGTGCTTTCTGCACTAAATCAAGGGTCAGCAAATGATCAGGCTCGGTTCCTTCCACAGCTAAAGGTAAAATACCAAAAGCGGTGGGATCAAATTCATAGTCAGGGATAAAGCCTCCTCGCTGACAGTAAAAACGGTCAACTGGGTGGGTAGCATCACTGAAGTGAACCGGATCTATCCGATCAGCCGGAGCCAATTGGGTAGAATCTACTTTATTGACAATATTCTGCCAAAAAGTGTTGGCATCTTGTGCCCCTGGAAAGACACAAGAAAGACCAATGACAGCAACATCTGTTTTTTTCATACTTAGTTTATGCAGTGTTTACCAATTATTTCCTGACATGATCAATACCTGGCTTTCAGTACCATACTTGATCTCGTTAAGGAAGATTTCTTTTCCTTCATCCAATGGAATCATAGAAATACCTCTGCGTTCGTATTCAGTTTCAAGAGTGGAGGAAACCATTCCTGCTCCTTTCCACGGACCCCAGTTAATAGAAAGTACTTTTCCTTTTAACCTTTTGTTTAAAGCATTAGCATAATCATCCAGGACACTATTGGCAGCAGCATAATCCGTCTGACCTTTGTTACCGTAAACAGAAGCGATGCTTGAGAACAATACTACAAACTGACAGTCTGAGCGAAGTTGTTCAGCCAATACACGAAGGGGCTTCACTTTAGTATCAAATACACGTCCGAAAGAGCTTGTTGTTTTTTGTTTGAATAATTTATCTTCCAAAAGACCTGCCCCGTGGATTACCCCATCCAGACGATCGTATTTTTCATAAATATTGCTGATCAAAGTACTCAATCCTTCTTCGTCACAAAGATCTAATGATTGATAAATAATGGTATTTCCCAATTCTTCCATATCACGGATGGTACGTAAGATTTGGTTGTTTTTGAAGACTCTTACGGTCTCTTTTTCAATCTGAGCAGGAGAAGTGAATTGTCCGCATTTGATAAGATAAGCTCTTATTTCCTCTTTGGATTTCAGTCCTTCAAATTCTTTCAGGTTTTCAGCTTCTTCTCTCGGGTCTGCTGATCTTCCCACCAGAATATAAGTACAAGGATATGCTTCAGACATATGTTTTACCAGTTCCGCAGTGATTCCTTGTCCACCTCCTAATACCAGTACAACAGATTTTGGATCTAATTGAATGTGGGCTTCTTCAAGGCTTGTTGATAATGGAGACGGGATGATGTCTACTTTATGTCTTTTTTCATTTTTATAAATAACCTCAGCAGGTTTATCGTTGGTCAGTATTTCCTTTAAAGTAATTTCAGCAATCTGATCCATTTCCTGAGGCGTGCTTAAGCTAATCAGTCTGCAAGTTGTCTGATCAAATTCTCTAGCCAGGCTTTTGAAAAGTCCGGGATATCCCTGATGATGGCGTAATGCGCGGGCATCATTGATCTCCTGAAGGTGAGCAGGAACATCTGAAATAAGGTACACCCATTTCGCTTTATCAAAATCAAGTTTTTTAATCAAATCAACATGATCGATGATGCTTGGTTTATCGGAAGAGGAGAAGATATCGAGCATAATCAATCCGTCAAAAGCGGAAAGATCTTTTTCAGTATCTACTAAATCAACAATAGCACCATGTTTTTCCAGTTCGGTTTTGATCGCTGAGGCTTGTTTGCTGTTATCCTGAGTGATGGCAAAACGTTTTCCCTGAAGAACTTCAGTGTTCTGAACTAAAGAAGCATCGGTAGGAGTAATATCAAAACGAAGTCTTGACAGTACACTGTTTGCTCCTTCCGGAGCATTAGCTTCCTTTGCTTCACTGGTAATTTCAGAAGTTTCGCCGTTCATTTCACTGATCCAGCCTGCCAATCCACGAAGGGTTTTAATGGCAGCCAGTTTTTCCATGATATCATCAGCCTGTTCCAGGTTTTCTCCGAAACCGATTGTATTTTTAAGATCAGCAATGATTTCCATACGCTTGATCGAGTCGATACTTAAGTCGGCCTCTAAATCCAGGTCTAGTCCTAGCATTTCTTTAGGATATCCTGTTTTTTCACTAACAATATTTAAAATAGCATTTTGAAGATCTTCAAGAGAGAACCCAGCTTTTGCCTGTGGTTTTGAAACGGCTGATTCATTTGTGGAACCGTTTTTTTCAGGAGTTGCTGTAGCTGGTGAACCTGTAAGCTCAGTAAGCCATGAAACCAGTCCGCTAAGGGTTTTGATTCCTGCCAATTGTTCCATTACCGTATCTTCGTTGGCAGTACCGTTGGCTAAAGTTCCCAGTTCGCTACGAAGTGTTCCTATGATTTCCACTCTTTTAATGGAATCGATGCTTAAATCGGCTTCAAGGTCCATTTCCATACCCAGCATTTCCTGAGGATATCCTGTTTTATCGCTCACGACCTGTAGTAATAAAGATTTGATATCTCTTACCGGTGCCTGTTGTACAGGTACAGCTACGGCAGCCGGAGCTTGTTGGTAGGCAGGTTGTTGAGCCGGGATGGCTGCCATTTGCTGTTGCACAGGAGCGGTTACCGGTGTCGTGTATACAGGAGCAGATTGTACATGCGGATTCTGTCCCATAAAGGAAAGCATCACATCACGTTGTGCCTGTATCATCAATTTCATACTATTTAAATATTCCTGTAGCATACGTTCTGCCGTAGATTGGCCTTCTGCTGCCGGAGCTTGTGGGTTGGTAAAACTGTTCATTTGGATTGGATTTAAAATAGGTAATGCACCATTGGAAGGCAGTGTGCCTGTAGTCGGATGTGCAGTTTGTCCGTTAACGCGCCAGATCGCCGGGCTTTTCTTATACAGTTCAGGTTGTGCGATATCAATCACCTGAACATTGCGGCCATCAAAAAGTTTGTTGATATTGAAGTTACGGCCTGTACCCAGATATTGGGCAAGCATGCAAAGCAGGTGCGTAAATTTATTACGGCTGTTGTCTTCCACATACAGGCTGAGCTGATCTTTTTCGATACAGGATTTCGTTAATCCGGTTAATACTTTTCCAGGACCCACTTCGATGAATATTCTTGCTCCATCGTTATACATGGCCTGAAGTTGTTCTACGTATCTTACCGGTTGTACAAGATGATCGGTCAGTCTTTCTTTGATTTCTGATGGCTGAGACGGATATACGGTTGCAGTCGTGTTCGACCATACCGGAATCTGCATTTCACTGAAAGGAACATCTTTCAATACGTCAGCATATAAACCTTTAGATTTTGCCAGTAATGGGCTGTGGAATGCACAGGCAACTTCCAGTTTTTTAGCAGAAATACCTTCCTGCTTAAGAACTTCCAGGAGTTTGTTGATGGCTTCCGTACTTCCAGCAATTACACATTGTGTAGGAGCATTAAAGTTCACCGGATAACATCCTTCTACTTTTGCAATGATAGGCTGTAGGCGCTCATATGTTGCACTTGCTGCCAGCATTGAACCCGGATCTCCGCCTTCTACAGAGTTTAAAATAGAATGCGCTCTCTGGATACTTAGATCCACCAGTTTTTCTTCGTTGAATACGCCTGCAAAGCATAAAGCCGGTAATTCTCCATAGCTGTGGCCTGCCAGCATATCCGGAACGATATCCAGGGATTCCAGGAATTTTGCCAATGCAAGATCAACAATTCCTAAAAGCGGCTGTGCCAAGCGCGTATCTTTGATGGTTTCTTTTTGTTGTTTTAAAGTAGCTTCATTAAAAGTAGTGGATGGGAATAGTACTTTTTCAAGATCTGGATATTGATCGATAAGATTACGCATCGCAGGGAATACTACGAATAAATCACGGGCCATATTGATTCTCTGACTGCCTTGTCCCGGGAATAAGAAAGCTACTTTACCCTCTTTTTTATTAACAGTGAAGGTGTCTTTGGTTTCGATTCCTAATAATACCAATTCAAGCTTCATCATCAGATCTTCCGCAGTGTCAGCAACAATACTGAACTGAATCGGTTTTTCTGAACTAATGCTTAAACTATAGGCGATATCTTTTAAAGCAATACCATCATTGATTTCCAATAAAGCTTTAATCTGGCTCGATTGTCCTTTGGCTTCTTCATACGTGTTTCCACGGAATACAAAAAGCTCTGAAGGCCATGATTGCATAGCTATAGAATTATCTTCTTTAGGATGATTGGCAATAACGGTATGGAAGTTTGTCCCTCCAAATCCGAAAGCACTGATTCCTGCATATCTGTTTTTTTCAGTCCATAAACCAGTTTCTGCGTAGAAAGCAAATGGGCTGGTTTGGGTGTTGTAATATGCATTAGGCTGCTGAAGGTGTAAGGTAGGAGGTTTTACTCCATGGTACACCGCTAGGGAGGCTTTGATTAATCCTGCTAATCCTGCAGCACATTTGGTGTGTCCGATCTGTGTTTTCACGGAACCTAGATGGGTTTGTCCCGGTAGGGCTCCTGAACGGCTGAACAGGTTTGTTAATGCACTTAATTCAGTTTTATCACCAACTACGGTTCCAGTACCGTGAGCTTCTACCAATCCTACAGCTGCTGGGCTGATACCGGCTTGAGTATAAGCACGCTCTAAAGCTCTTACCTGACCAATTTTTCTAGGAGCAGTTAATCCCAGCGCTTTTCCGTCACTTGATCCGCCAACTCCTTTGATAACAGAGTAAATACGGTCGCCATCATTGACAGCGTCTTCATATCTTTTTAATACAAGGATAGCGATTCCTTCTCCAAGAGCAATTCCGTCTGCTTCACTGTCGAAGGTAGCACATCTTCCTTTTCTGGAAAGGGCGTGGGTGCTGGAGAACATCAGGTAATCGTTGATTCCGTTGTGTAAGTCTGCTCCTCCTGCAAGAACCATATCGGATTTTCCTAATACCAGTTCCTGGCATGCAAGGTCAATGGCGGCAAGGGATGAAGCACAAGCTGCATCTACCGTAAAGTTTCTTCCACCAAGATCCAGGCGGTTCGTAATCCTGCCTGCGATTACATTGGCGAGAATACCAGGGAATGAATCCTCGGTTGTATGAGGGAAAGCTTCCTCTACTTCAGGATGAAGTTCTCCGAAAACCTGTTTATAATATCCTCTGAAACTGTAGCTGTTGGCAAGGTCATTTCCTCCTTCAGCTCCAATGATCACGGAAATATTGTCTCTGTTGATGTGTTTTTCACCGTATCCGGCATCTTCCATCGCTCTTTTGGCAACCAGTAAGGTTAATAACTGTGTTGGCTCAATAGCAGCAAGGGATTGTGGTGGAATACCAAATGTTAGCGGATCAAAGTCGATTTTGGGAATAAATCCGCCCCATTTGGAGTGTGAAACGTCCGGTCCGTCTGAATCCGGATGGTAATAAAGGTCTTTATTCCATCTTTCGTCCGGTACTTCCGTAACGCTATCTTTTCCTAAAATAATATTTCTCCAGTATTCTTCAAGATTTTTGGCTCCAGGGAAAATACATTCCATCCCAACGATAGCGATATCCAATGGTTTTTCTGTGGATGAAGGCTCTTCAGGAAGGGTGGCATTCTGAACAAATTCATAATTGTCAACCACGGTCTGATGAAGCTGTTCAAGAGAAATCACTTTATTATGCATGGTAGCAACTTGCCCGATCATGTACATACCGAGGTCAAGTTGGTCTTCTTTAGGAATATTAACTAATTTATCGCCTTGACGTTCGATCCCTTTGGCAGCGATACGAAGACGTCCTACATTAAGTTTTTCAAGTTGTTCCCATACCACTTTCTTGTCCGTTCCGGCAGCCAGTAATTTTGCCTTTTCTGTGTTAAAATGATCGGCAAACGCAGTATTCAGACAACGAGTTTCGTGTCCCGGTGCTGTTTCCAGTAGTACGGTATCTTTTGCCTGCATTGCCTGTAGCTGGAATTCCTGTTGAATAGCTCCGGTTTCTACAGCTTCATGAGTATAAAGATAAGCGGTTCCCATCAACACTCCGATTTTTACGCCTCTGGCAGCTAGCGGAGCAGCCATGATGGAAACAAAGGCTGTTGAAAATGCATTATGGATTCCTCCTGCAAAGAATATACTGATATTCTCAGGATGATCTTCTTTTAAGATTCTTTCAATTTGTTTTTCCCAAAGAACAGTGCTTGATAACGGACCTACATGGCCACCGCATTCACGTCCTTCAAAGATGAAATTTTTTGCTCCTTCTTTCAGGAAAATATCCAGTAGAGCAGGAGATGGAACATGAAGGAATGATTTTATTCCTGCTTTTTCAAATACTTTTGCCTGTGCAGGTCTTCCACCGGCAATCAGGACAACCGGAGGTTTAGCTTCTAATATATAGGATGTTTGTTCTTCTCTTAATTCTTGTGTGGCAAATCCTAAAATACCTACTCCCCATGTTTTTTCGCCAGCCAGCTGCTTGGTTTCCATTACCAATGATTTTGCCGATTCTCCTTTTAGTAAAGATAAAGCGACAAAAGGTAAGGCTCCGGCTTCTGCTACAGCGTTGGCAAATGCCGGCACATCACTTACACGGGTCATAGGGCCCTGAGCGATAGGGTAGCGAATTCCGAGTTCCTGAGCGATGGAGTTATCCTTATCGATAACCTGAAGGGCTTTTGCCTGTTTTAAGTGGCCGTACATGGCTTCTTTCAGGGCAAAAACCAGTTTTTTCAATGTTTTGAAATCTTCATAAAGATCTGTTGCCAGAGAAATGTCTTGTCCCATTGGGATATAACTGCTGCTGATATTCAGGTCTTTGAAGTATGCGGTAAGTTCATCCGGGGTAATATGATCGGAAATTGCAGGTGAGTTGGGTCTTACCAACACTCTGTGATTGGCTATAATTCTGGTTTCCGTACCATTTAATTTTGAGCATACCTCTTTTACATCCTTAGGAACAGAACATTCCGGGAATAAGGCTAGCTGACTATCTAAAACAACACCTGTTGCTCCCAGTGATTTTACGGCAGCAGCGGTATGAAGTCCTATTCCTCCCTGTACCCATACCGGGATATTTTGTACTTCCTGGATGATACGCTGGAAAAGAATGAACGTAGATTCGTAACCCACCAGTCCGGCGGCTTCATTTCCTTTGATGATAATTCCTTTGGCTCCGGATTGTTCAGCCTGAAGGGCTTCTTCAAGACTTGTCACCTGATAGATAATGGAAAGCTCAGAAGATAAGGTTACTGAACTTCCAAACGGAATAATAGCAAAGCTTACTTTGCCTGGAATCTGTAAAGTATCCTGTTCTTTGGTGGTGAACTGGATACCATATGAAGGAACATCTATTTGGTCAAGTTGATTCAGCGCTTCCTGGGCAGTAGCTGTTTCGTTTCCTAAACTTAGGACTGGAAAAGCACCTGCCTGATGTAGTTTTAAAATAAGGTTAACGTCCGGTTTTTCAAAAGGGGTTAATCCGATAATAGTCAAGTTTTTCATGGCGTCAATAATATTGAAATGATAACGAGAATTTTTTTATGATAAGCAGCTCAGGTTCATTGATATAAGAGCAATGTTTTTTTTATTAAAAAAGTAGAGTTATGCTTTTGTTATATTCGTAATAATAAATATTGTTTTACAATTATTTAATAATGAAATATTGTCATCCAATATGTTATTGGATATACGGGTGATGTCCGGATTTTCAAAAGGCATTAGCCTTGCATGATTCAAGTTTTTCATAGTAAATCGGTATTGTAATGATAATATATTTTTGACAATAAAATACAAATTCTTTATGTTTAAGCTGTATTTGTTTGTTATTATTTGATAAAATTGACAATATTATAATTTAATACTAGTTGTAAATTAAATTTTATAATTATTTTTTAATACTTTTTATTTAATTGTTTAAATTTTATTAAAGTGTGTGTATTATCTATTTATCTGTATAAAACAAGCCGATACAATCCAGATAATTATAAAAATAATTGATTATAATTAACATGATATTAAGCAAAGGTAATAATAAAATATATAATATTTCAATATTAAGAGATTTGTTTTTCTTAATATTACAAAATTATAATATAGAATTCAGTGTTAAAAATTGGGAAAAATTAACATTATTAATTTGATAAAAAGAACTGTGTTCATTTTGCAAAAAGTGAGTTAAATAAAGTATTTCACACTTTGAATTTATTACAGGTGTTTATATTCTTTTGATTGATAAAGTGATATGGTACTAAAATGTTAAAAAAAACAAACCTTATTTCTCTGATGATATTTTTTTATTATTGGAGATATTTCCAAATCGGTGACAATATTTCTTTATTTTTGAGAGGAATGAAAAGTGAAATATTTTTTTAATTATTAAGGTAATGTTTACTGTAATTAGAGAGAATTTTAACGAAATTTTTAAACCACCGTATTTTTTACTTTAAGAATAAATAATTCTTTGCTTTTAATAAGTGTTTTTTGATTATGCCACTCATACACGAATGTATTAGTGGTTATACAAGGATTAAATTACTACTATCCTCAATACTAGGTTCTTGAAGGAGCTTAAGCGTTAATATTAAATTGTTGTGTTTTACTTTGGGAAGCAATAATGCTTTGCTTTTAAGAATTGTTTTTTTGATTATGCCACGAATGCACGAATGATTTTATTGGTGTATTAGTGGCTATGCAACAGGATTAAATTACTAGTATCCTCAATACTACGTTCTTGAAGGAACTTAAGTGTTATAAAACAATCTGCGTTATCAGCTCAATCTGCGAGAGTTTTTTATTTTCTGATCTTATAACTTTGTCTGTACTATATTGAGATTCCTCCTTCGTCGGAATGACAATAGACTGGCACTTTACCATAGTAGTGAAAAATCAGATATTCCACTTTTATTCAAAGCAATAAACATCTGTGTACATCTGAGTAATCCGTGGTTAAAAGAAAGTGAAACCACAAAGCCACTAAAATTTTTGAACACTGAAGTTATTTTAAGTGGACAATTTTTGCGCATAGAAAGTACACTAAAGTTTTATGAAAATCTCCGATTTTCTTCTAAAGTGAACTTACATGTTTAGTAGTATGATGAGCTTACTGAAGTGAACTTAAGTGTTATAAAACAATCTGCGTTATCAGCTCAATCTGCGAGAGTTTTTTATTTTCTGATCTTATAACTTTGTCTGTACTATATTGAGATTCCTCCTTCGTCGGAATGACAATAGACTGGCACTTTACCATAGTAGTGAAAAATCAGATATTCCACTTTTATTCAAAGCAATAAACATCTGTGTACATCTGAGTAATCCGTGGTTAAAAGAAAGTGAAACCACAAAGCCACTAAAATTTTTGAACACTGAAGTTATTTTAAGTGGACAATTTTTGCGCATAGAAAGTACACTAAAGTTTTTATGAAAATCTCTGATTTTCTTCTAAAGTGAACTTATTTGTTTAGTAGTATGATGAGCTTACTTAGGTGAACTAAAGTGTTATAAAACAATCTGCGTTATCTGCTTAATCTGCGAGAGTTTTAATATCATATTAGTTTCTGTATGCAACGATATAAAAAGACACCATTTAAAAGAAAATGGTGTCTTACATAGAATATATTAAAATAATTGTAAAGGCTTTTCAGCGAGGGTTATCTAGTCATTCTGTTTGATTTGAGGGTTATTATTGATTTCTTTATTAGGGATCTGAAATTTGAATTTATCCGGAGTCAGATTGAATCTTCCAAACGTATGATTCGTTCCGGTGTACACTCTTTCCAAAGGAACATTTAATCTCTTCATGTCAAACCAGGCATACCCTTCACCCCAAAGTTCTATTCTTTTTTGAAGAATAATTTCATTGATCAGATCATTTCCGGATTTGGAAGAAAGAGTATATCCTTTATCTCTTTTTGACGAAATGTCGAATAATACCTTTCTGGCTTCAGTTTCTCTTCCTTGTCTGGCAAGTGCCTCAGCTTCGATATAATATAGCGAAGAAGCTCTGATGTAAATATAATCTCCTTCAAAAAGACTTGGGTCTTTGAATTTCCAGCTTACATAGGCAGGATAATTTTTCGTTTTTCCGTTGAAGGTGTATTGAGCATTTTGACTGCCATTAAATACTTTTTTACGGTAATCCGTTTCCGGAATGGCTTCATATAAACGTTTGTCGATTAACTTACGAATTTGTGCTGCACCGGCATATCCTTCGTTGGTATTGTCGAACATAGAGAAGAAAGAAGCATAATAATTTCCGATGCTCATCGTAGAGATTGTATTATGGAATCCCCAGATCACTTCAGGATTATTAATGTTGGAAAATCCGGTCGTTGTATATTCATTTTCAGTCATTAAAGCAATGCCGTCTTTGCTTTCTGCGGCATATTGTCCTGCTTTTATATAATTTCCTGTTTGCAGATATACCTCAGCGGCAATGGCTTTCGCTGTTCTCTGATCGATCTGTGCCCGGGTAGGGCGGGCAAAGCTGTCCAGAAGTTGGATGGATTCTTCAATGTCTTTCGTAATCTGCCCGTACACTTCTGCGACCGTTGATCTTGGAAGTCCCTGATTAGGATTGCTGCTGGTCAGCACAAGAGGTAATCCCGGATTCGATTCATGACCTTTATAATCATTGGCATAGAAACGGACAAGGTAGAAATAGGAATAAGCTCTTAAGGCCAACAGTTGTCCCTTGATAGCTCTGTTTTTTGTACTTGTATCATTTTTTAACTCATCCAGAAGTTTGTTGATGATAAATATTCTGGCATAAAAGTTGTCCATACAATTTCTGAAGCGATATTACTGGCATTCGTAGCTTCATAATTATAAAACATTCCCAAATGCTGATTGGTAGACTGTATCACGTCATTAGACATCAGATCTGCACCTGCCTTGATGCCCATAATTCCGAAGTCGGAGTGTGAGCTGGGAACTCCACCTGCTCCGTTGCTGCGAAGGTCAAGATAGATTCCGCCCAGAATTTTTTCAGGACTTGATTTGTCGGTGTTCAGCTGTTCTCCGGAAATATCACCATCCGGCAAAGTATTGAGATCATTGGCACAGCTTGTGGTAAGGGCAATGGCTATGGTTGCGATAAAGTATTTTATTGTTTTCATAAATTTTTTTTAAAAAGTGAGTTTAAAACCTAAAGAGACACTGGATAAAAGGGAATACCTGTATGCATCGGAAACTCCGGTTAAGGAAGCTCTAGGATCATATCCTTTTCTCTTGGACCACAGGTACAGATTGTTTCCTGTCAGATATATCTTTAAACCTGACAAGCCAGCCTGTTTGGAAAAATCCTCCGGTAATTGGTAAGATAGGGTTACATCCTGAAGACTGATATAATCTGATTTGATCAGGTACAACGTTGAGTTTCCATTTTGATTGGTGGAAGTCAGGTCTACCCTTGGTAAAGCTGCGCCAGGATTCTCCGGCGTCCATGTTTTGTCCAGATCGGTAGAGTAATTGGATCCGTACGTATCAGAATGGAACAAACTTCTGTAGATATTATCATACCCATAGCCTCCAAACTGATAGGCAAAGTTCACGGATAGATTCAATCTTTTATAGGTGATATCGGTTCCGAATCCTCCATATACTTTTGGAATGGCAGATTTTCCGGTATTGTAATCGGTTGCTTCTTTATAATTGTTGGTGATGGTTCTTTCTTCCTTTTGAGTCGTTGGGTTGATGGAAGTCCGGTACCATAAAGCGTCTCCGTTTTCGGGATTTACTCCTGCAAATTCTTTGAGGTAATAGGTATACCGGTCTCCGCCTTCTGTCAAAATAAACAAATCTGAAACAAGTCCTGTTCCTCTCTGTTCTGCGGGCAGTTTTGTGATGGTATTTTTATAATGGGTAGCATTGGCATATACACTCCATTGTACATCTTCTTTTTTAAGAATATCCACATTAACATTGGCCTGTACACCTCGATTGGTCATATCCCCGATATTTCCGTACTTCACATATGAACCTGCATTGGATGGAGGAAGAGGAAGCGTGTAAATCATATCTGACACTTTTCGCTCAAAATAATCAGCATTCAAAGTAAGCCTGTTTTGGAAAAAAGAAGCTTCAAACCCGGCATTCAGGTTTTTTGAAGTTTCCCATTTTAAGTCTTTATTACCTTGTTTTTTCAGTGATAAAACAGGTTTATCATCTCCGAAGTTATTAATCCCGTAGATATCCTGGTAAGCATAATAATCTCTTGCGGAACCATCTAATAGGATATTGTCATTTCCTTGCTGACCGTAGGAAACCTTTAATTTCAGTGCGTTTACTATAGTATTGTCTTTCAGGAAATCTTCTTTAGCCACATTCCAGGCGGCTCCCAATCCGTAAAAAGTACCCCATCTGCTTTCTGGAGAGAAAACGGAAGAGCCATCTCTTCGTACATTGGCATTGAAGAAATATTTACCGTCGTAGTTATACAGCAATCTTGAGAAATACCCTTCCACGGCATATTCATAACCACTTCCGGACAGATCTGTTATTTTCACAGCATTATCAAAAGACAATGAGTTAGGCAGTAAAAGTTGTTGCTTTGTACCTGATATTCCTTCATTTTTGATTTTGTTTAATTCATGTCCGATCAAAATATTGAAGTTGTGTTTATCCAGTTTTTTCTGATAGGTAATCAATTGCTGATGATTCAATGTATATCTGAATTGTGATCCTTTTGTAATGGTACCGCCTACCGATGAAGAAGTACCACCTTCTGTATTTCCGAACTGAAGATTTCTTACATTTTCAAGATAAGCCCCGAAATTGTAAGTGAAATCCAGACCTTTGATGATTTCATAATTTAATCCGAGGTTGATGTTGGTGACATTGCTTGTGGTTTGAGATTTATCCTTCTGAAGGTTGCCTACAGGATTTTCAAAAACCGCGTACGATCTTGAGGCTCCGTTGGGTCCGCTTCCGTCTCCATAATCATATAAAGCATTTCCGTAGCTGTCATATAACCTTTGATAATTGTCGTCTCTCAGGAAAACGGGATAAAAAGGGGATATGTTTCTGGCAAACTGAAAAGGATTAGAGAAACCTCCTGTTTCCCCAAAATCCTGTTTGCTGTAAGTGTAGGAAAGGGCACTGGTTAATTTCAATTTTGACGTAATGGAGTAGTCTACATTGGATCGTATCCCAAATCTTTCAAATCCTGAAGAGATAAGATATCCTTTGTCATCGAGGTAATTCAATGAAGTATAGGATTTAACCTGATCACCATTGGCATTGATTCCAACCGTTGCTTCTCTTCTCAAAGCCGGTTTGAAAAGGAGTTTTTTCCAGTTGTCCTGGTATAATAACTGAGCTTCAGGATTAAATGAACCATCCTGCCTGATCAATTGAGCAAAAGGTACATTATAGGCGTTATATCCAAGTCTATTTAATGCAGCCAGACCTACATCATGTGGAGTAGGGCCTGAAGGAACGGCACCCGGTTGCTTTAATCTTGCCACTTCACCAATTCTTGCTCGGTTGTAAAAAGCAGTATAATAATCCTGTGGTGAAGTGTATACCAGATAATCTTCGATAGATCTGAAGTTAACTCCGGTTCTCACATCAGCTTCTATGCTAAGTCCTTTATTCTTACCTCTTTTGGTGTTTACAATAATAACACCGTTGGCTCCTCTTGAACCATACAGCGCATTGGATGAAGCATCTTCAAGGAAGGATATACTTTCGATATCGGCTGCTGCAATACTGTTCAGGTTTCCGTTGTAAGGAATTCCGTCAAGGACGATCAAAGGATCACTGGATGCGTTGATAGAACCAATTCCTCTCATCCTGATGGTAGGCTGGGAGCCGGGTTGACCGGAAGAAATAACCTGTACTCCGGCTACTTTACCTCCGATTCCCTGAAGGATATTTCCGTTTTGAAGATTGGAAAGATCTTTAGCCTTTAAAGATTGCACAGATCCGGTAATTTCTTCTTTTTTCTGTTTTCCAAAAGCAACTACAACCACTTCTTTGATGGCATTTTCTTTGGAAAGACTGTCTTTTGTCTGTGCGAAGCCATATTCTGCAATAAAAAGCAGGGCTAATACACCGAGTTTGCATTGTTTTTTTCTCATTCTAGTATCATATTTAAGTTTAAAATTGAACGGGTGTATTACTGTTGACCTCTCCAGTGATGAGATAATAAGCTCCTGCCTCCTTTTTCAGGGAGGGTGTAATAAGGATGTATTAAAAATTAAGAGAGAGTTGCCCTGATTAGATCATGCTTTGAGCTGGCCGGGCTTTAATTCCTACAGTAATGTGTATTTCTTCGGAGGGTTATGACATCATCATGGTACACATACACATCATAGATTCAAAACACAGGTCTTTAGAATTGATGTGATGTTTTGAAAGACCATTTTCTGTACAGCTTTCGGGCTGAACAGCTGCAATAGCCGGGATGGTAAACAGGTAAGAATCAAAGTCGTTCTTATTCATGAGAATACAGTTTATTTTTTTAACTGGGTCAAAATTATTTAATAATTCGTAAAGATGGCTCAAATGCAGGTATGAGAAAAATCATATTAGTCTACTAAAATAGTAGATTATTAGGAGTGAATTGTTGTTTTTAAGTGTATGTTATTGTTTAACAGGTGTTTATTCGTTTTTACTAAATGTTAAAAAGTTTTAAAAAAAGAGTATCATGAGCCATGAATTAAAATTAACACTATAAGTCTATTGTTTTTGTAGACTTTTTGTTTATTTTATGACCTGAGTAAATGCTCAGAAGGAGTGAAGGTGATGAGCTAATGTTTTATTAAATCTCAATATTTGTTTACTATATGGTTCCAATTCTTATCGCTTCAGCCGAAACTTAAAATAGTAATAAATAAGAATAAAAAAGGAGCCTACCTTTCGATAGACTCCTCATTGAAAACAAGGTTAATATGATATTTATAACTTTTTAATATCCGGAGCCGTTAAGGGGCTTTGATCCCAGCCTCCACCCAGCGCGCGGTATACTGCTACGCTGGCTTTAAGCTGATTGACTTTTTTCTCTACCAATTCAAATCTGGATTCCAACGCATCACGCTGGGTCAGCAGAACTTCCATATAATCAGCGCGGGCATATTTAAAGAGATCATTTGAAATATCAATTGATTTCGTCAAAGCATTGACCTCTTTGGTTTTGATATTGACGCTGCTTTCCAGATTATGGATTTTAGACAACTGATTCGCCACTTCAATGTATGCACTTAAGACGGTCTGTTCATAATGATATACCGCCTGAATCTGTTTTGCATTGGCATTGTAATAAGTTGCCTTTATCGCCCTTCTGTTAATCAGTGGGGCGGTAAGCTCTCCTGCCAGAGAAAACAAAAATGATTGTGGTTTAATGAGGTAAGTCGGGTTAAAAGCCTGTAATCCGATACCGGCAGCAAGATCAAGGGAAGGGTAGAATCTTGCTTTGGCAACTTTGATGTCGAGTTTCGCAGCAGCCAGTTCGTATTCTGCCTGCTTGATATCAGGGCGATTTTCCAGGAGCTCAGAAGGAATTCCACCATATACGGTTTGTGGAAGAATAGAATCAAAAGAATTCTGAGTTCTTTCCACGGTTTGAGGAAATCTACCCACCAGATAATTAATTCTGTTTTCCGTTTCAACAATTTTCTGCTGAATATCGTACTGCATACCCTGAGTTTTTAACACCTGGGCTTCAAATCTCTGTACTGCCAGTTCATTGGATCTGGCATTCTTTTTTAAATCTCTGATAATGTCCAAAGCATCGTTCTGGATTTTAATATTTTGATTTAAGATAACCAGCTCATTGTCCAGTGCTAACAATTCGTAATAAGAGTCAGCAATTTCGGAAATAAGGTGGGTCACCATGAAATTCTTTCCTTCAATACCTGCCAGATAACGTTGTACTTGAGATTTGGTAGCGTTATGAAGTTTTCCCCAGATATCTGTTTCCCACTGAGCCTCTGCTCCGACTCCAAAGTCGAATAGAGGTTCGGGCATTTCTCTCCCCGGTTCTATGTCTGTGTTGGCTTCCATTGCTCCGATATTGGTATATCGGCTTACTTTGTCAACCCCGGCACCTGCCTTTAAACCAACCGAAGGAAGATATTCTCCTTTGCGGGCTCTGATTTCATTTTTAGACATTTCGATTTCCTGAAGCACAATATTCAGCTCCTGATTATTTTGAAGTGCCTGGTTGATCAATGCCTGAAGATTCGGGTCACTGAAATATTCGTTCCACTTCATCTTTCCCGTGTTTTGGGAGTCATTTTCTGCGGAACTGTATTTTTCAGGAATCGTTTTATTTTCTGTGCGCTGTGCTATTTCTATAGGTTTACAGGCAGTAAGACTTAATAAGAAGACTGCCAGACCTGTGTATTGATATATTTTTCTTTTATTCATAATGGATCATGTCTTCGCTTAATGGAGATTCGTCTTCGTCTTTAATCATTTTTTTACCGTCAGACCATTTGGCAAATATGTAATAGAGACCCGGGATAACAATCACCCCGAATACGGTTCCTATCAACATTCCTCCCAGTGAGGATGCTCCGATGGTATGGTTTCCTATCGCTCCGGCACCTCTGGCGAAAACAAGCGGGACCAACCCTGCGATAAATGCAAATGAAGTCATCAGGATAGGTCTGAAACGTGCTTTAGAGCCTTCTACAGCAGCTTCCAGAATAGAATCACCGGCCTGTCGCCTTTTTACGGCAAATTCTACAATAAGTACGGCGTTTTTACCTAGTAATCCGATGATCATGATCAGTCCAACCTGTGCATAGATGTCGTTTTCCAGTCCCATGGCTTTTAACAAAAGGAAAGATCCGAAAACCCCTACCGGTAACGAGCAAAGTACAGCAAATGGAATCAGGAAGCTCTCATATTGTGCCGCCAATACAAGGTAAACGAATACAAGCACTACAAGGAAAACATAAATAGCCTCGTTACCACGCTGTGCCTCATCAAAAGAGAGTCCTTCCCATGCTACTTTATATCCGTGAGGTAAAGATTTGGCCGCGGTTTCATTGATAGCCTGAATGGCGTCAGCGGTAGTGTAGCCAGCAGCAGGAAGTCCACGGATGGCCGCAGAATTGTACATGTTGTAACGGGTAATTTCATTGGGACCCTGCGTCTTTTTCATGGTCATGAAAGCAGAATAGGGAACCATTTCATCTCTGTCGTTTTTTACATACAGGTTCATGATGTCGGAAGGAAGTCTTCTGAATTCCGGGGAAGACTGTACATACACTTTAAAGAACTGCCCGAAACGGATGAATCCCTGTTCATAGGTACTTCCGATCAGAATGTTGAGGTTATCCATGGCTTTCCCGATAGATACACCTTTCTGCATAGCCGCATTATTATCGAAAACAAGCTCATACTGAGGGTAGTTTGCTGCAAAGAAAGTGAACACTCCGCTAAGCTCTTTACGTTTTTTCAGCTGGGCGATAAAGTCTTTATTCACCTTGTCAAAATCCTGATAATTGGTAGTTCTGTTCAGATCCAGCAATCTCATGGAGAAACCTCCTGAAGATCCGAATCCCGGAACAGCTGGCGGTTCAAAGAATTCAATGGTTGCTCCGAGATCTTTTGATTTTTCTTCAAGCTCCTTCATGATTTCTTTGACCGAATGATCACGATCGCTCCATGTTTTAAGGTTAATCAGACAGGTTCCGGCATTGGATCCACGTCCTTCAGTCATAATTTCATATCCTGCCAGTGAGGATACAGATTCTACACCATCTACTCCCATTGCTATTTTCTGTAACGTCCTGGAAACTTTATTGGTTTGTTCCAGAGTAGATCCCGGAGGTGTCTGAATAATGGCATATACTGTTCCCTGGTCTTCATTCGGGATAAAACCACCCGGAAGTGCTTTGTTGATTACAAAAATTCCTGCACAGAAAGCGATCAGGATACCCCATGTCACTATTTTACGGTTAACAATTTTTCTAAGGAATGAAGCGTATTTTCCTGTCACTTTATCAAACCCATTGTTGAAGGCATCTAATGCTTTAGTAAAAATATTAGGTTTTTTAGGTTTTCCATGGTTATTTTTCAATAACATAGCAGCTAATACCGGGGTTAAGGTAAGTGCTACAACCGCTGAGATAACAATGGAACTTGCCATGGTAATTGAAAACTGGCGGTAAAAAGTTCCGACAGGACCTGTCATAAACGAAATGGGAATAAATACGGCCACCATGACCGCTGTTATGGCAATAATTGCTCCTGCAATTTCTCCCATCACCTCTTTTACTGCTTTGTAAGGTGAAATATTGCTTTCCTCCATTTTAGCGTGAACCGCTTCAATTACAACAATGGCATTATCAACCACAATTCCGATGGCCAATACTAAGGCGAAAAGTGTTACCAGGTTGATGGTTAATCCGAAAAACTGAATCACAAAGAAAGTTCCGATCAATGAAACGGGTACCGCAATAATCGGGATCAGGGTTGAACGCCAGTCACCCAGGAAGATGAATACCACGATAGCTACCAGGATAAAAGCATCTCTCAATGTATGCATTACCTGTTCAATAGAAGCATCAAGGAATTGCGAAACGTCGTAACTGATTTTATAATCTACTCCCGGAGGGAAATTGCCTTTCATTTCCGCAAGCTTTGCTTTAACGTCTCTAATCACATCGTTGGCATTACTTCCGTAGTTTTGTTTTAATACAATAGAAGCGGAAGGATGCCCGTCGAGGTTAGAATAAATATCAAAGAACTCACTGCCCAGTTCTACTTTGGCAACATCTTTTAACTTAATATTCTCTCCGTCTGCATTGGATCGAACGATGATGTTTTCATATTCTTCAGGTTTATTGTACTGGCCTTTATAGGTCAATACATATTCAAGGGACTGGGCGGCAATACCGGAACTTTGCCCGATTCTTCCCGGACGTCCGATAATACTCTGTTCGCCGATAGCCTTCATTACTTCATCTACAGAAATATCGTAAGCACGCATACGATCAGGATTCAACCAGATACGCATCGCATATCTCCGGCTCCCCAGGATCTGAGATTTTGCAATCCCGTGAATACGGTTGATTTCAGGGATGATATTGACCATAGAGTAGTTGTACAGGAACTTTTCGTCCATACTTTTGTTGGTACTGTAAAGATTCACGTACATCAACATACTCGGCTGAATCGGGTTGACAACCACCCCTTCTTTTTGTACCAATTCAGGTAACAGGGGCATTACCTGATCTACTCTGGTTTTTACCAATACGACTGCCTCATTCGGGTCAGTCCCGGGATCAAAAACTACGTTTACTGTGGCTTCTCCGGCACTGGTAGCATCGGTGGTGATGTAACGCATTCCCTGAACACCATTAATGGCATTTTCAATGGTAATCAAAGAGGATTTTACCAGTACATCGGCACTGGCACCGGGATATGCTATGGAAACGGCTACCGTGGTAGGTGCAATCTTGGGAAACTGTTCCGTGGGAAGCTGTTTCATCGCGATACCTCCCATAAACAGGATGACAACCGATATCACAATCGCGAATACCGGCCGGTGTATTACTTTTTTAAACATAATGCTGCTTTTTGATTACTCTGCGTACAGATCAAGGTTCGACATTACTTTCTCTGGCTTTTGGTATCTGGAAGCGATCTTCTGGTTTTCCTGAACCATTCGAAGACCGTCGAGAAGGATTCTTTCATCCTTTCCAAGTCCGGAAGCGACTACATAAATGTGCGGTAATTCAGCAGCAATTTTTATTTCTCTGGCTTTCACTTTGCCCTCTTTGGTGATGACATAGACATATTTCTTTTCAAGCTCTTCAAATGTAGCTTTCTGAGGAATCATCATGGCATTGGTGTAAGGAGAAGTGATCACAATATTTCCTGTTTCTCCATATCTCAATAGTCCTTTTGGATTAGGGAAAGTAGCTCTGTACGCGATATTTCCTGTTTCGTTGTTAAAATCAGATTCGATGGTTTGTACAATACCATCCTGTGAGAATTCTTTACCATTGGCCATTCTCAGACGAACATGCATCGGGTTGCTATCCTTTTTGGCATCCATCTGATCAAGATATTCTGCTTCAGGAACGTTAAAGTATACCCACATTTTACTGTTGTCGGAAAGTTCGGTAACCAGTTCCCCTTCATCGACAAGACTTCCTTTTCTGACGTGTAATTTTCCGACAATTCCGGTGAAAGGGGCACGGATTTCTGTAAATCTTAAATGGGTATTCATTGAAGAAAGTTCAGCCTGAGCTTTTTCATACTTTGCTCTTGCCATTGCCATTTCCTGAGGAGCTACAATGTCTTTATCAGAAAGATTTTTGGTATTCTGATATTCTATCTGTGCATATTTTGCTTCCGCTTTAGCACGGTTGACATCAGATTCATAGAGGTTGGGCATGATTTTGAATAGCAATTGTCCTTTTTGCACATATTGTCCTTCATCTACATAAATAGACTGGATGTATCCTTTTTCCTGTGCGCGAAGCTCAATGTGGTTAATAGAACGGATTTGTGCTACGTAATCTTTATTAACCAAAGTATCTTTTATAAGAGGACTTGTTACGTTGAATGATGCTGCTTCCTCTTTTTCCTTTTTTTCAGATTGGCAGGCTACAAACAAGAAAATAAGGCACAGGTGTATATACATGAGACTTTTCTTGACCATGATAAAATAATTTTTTTTTGT
The DNA here is from genome assembly GCA_029449295.1 of Zea luxurians. Taxonomy (NCBI): domain Eukaryota; kingdom Viridiplantae; phylum Streptophyta; class Magnoliopsida; order Poales; family Poaceae; genus Zea; species Zea luxurians. Next base: position 219,583 of record JAOPSE010000747.1, on the reverse strand, counting down.
AATAATTTATAATTGAAAAATAGACTTCCCTGCTCTCAAACAGAGTAGGAGAGTACATAAGGAATCAACACAAAACCTGTAAGAAAATTCCGGATCATGATGATCTGCACATTTGATTCTAGAAACACAAAGTTTTAGAAAAAAATGCATGTATTTTCTTCATTTTGAGACGGATCCCTGATAGGGTTTTCGTAAAAATTATAAACGATATCACAGTCTGATGACCCTGTACTGGATATACAGATCATCATCAAGGGGCTTTAAATGTTCTGACTGAGCAAGTGAAACAGCAATTTTTCTGTCGTGAAAAGTGGTGACAAAACCTGAAATCAAATGCCAGAAACCATCTTTAAAAAGAGCAAGAAGTTGTGTAGGACCCGAAGTTTCTACATTGTCATCGTTCTCATTATCATTTTCAGAAAGATTCGCTCTGATTTTATTGTAACGGGGGTGACTGATATTATAAGAATCATTGGCTTCATGATTTTTAAGAAAGGCAAAGGATTCTTCAAGGCTTTTCTTCTGATGAACCAGAATATCAGTGGTAAAATGAAGATCGGATGGGGTGTTTGTGGAGATATACTGCTGAATTTGCCCATAGTACCAACCTACAACGGTAAGCAACGCAAATAACAAGCTGTACAAATATTGATAAAATCTTTTCCGCATCCCGGAGACAAAGGTAACTAAACTTCAAAATAACTGCAACCACATGAGATTAAAAAAGTGTTAAAAAGCGTCATTTTTTATACAAGGCTGATTTGGCTAAGAAGAAGATAGATCCGGATAAGTGTTGCACAATCAATATTCAGAATTTTACTCCAACAAAAAAATAAAAAAATGAATATTGTTTTAACAGGTTCCATCGGGAACATCGGAAAACCTCTTACAGAATATCTTGTACATAACGGACATTCGGTTACAGTTATCAGTAGTACAGATGAAAGAACAAAATCAATTGAAGCTTTAGGAGCAAAAGCTGCTATTGGAAGTATGTTTGATGTGGATTTTCTGTCTCAAACTTTTAAGGGTTCAGATATTGTCTATTTAATGGAAACCATGGAGGCAGCAGGAGATATGTTCGATAAAAACATTGATTTTATTGAAAGTATCCGGGAAATAGGACGTAATTACAAGACCGCTATTGAAGAATCGGGTGTGAAAAAAGTTATTCATTTGAGTAGTATCGGAGCCCATACAGATCAGGGAACAGGAATTATTGTTTTTCATTATCATGTTGAAAATATTCTCAATCAGTTGCAGAATGATATTTCCATTAAGTTTATCAGACCGGTTGGAATCTACTTCAATATGTTTTCATTCATCAATACCATTAAAAATACGGGATCTATCATTTCAAATTATGGTGGCGATCAGAAAGAGCCCTGGGTTTCACCATTGGATATTGCAGAGGTAATTGCCGAAGAAGTAGAAAGACCTTTTGAAGGAAGATCAGTACGATATGTGGCCAGTGATGAGGTATCCCCGAATGAGATTGCTAAGACACTTGGTAAAGCTATTGGAAAACCTGAATTGCAGTGGAATGTTATTTCAGATAAAGAGTTACTGGAAAGATGGTTGAAAATTGGTTTCAATGAACAGGTGGCGAAAGGTTTTGTGGAAACTCAGGCAGCACAAGGTAACGGAACTTTATATGAAGACTATTATAAGCATCGGCCATTACTGGGAGAGATAAAGCTACAGGATTTTGCTAAAGATTTTGCTGCTGCTTATCAAAATGAAAAATCGGTTGTGTAGCAGGTTTTGTAGACTATTACAAGAATCTGCGTTATCTGATCAATTTGCGAGAACAAAAAGATCTGTGTACACCTGTGAAGTCTGTGGTTAGTCAAACCACAAAAGTCAAAAAAGTTTTTGAACACTTAAGCTAATTAAGTGACAAGCTTCATGCGTAATAAGTTCGCATAAGTCTTGAAAATCTTTGATTTCTTCTACAGTGAACTTATTTATTCAGCAGCAGTAGTATAAACTTTCTGAAGTGAACTTAAGTGTTATAAAAAACTGTATTATTTGCCCAATCTGTGTATCTAACCTTATACTTTATTAATACTGTGTTGAGATTCCTCCTTCGTCGGAATGACAATAGACTCATTATTTACCTCATTAGTGAAAAATAAAATAATCTGCTTCTGTTTCAAGTAATACAAAATCTATGTATATCTTTTAATCTGTGGTTAATTAACTAAAGAAGAATGTCATTGCCAAAACAATTCGTAATTTTATCAGTATGGAACAACGGGCCACAAAAAGGATAAAAAGCATCACAGAATTTCATCGGTCAAGAGGATTACCACCTCCGGAGCATTCGTTGATCAGTGTGGTGGATTATAGCGAGGTCAAAAGACCGGACGACATTGGAGAAGTCAACTGGTTATTGGATTTTTATCAGGTTTCTTTAAAAATTGGAATCAATGGCAAGCTGAAGTATGGGCAACAGGAATATGATTTTGATGAGGGAACGATGTTTTTTATTTCTCCGAATCAGGTTTTCAGAATTGAGACGGAAGTAGGTTCTCAGGAAAAACAATCAGGATGGATGCTGCTGATTCACCCAGACTTTCTGTGGAATACTTCCCTTGGGAAAACGATAAAAAACTATGATTTTTTCAGCTACTCTGTTAATGAAGCCTTATTTCTTTCTAAAAAAGAGGAAACAACCGTTAATGGAATAATAGAAAATATCGGAGAAGAATATCATGGTAATATTGATCAATTCAGCCAGAATATCATCATTTCTCATCTTGAAACGCTTCTTAATTATTGTGAGCGATTTTATGAACGTCAGTTTATTACAAGAAAAGTAACAAATCACACCATTTTAAGTCGGCTTGAAGTCCTACTGGATGAATATTTCTCCGCTGACAATCTAATAGTAAAAGGGCTTCCGACAGTACATTCTATAGCCAGCGAACTTCATCTTTCTCCTAATTATCTCAGCCGTATGCTTAACACATTGACAGGAAAAAGTACGCAAGAGTTCATTCATGGTAAACTGATTGAAAAAGCTAAAGAAAAGCTATCCACAACAGATTTGTCCATTAGTGAAATTGCCTATGAACTGGGCTTTGAGTACCCTCAGTCATTTACAAAATTATTTAAAAATAAGACACAGCTTTCCCCGTTGGAGTTTAGGGCTTCTTTTCAGTAAACAGGAATAAATAAAAAGTTAGTAAGAAATAATGGAAAATGAATTGGTATATAAAGATATTGAGTCACCAGTGGGAAAGATCAGGATCATGGCTTCTGAAAAAGGTCTTGTCGCGATTCTTTGGGAGGGAGAAGATTATGCCAGAACTAAACTTCCCGTTCCGGTACGAAATGACGATCATCCGGTACTTTTATATGCTGAACAGGAATTAAAAGAGTACTTTGATAAGAAAAGGACATTTTTTACTGTTCCACTGGACTTCAGAGGAACTGAATTTCAGGTTAAGGTTTGGGAGGCTTTACTTCAGATTCCTTATGGCGTGACCAAAACGTATGGGGAACTGGCAAAAATTCTTGGTGATATGAAAGCCGTTCGTGCCGTTGGAGGTGCGCTGAATAAAAATCCAATCTCGATCATTGTTCCTTGTCATAGGGTAGTGGGAGCTTCCGGAACACTTGTAGGGTTTGCTGGGGGTTTGAGAAATAAATCAATTCTTCTTGATCTCGAACAAGGGTTTACCATGCCTGAATTGTTTTAAATACCTATGGAAAAATCATGAAGAACATAGATTCTAAAAACTTTGAGCTTATGGGGGAAACTTTCAGTTCCGATAATTTTCATCAGCTGTGTGAACAGGTGGCTGCTAGTGATGAGGATTTAAAATCGATCCTCGAGGTTCATGGATACCCACCCATGTGGACCCGGGAAAACACTTTTGAAACATTGGTTCATATTATTCTGGAACAGCAGGTTTCATTGGCATCAGCGTTAGCAGCTTTGAATAAATTAAAAGAGCGGACGAATATTATTCCTGAAGAAATCCTGAAACTTAATGACGAGGAAATGAAGGCTTGTTATGTAAGCCGGCAGAAGACGATTTATATCAGAGGGCTGGCACAGGCTATCGTAAATGGGGAGATTAATCTTGAAAATATAGCCACCATGTCGAATGATGAGGTTCGTAAAACTTTAATTAATCTGAAAGGTATCGGCAACTGGACTATAGATGTGTACCTGATGTTTAGTCTTCAGAGAGCTGATATTTTTCCAATTGGTGATCTGGCCGCAGTGAATGCCTTGAAGCGGGTAAAACAGCTTCCAAGAGAGACTGCAAAAGAAGAACTTCTTGAAATTATTGAAAAATGGCAGCCGTTCCGGTCGATAGCTTCTATGATTCTCTGGCATTATTATCTTTCGAGTTCTCGGAAGCAAAATAAAGTCCAGTTTTAAAATAATGAAAGGTTTTTACTTTTTTAATGGGATGATAGTATTTTAACAGAAAAATTAGTTATATTTTTGAAGATTATTTTATCTACACAATTTTGTTTTTCTGAAATGATGAATGACTGATGATTGTGTTAAAAGATCCCGAAAATTTATGATGAGAAAATATTTTACTTACGTTCTGCTTTTTGGATTTCCTTTGCTGGGAGCTCAAACTCAAGTGGGCGGACAGTCTGCCTATCAACAAAAGTGGGCTATATTGGAGAAGGAGAATGCAGCGATGGCTTTTGATGCCGATATACAATTATCCGATGCTGAACGTACATTAGACAAAAAGTTATTTCAGATAAGAAAGCAATTTCTCTATACCGCGGAACAGCAAAGAATTCCTATCTATAATAGTTCATTTGATCAGATAAAACCATTGATTGAAGGCAGTAAACTATTTACAATATTTCAGGCCATGCCTAAAGGAGGCTTACTCCATACCCACAGTGGTGGTCTTGCCAGCATGAAATGGGTTATTTCGGCTGCAAGGAAATATAAGGAATGCTATGTTTTCGATCAAAAAGATACCAAAGACTTCATCTATGGTCAGCTGGCATTTTTTGAAACCGGGAAAGTGCCTAAGGGGTTTGTCGGTCTTGATAAAAAATTGAGCAGTCAGCCTGATTTTGAAAAAGAATTATTGGGGCTTCTTACATTGAAACGAGATAATCTAAGCAGTTATAATAATTATTGGATTGAATTTGAAAAACGATTTACCCGTATCAACCTGTTGTTGCCCTATCGCCCTTTTTTCAAGGAATATTACAAAGAAGGGTTTAAGGAATTATTAGATGATAAGGTACAGCATGTAGAGATCAGATATGTTTTTGATGAGTTGTATGATTTTCAGCACGGAAAATATCCGTTAAAAACAACGATCACGGATCTGCAGGATATTGTAAAAGATATACGCAAATCCCATCCTCAATTTAGTTTAAAATTAATTTATTCAAGCTTTAAATTTTTAGATCCAGAAAGCATTGAAAAACAGCTGGAGACAGCATTCACATTGAAAAAGGAATTTCCGGATATGATTTCCGGTTTTGACCTTGTTGCAGACGAGGCTGCCGGAAACAGCATAAATTCTTTTCAGAAGAACTGGACAAAGTTAAATGAGCTTTCGGGAAAATATGGAATAGAAATGCCTCTTTTCCTTCATGCTGGCGAAAGCACCTCTGTTTTTAACAAAAACGTTTTGGATATTTCTTTACTGGATAATAAAAGAATCGGGCATGGTCTTAATCTGATTTATTTTCCCAAATCCATGGAAATGGTCAAAAGTCAAAATAAACTGGTTGAGGTAAGTCCGATCAGTAACCAGATTCTGGGCTATGTAAGCGATATGAGAAATCACCCGGCAAGAGTATTGTTGAGTCATGGAATTCAGTGTTCCATCAATAGTGATGACCCAAGTGTATATGGATATGAAGGTTTAAGTTACGATTTCTGGACCGCATTTGTGTATTGGGAGCTGGATGTAAAAGCATTGAAGAAGCTTGTCTTTAATTCCATTAATTATTCTTCCCTGAATGATACAGAAAAAAAGAAAGCACTGGATCATTTGAATACTGAATGGAATGACTTTATTCAGAAAACAAAATCGGTATTACCATAACAGGCATTTTACAGCCTACTGAAAAAATAATAGCACTATGGATTCCATGGTGCTATTTTAATATCTAAATCAGAATATGACTGTTTTCATCTTCTTTTTGCAATCGGATTATACATTCAGATTTCGGATAAAGGCATGAAGATCTTCTCCCTTATCTATTCCTAGTTTTTGTTTTAATCTGTATTTTGTGACACTTACTGTTTTAGGGTCTACTTTCATAATATTTGCAATTTGTGCATTGTCCATGTTCAGATAAATGTAAATGGCATATTTTAAATCAAGATTGGAAAGCTTATTTTTAGACTGTTCATGAAGACGATTAAAGAAATTGGGATGGGTCTCCTGAATGATCTCCTGAATAGTATTGAAATTATTATCAATTTGTTGTTCGTCTTTTAATAATCGACTGAGTTGACTGGTATTTTGCAGATTTCCCTGTAATTCTTTTATTAATGTATTTTTATGCTGAAGTTGAACAGAAGTAGCAAGTGCTTGTCTCTGAAGCTGCTCCTGTCTGGTAGTGATCATTTCTTTTTCCGCTTCCAGCTTGGCTTTTTCTGCTTTAAGAGCCCTGGCACGTTGTTTACCTTTTTTTTGTCCGTAATAGATGATCAATATCAGAAGGGCAATACCTACAACAGAAAGTCCAATAATAACAAAATAGTATTTTTTGTTCTCCTGGTACTGCCTGTTTGTCATTTCCAGTCTGGACTTCTCATCATTATGAAGCACTGTGGAGCCTTTCCCAGCAATTATTTTGACTGCTTTACGGTAATTATTGCGATCAAGATATTTTTGCATGTAAAAATTGGCACTATCCATTTTATTCAATTTGGAATAGGCTATGGCAAGCAACTCTTCATGAGTTTGAGTGGAAGTTCCCCATGAGCCTTTGAGCTCTCTGACCGCTTGTTCATACTTTCCCTGTTTGATATAGAGAAGACCTCTTATTCCTTTGCCGCTTCGGTAAAACGCATTTGGATTTTTAATGTTTTTTCCATTTTTGATATAATTATCTACTATTATCATGTACTTTTGAGCAGAATCAATCTTGTTTTTATATAAATAAATTTCGGAAAGATTCATCGCACTTAGTGTTTTCACATTCTCATTGTGGGAAGCGTAACTTTTGTAAGTATAATAAAGAGCAGGATCATACTGTGCCTGAAGTGTATAAGCATTTCCCATGTTGCTGTAAATTTTTTCAACATAAGTCTGTACCTCATTATCCTTTACTTTTTTAGCATATTCAAGTCCTGTTTTGTATTTATTGATTGCTTCATCCAATAAACCTGCTTTTTGAAGATTAAGAGCCTTCAGTAAGTAAATTCTGGTCATCAATAAAGGATTGTCTTGAGCATACTTTTCTGCCTCAACTAAAAATAGAGTAGACTCATTCGAATACTCTATTGAGAATGAAGCGCTGGCAGCTCCCAAACTTCCTTGTGCTATTCCATTAGAATAATTGATCTTTTTTGCCTTTTTAATTGCCATTTTATAAATGGATAAAGATTCTTTAAATTGATCCTGATCTTTTAATTTTCCGGCGTGAGTAATAAGATGATCAATTTCTGTTTCTGACCTCAGATTTTTATCTGTATCGTTTTGAGCAAACTGATAAACAGGGATAAGAATTGCAATAAAAAAAAGAATAAAGCGTGCCATTTTATAGGTTAATAGTTTTTATTCTACACACATAAATAATTATGCCAATTAAAAAAAATACTTCTTACTATTTGGTTAAAGTTAAGATTATTTTAATGGTAAAGTATAAAAAAAATATTTTTTATTCTTTTTTGGAGGAGGTGTTATTTTCGATAATTGATTAGAATAATGAATGATAATGAAGCTTTGTCGTAGCAGCACTACATATTATCCAGTGTGAATTAAACTATTTCATATAGTCTATTTTTCTGCAACGGCAAACCCTACCGTATCACGATACATTTGCGGAGAAATATCTGCATTGGTCTTAAAAAAACGGCTGAAATAATATTCATCCTGATAGCCAAGTTCATTGGCAATTTCTTTGATGGTTTTTGAAGTAAGGTAAAGCTCACGCTTAGCTTCAATAATAATACGTTCGGAGATTAATTCAGTGACCGTTTTATTAAAATGGGATTTTGTTATTTTGGCTAATGCCTTAGCTGAAATATTCAGAAGATCAGCATATTCTCCCGCAGAATGTTTGATTTTAAAATGATCTTCAATCGCATCCTTCAGGTTTTGAAGAACAAAAGGTTTTTCACCCTTCAGTAACTCTTTGGATTCTTCAGGTTTTTGTTCCATTTTTATTCGGGAAAGATGAATCAGCAGAATTTTCAGATGAGCTACGAGGAGTTCATACTGGGCAAGATCGTTATTCAGTATTTCACTTTTAAGTTGTGAAACAATGATATTGATTTGCTCTTGCTGCAGTGTACTTAAAGTAAGGTAAGGAGGTTCGTAAATATTATTGAAAAGAACCCCGTTACAGGCTACTTCATTCTGATGCTTATGGATGCAAAAGAAATCCGGATGAAACTGGATGGTAAATCCATTACATTCTCCGTCAGAAGAAAACAAAAACGGCTGATAAGGAGAGAAGGCAAACATAGCCCCATCCTGAAACTGATGTTTTGAAAAATCGGCCTTAACTTCTCCGGAACCTTGTTTAATAAAGATTAAAGAGAAGAAGTTATTACGCTGAAGATGATCGAAACGTTCACAACTTTCAAAATCAAATATTTTAAAGGCAAGATGGCCGGTATTGGGATTAATCAGTGTATAATTGTGCTGTCCTGACATGAGCGGTGATTATAAAATGTAAAGGTAATAAATGTAGCATTAATCTTATAAAAACCACACAAACCAGGAGATTTGTGTGGTATGAGAAGAATGATTAATTCAATTCCGGGGCAAGAGGAAAATCAACTGTAGGTTTTGCCAGGTTATTTACGTAATTTGTGATTGAAATATCTGCTACTGCAAGGATAATATCAATCATGTTTTCTTTGGTAAAACCTTCATTAAGCAGAGTATTCAATGTTATTTCACTTACATTTCCCTTATTGATGGCTGTTTCTTTGGCAAATTTTGCTAATGCATCATACCTGTTGTCAAATGAAGCTCCTCCTTTTCTGATTTCAATGGTTTGCTCCTCACTGAAACCGTTCATTTTACCAATTGCTGTATGGGCTGCCAGACAATATTCACAAGAATTAATCTGGCTGACCACTAAATTGATGACTTCTTTTTCTTTTTTATTTAATGAAGATTTAGCATTCGTGAAAGTCATATAGTTTTCCAATGCTGTTTTACTTGAAGCAATTGTAGCATAGGCATTCGGAACAAATCCTAATCCTTTTTGCAGCTGATCAAAAATAGCCTGGTTGTTAGCGGATACTTCTTCACGGGTCGGAACGGTAAATGTTGTAGTTGTCATAATTTTCTATTTTAAATTTTTGTTTGATTATTTTAACAGTACAAAATTGCAGTGTTTTGAGGATAGATAAAATGGACATTCCACGCTTCATCATGGACAATTTTTCCTTTGCTGTTTCCAATTAACATTTTCCAGACGAAAACTGAGATTCTGTTACAACTTCCCTTAATTGAGATACTCTGCTTATTTCTGTTCTACCGAACTTTGCCTTGTTAAAACAGTAGAATTGTATACTCGCTATTAAAAGATGGATTATGCAGTCCTTTACTCTTTATCTTTAGAAATAAAAAATATATAGTATGCAAACAATATTAGGTGCCAATGGACAGATTGGTGAAGAGCTGGCCAGAGAATTAAAAAGAAATTTTACTTCAGATATTCGGATTGTCAGCAGAGAAGCAAAAAAAGTAAATGATACCGATAAGGTATTTTCAGCAGATCTTTCCATTCGTGAAAAGGCTATTGAAGCGGTAAAAGGTAGTGAGATCGCTTATTTCACTTTGGGTCTTCCAATAGACTCAGCTTTATGGGAAGAGCAGTTTCCACTTATCCTTCGAAATGTGATTGATGCCTGCAAAATCAATGGAACAAAACTCGTATTCTTTGATAATACCTACATGTATCCGCAGGATGGAAGGGTGTTGAATGAAAACACCATATTTGATCCTGTAGGCAGAAAAGGGAGAGTAAGAAGACAAATGGCCGAAACGGTATTGAAGGAAATACAGTCCGGTGAGCTGGAAGCCGTCATCTGTCGCGCTCCTGAATTTTACGGGCCAGGAAAAACGCAGAGTATTACCAATACTTTGATTTTTAATAATATCAAGGAAGGAAAAAAACTAAAAGTTCCTTTGAATGAAGATAAGAAAAGAAGCTTGATCTGGACGCCTGATGCCAGCCGGGCCACTGCCTTGATTGGAAATACCCCTGACGCCTACGGACACACCTGGCATCTTCCCGTTGATAAAAGCCACCCAACCTACCGTGAATTTATTAACATTGCTTCAGGAATTTACGGGAAAGATCTGAAATATTCTGTTATCCCTCAATTTTTCTTTACTATTGGTTCTTTATTCAGCAAAAAAGTGAAAGAGCTGTTGGAATTGCTTCCGAGATATAAACACGATAATATCTTTGATGATTCAAAATTCAGAAACCGTTTTCCTGAATTTCAGGTAACGAGCTATAAACAAGGGATTAGTCAGATCAAAACAGAGCAACTTTCCGGAGAACAATAAAATTACTACCTTAGAATTGGTTAATTTTTTTTCTAACCACATGGATTTGACAGCAATATGAGTACTTTAAAAATCTTAATCATTGTAACCAATGTTGATATGTATGCCAGTGGATATCTTAAAACAGGGCTATGGCTGAGTGAGCTTACCCATCTCTATCATGCTGCCAGAGAAAAAGGGTATGAGATAACAATTGCAAGTCCCAATGGTGGTCATGTGCCGGTGGATCCGGAAAGTCTCAAACCTTTTGTTCTCGATAAAATTTCTGCTGCTTACTGGAATGATATTGCTTTCCGTGAACAATTAAATAACAGTTATCCGCTAGGTGATGTTGCCGATATTCAGTATGATCTTGTTTATCTGGCTGGAGGTCATGGTACCATGTATGATTTTCCGGATAATGTTACCCTTCAATCTATTATTAAAAATCAATATGAAAAGAGGAGGATAGTGGCAGCGATTTGCCATGGGGTAGGCGGATTACTGAATGTCAAGCTTTCCAATGGTGAGTATCTGATCAGGAATAAAGCAATGACAGGCTTTGACTGGTTTGAGGAAACTATTGCCAGACGGAAAAGAGAAGTTCCCTTCAATCTGGAAGCAGCTATTAAGGAACGTGGTGCAGATCTTAAGAAGGCTTGTATCCCAATGACTTCAAATGTTGTAGTAACAGATCATCTCATCACAGGGCAAAATCCGTTCAGCTCCAGGGAGATGGCAAAAGTCGTGATGAGGCAGCTTGAAAAATAGTAATCTTGTTTTGAATTATTGTCTATTGTATTATCACAAAAAAACCGGCAAAATTCTTAGTCATTTACCGGTTTTTATACTCGTGATGGTTTTACTCTTCCCATGAAACTACACCACCAGCTTTTGTACAATCAGGAACATACGTATCTGATTGAATCAAAAAATATTCACCTTGCGGATTTTTATCTGTTCGGATTTCGAGTTCAAATGGTCCGGCTGAACAATCAATAACAAATAAATCCTTCCATTGTCTGGAATTGAAACAATCCTGTAAAGAATTTAAAGTACAGGTTCTGCAAATATTGATAGAGGCCCATGATGTCCAGTTTGGACTGTTAATAAATCTGAAACGATAGCTTGTGAAGCAACGGTTTGATTTATTAATGAAAACAATAACATAAGGATTTCCGGCACTGGCTATATTTTCAGTTTCTTTTGCTTCGAGATGCTCTATAGCAATAGCATTCCCTTTAGAAATATTTCCAAATTGCTGTAGACTGGTTATTTCAATATCATCAAAAGTATTGGGGCATTTACCTCCAACATATACTCCTTTAATGGCAGCACATTGTTCCGGTGTCATTTGAAAGCATTGTGGCCTGCCGGATGGAGGTGTAAAAATACAGGCTCCAGCGGTTAAGCTTTCCTGATTTGTTTTTTCTAATTCCCGTAAAGCGGAAAATAAAGCATCTTCAGCTTGATTTTGTTTTTCCATGATTTTTAGTTTTAAGAATTCAATTGCCTACTTTGTAATACTGTGTTCGGCTTTTCAGTGATAATGGTTTAAAAACAATTATTAGAGAGAATATGGTAAAGATATTTCAATACCTTGACCATTTGTTTTCAACAAAGAGGATGTGGTTTCTGAAAAACAGATTCTGAATTTATTTGTACAAATAAGAATAAATAGAAATCTATCTTGATCGTCAAAATTTATAATGATTATAATTGTAAAGTGAAGAATATAAGTGCAATCAGGTCGCTAATTTGCTTTAAAAATATAGTTTCAGATTTTGTAAGAATTTAAAATTGTAATGTGCAGTACATTCAAACTATCTTCTGCTAACTATACATTAAAAACAATCAATACATTCATCGTTATTATTAAATAACTTTCATAAACGTTTTCCAAAAAAGTAAATTTTCTCATATAAATAAGGAAGGAAAATCTATAATTTTTGGCGTTTTCTTATCTGAGGATTTACTATATAAATGTAAGCAAATAATATTATAATTTCTGGAATATTCGTAAAAAAAATTTTAAATGAAAGGGATGACTACTTCTTCCAGTGATAAATAGTATTATTTTATTAGGTAACTATTTGATGATTAAATAATAAAAATATACTTTTGCACTCAATTATATATATCGATTGTCGATAATATTTTTGTTTTAAAAAACTAATACTCTAAGCTTGAAAACAAATTAAACCATGAATAAACAAAACTACACGATACTTATACGAATTCATCATAACTAATTGCTTCCGGCAACTGAAAACATGGTAAATCTTCCGAATTTTTAAGGCATCCATCCTATTTAGTGACAATATGATTCACATTCTTATTTCCTGATTTTTGAAAGTATCTGATTATAAACTGTATATCAGATGGTTTTGCTATTGATTGAGGAAAAAGATTGCCTTTAGTAATGCGGGAAGGTATTTACTGTTGTCCCAGTGATGATATCATCTTTTGATGAGTCTGTATACTTTATCAAAGTATACAATTTAATATTAAACTAACCAATTTTTATACTATTATGACAAAAAAACTACTTATCGTTGCCTTATCAGGCTTATCCACAACTATGGCTTTTGCAGCTGATCTGTATGTGAGAAATGCCGGAGCTTTTGGAGCTTATGCTACTGTAGGTGCAGCTATTGCAGCCGCTTCAGATGGTGACCGTATCATCATACAGCCGAAACCAAACGGAGCACCATATATAGAAAACATTACCATCAACAAATCCCTGACTTTTGTCTCTGAACTCAACTATTCTAAATATGTTATTTATGGTACTATTACCATCAATCCAGCTGCTGGAAGAGTGGTAACCATCAGTCACTTATCTTCAGGAGATAATAGTCCCTACGGCATTACAGCTAGCGGACCCACATCAGGAGGAAGAACTACTATTAATCTTTTTAACTGTTCTTTGAGCGATGTCTATGCTAACCAGGCCAATATTACAACTAACATTTCAGGTTGTAAAGCTAAGGGAGCTCTTAATTTTTCACATGGAAGAGCCACGGCTAATAAAGCCCAGTTTATCAGTGTTCGTACTAATGCACCGGATACTTCTATAGCGACATCTGACGTAGAAGTCTATGGAAATATAGTTGATGACGTACTGGCATATACACAACCTAGTTATAATTTTAAATTCTATAATAATATTTGTGCTCGTGTAGCTATTCAGGCTATTAAAACAGACAGTGTCAACGAAATTATTAACAATACTGTTTTTAATCCAAACCTTAGTGATGTTGCTCCTTTTTATATAAGCTCAAACAATAATGGGAATGCAGGAACTATTGTTATTACGAATAATGCTTCTTCTTTTGCAGTGGGCCAAACCAACGTCTGTATTCAGAACCAGAGTAATAATGCTAATGTAATAGCTACTTACAATCTATTCACCAATGCGTTTGTAACACAAGGTAATATCACCCAAAGTAACAATTCAGGAGCAGTGAATATGAGCTTTAATAGTACAACCTATGTTTTAACGGGAATGAATGCAAATGCAGGAGATCCTGACTTAAAATATACAGATTTGGATTTAACAAGAAATGATGCCGGGCATTACGGAGGTTCTAACAGCTGGGCAAATTACTGGCCGGCAAATGCTGATACAAGCCCTCAAGTAAACTATTTACTGACTCCCAGATCTATTATTGGTGGTACTTTGAATATCAGCGGGTCCGGTTTTTCCAAATAATTTATAATCATACAGTAAGATGAACAAATATATCTATAGTATAATCGCTTTGTTTATGGCAACATTGTGTTGGGCACAAATGTTCGTAAGCCAGGCTGAGTATTTTTGGGATACCGATCCGGGAGCAGGAAACGGAACAGCAGTTTTGGCTGCCGACGGAAATTTCAACAGTGTTTTTGAAGAACTGACAAAAACAGGAATAGCTACACCAGGTAATGGCCTGCACAAATTAAGTGTCAGAATTAAAGATAACAGCGGGGTCTGGGGACCTGTTTTTACAAATGTTATTAATGTTCAGCAAAATACAACATCCAATATTCTGGCTGTTTCTCAGGCCGAGTATTTCTGGGATACCGATCCGGGAGCAGGAAACGGTACACCTGTATTAGCTGCTGACGGAAATTTTGACAGCACCTATGAACAGCTTACTAAAACAGGAATTGCTTTGCCATCAAGTGGCCTGCATGTATTTAATATTCGTATTAAAGACAATGCAGGTGTTTGGGGACCTCTTTTTAAAAATGTGATTAATGTAGAAACTTCCACTTCTTCAGGGTGTTTTCAGGAAGTTAGTGTAGGGTATTATTTTTCAGCAGCAATAAAATCAGATGGAACTTTATGGGCTTGGGGTAATAATCAATACGGACAATTAGGAGATGGAACCACTATTAACAGAAATGCTCCTATACAGATAGGAACAGCCAATAATTGGTCGAAAGTAGTCACCGGATTTTATTATACTGTTGCTCTCAAAACAGATGGGACACTTTGGGCTTGGGGAGAAAATGGCTGGGGTCAGTTAGGTGACGGAACTAATACAGATAAATTTACTCCCACTCAGATAGGAACCGCTACCAATTGGCGAAGTATTAGTGCAGGAGCTACTCACACTGTCGCCCTTAAAACAGATGGGACAATTTGGGCGTGGGGACGTAACAATGAGGGAGAATTAGGAGATGGAACTACAATTTTTAAAAATACTCCAACCCAAATAGGAACTGCAACAAATTGGACAAGTGTAGGTAGCGGGGATTATTATACATTCGGTATAAAATCAAATGGAACGCTTTGGGCGTGGGGTGATAATAGTGCTGCCCAGTTGGGAGATGGAACCACAACCAGTAAAATTTCTCCTACGCAAATAGGTACCGCTACGAACTGGAAAAGCGTTGACGGAGGAAATCAACATTCGATAGGCCTAAAAACAGATGGAACACTATGGACTTGGGGAAATAATTATAATGGCAAGCTGGGTGACGGGACTACAACAAACAGACTTACTCCCACAAAAATAGGAACAGCCACCAACTGGCTAAATATAACTGTTGGGTTGATGTCTACTTTTGCAACCAGAACAGACGGAACACTATGGGCATGGGGTAGTAATACCTTCGGGCTGTTAGGTAACGGTACAAATAGTTCTGCCTATGCTACAACGCCAACACAAGTAGGCTCCTCTTCAGACAATGCTAATATTTCTGCAGGATTTTATCATGTTCTTGTAAAAAGTACTGATGGAATTATAAAGGTATGTGGTCTCAATAGCGAAGGGCAATTAGGTGACGGTACAAGTACAGATAAATATACATATACTTCAATTGGCTGTCCTTCAAATTGCCTGCCACCGGCACAGTTTTCAACTACCAATATCACTTCCTCAACAGCTACAATAAACTGGGCAGCATCAAATCCGGCTCCTAATGGTGGCTACCTGTATCTTTATAGTACGAACTCAGTTGTTGGTGGTATTGCTGGAAAGACTTCTTCCACAACAGCAAACTTAACAAATTTATTACCGGGCACCACTTATTATTGGTGGGTATCTTCTAATTGTGGATCCAGTCAGGGAAGTTGGACACCGGCAGGATCCTTTACCACACCTCCAACCACTGCAACAGGCTGTTGGAAAAATATAGCTATCGGAAATCAACATTCGATAGGCCTTAAAACCGATGGAACACTATGGGCGTGGGGAGATAATACTTTTGGACAACTGGGAGATGGAACTAATCTTGTTTCAGCGACTCCAAAACAAATCGGAACCGGAAATAACTGGCTGAGAATAGAAACCGGTGGTGATTATTCACTAGGGATCAAAACAGATGGAACGCTATGGGCATGGGGAAGAAATCTTAATGGTCAATTAGGTGATGGAAACTTTATGGATATGCTCGTGCCAACACAAATCGGAACTGCAACAGACTGGGTTGGTGTGGCCGCCGGTGACAGTCATACCGTAGCTTTAAAATCTAATGGAACGCTTTGGGCTTGGGGACTTAATACATATGGTCAATTAGGTGACGGTTCAAGTATAGATAAATATACACCGGTTCAGGTTGGAACTGCAACAGACTGGCAAAGTGTAGTGTCAGGAAGAGAACATACTTTGGCCATCAAAACAAATGGTACCCTTTGGGCGTGGGGAAGCAATTCGAGTGGAGAGCTTGGAGATGGAACTACTGTTCCAAGAAGAAGCCCTACACAAGTTGGAACTGCTACCAATTGGAAAAGTGTTGACGGTGGAGTAAACCATTCAATAGGGATTCAAACAGATGGAACATTATGGACCTGGGGAGCTAATAATAAAGGACAATTAGGTGACGGAACCTCTGTCTATAAATTTGTTCCAACACAAGTGGGAACCGATACAAACTGGAGAAGTGTTAATGCCAGCCATAATGATTCTTCTATAGCCATAAAAGCAGATGGAACACTTTGGAGCTGGGGAGATAACAGCAGAGGGCAATTAGGTGATGGTACTGAAACAAGTACACGTACACCGTTACTTATAGGAACAGCAACTAATAGACAAATTGCTGCAACAGGAGTACAAAATACTGCTGTTATCGATATGAATGGGTTTTTATCAATTACTGGTTCAAATATGATGGGACAGATAGGTGATGGTACATTTGTTCAAAAGAAAATCTTTACGCCTGTTGATTGTCCTACAAGTTGTAATTTTCCTAGCCAGTTTTTGTCGTCTAATATCACTTCAAGCACGGCTACCCTTAACTGGACACCAGCAAATTCACTTCCTACCGGAGATTATTCGTATATATATAGTACTAATTCAGTACTTGGAGGCATAGAAGGGGTAACTTCTTCTACAACGGCCAATCTGACAAATTTACTACCGGACACTACTTACTATTGGTGGGTAGCATCTCATTGTGTACCTGGCCAGGTTAATTGGGTGCCAGCAGGTTCATTTACGACACTTCCTACTGCAGCAACAGGTTGTTGGGAAAATGTGGTTGCCGGTGGTTATCATTCATTAGGGCTTAAAACAGATGGAACTCTTTGGGCATGGGGACAGAATACTGACGGACAGCTTGGAGATGGAACAACTGCTAATAGAAATACACCGGTACAAATCGGTAACGAAAATAGTTGGGTGAAAATAGCAGCCGGAAGTTACCATTCAGTAGGACTTAAAGCAGACGGAACATTATGGGCCTGGGGTTATAATTCTGATGGACAATTGGGTGATGGAACTATAATTAGTAAAAGTACTCCAATACAGGTAGGAACAGCAACTGACTGGGTAAGTATTGCCTCCGGAGATAGTCATGTGTTGGCTATCAAATCTAACGGAACGCTATGGAGCTGGGGATATAATTATTATGGGCAATTAGGTGATGGGACGGTAATAAGTAGAAATATACCTACACAAATCGGAACAGCAAATGATTGGAAATTCGTCTCTAGTGGCTCAAGTCATACTCTAGCCATTAAAACCAATGGAACGCTATGGAGCTGGGGTAAAAATAATGAAGGAGAACTGGGAGATGGAACTAAAATCAATAAACGCGCCCCTGTTCAAATCGGAACGGCTACCAATTGGAAAGATATGGATGGAGGGCTTAGTCACTCAGTAGCACTCAAAACAGATGGGACGCTCTGGGCCTGGGGAAATAATATCAATGGACAGTTGGGTGATGGTACCGCAGTGGCTAAAATTACTCCGACACAAATAGGAACAGCAACAGATTGGAAGAGTGTTAAGGCGAACCGTTATCATTCTTCTACAGGACTCAAAACAAACGGAACACTTTGGGCATGGGGAAGTAACTTGAATAGTCAGTTAGGAGACGGAACTAAAGCTGACAGATACCTGCCAACTCAGATAGGAACAACTTCAGGTAGAAAAATCGTTACTTCAAATATGTATACCAGGCTGGTAATAGATGCCAATGGATTCTTATCCGGCTGTGGTCTTAATAACTTTGGGCAGATAGGAGATGGAACAAATATTCAAAAATCAATTTTCATACCCATAGCTTGCCCGTCAGGAGCTAATCTACGTGTCAATGAAATTTCAACAAATAAAGATCAGTTGAAAGTGTATCCAAATCCGGTACAGGATATTCTGAACATTTCGTTTGATCAAAAGATTCTTTCAGTAGCAGTTTACAATGCAGCAGGACAACAAGTACTTATTAAAGAGATTAATGATACGAAAGGAACCATCAATGTTTCCGGATTTACTTCAGGAGTTTATCTGGTGAAAGTAATTGGTATGAATGGCCTTGTGAAAACTGTAAAAGTAATCAAGCGATAAGCATTAAATCTTATTATTACAGCTGGGTTTATCCGAGTTTGAAATCTTTTAAAATGGCGTCACTTATTTTTTAAGTGGCGCTATTTTTATAGAGTCTCACATTCATATAAATCGTATATTTATTTTTTTGAAACCATGAAGAAAATACTATTCACTGGCATTTTTCTATTCAGTCTTTACTCTGCAAAGGCACAAACCATAGAATCAGGAAGCCACAGTACAACAGGCTATATTAAATCAGATGGAACTATTGAAAACAGCAGTCATTCAACAGTTGGTTATATCAAGTCTGACGGAACAATAGAAAATAAAAGCCATTCTACCATCGGGTACATCAGAAGTGACGGTACCATAGAAAATAGTAGCCACTCCACCGTAGGGTATGTTAAAAAGGACGGTACAGTAGAAAACAGCAGTCACTCAACAATCGGTTACATAAAAGATAATGGATCTGTAGAAAACAGTAGTCACAGTACTATTGGATATGCTAATGGCATCAAAAAAGAGTGGGCAGCAGTAGTGTATTTCTTTTTTAAGTTAAATTGAAAATGCACAATGAACTCCATGAAATCCTTTATTACTATAATGAAGGAGGGAAAGAAGGATACGATTTGAGCGAAGTACAGCTGCTGGAAGAGATACATATTGACAGAGCCGAAAAATTAAAACAACTGCTTCATCATAATGATCGATATATTGTCTATCAGTCAATGCTCATCCTATTGGCATGGTCAATAAAGGAAGGCTTTGAAATGCTTGATCGTTTTATTAAGGAAAAATGGGATAGAAAAGAGAATTTTGAACTCCATAGACTCTATGATGAAGACAATGTTTATGATGTAATTACCCATGCATTGTATATTTCGACTTTCAATGGGAAAAATGAATGCGACCTATATCCTTACCTCAAACATTTTTTAGACCTGTATGATAAGAGGTTTTTTGAATCTAACCTAAAGGATTTTCTGTTAAAGAAAAATTGCCGACCAATTGTAAAAGAAATAGAAAGAGCAATGCAAAAAGCATTAGAAAGCAAAAGGTATTATCAGAGCAGTCAGTTGTTTCCTGTGCTTGTTCATTATAATAAAAATAGCTTTAGGAAATACATCAGTATTTTTGATCCCCTAATAAATGAGGATCATAGGATTGCCTATAATATCGAAGAAGCAGAGATGAAGCTCTAAGAATCAAGTCTGTAAATAAATTCCTCGATCTCCATCTGCCTTGCCCGTGCGAAGCCTGTATCAGTTCCGATTTTTACAAATCCACAGTTTTCCAAAACCTTCTGTGAGCCAAGATTATCAAAAGCAACACGCCCAAATATAGGTCGGGCTGTTTCAATGATCAGCAATTTTTCCAATGCTGTTGTGGCAATCCCTTTCCCCCAGAAACTCTTATCAATCCAATAGGTGATTTCCGCATCCCCTTCCATCACAAACTTGGCAATACTCCCTACGATCATATTATCGGCGATAATGGTCTGGTTGTTGACGGTTGGGTCATTAAGTAATTGGGTATACTTGGCGATATAAGCTTCTTTGTTGAAAGAATCCTTCGAAGTAAATGCTGCCAAATGATTGGCATCAGGATCAAGCTGGAATTCAAAAAGAACAGGTAAATCGGCGACCGTCGTGGGTCTGAGTTGTATTTCAAGGTGAGTATCTTTCATTAGATGGTGCGTTGGCTTTTCAAATATAATTAAATATTATTGCCAAAAAGCAAAATATGGGTGGCGTGTTTTATTATAATGGTAGGGAAAGTACAGAACCAAAAAGTTTAATAGATATTTAATGCTGCGGTAATTTCAATGACGACAGAATGCGGTAGTTTCGTGAGCAATTTAAACTAATAATAGATTCTACACCTCATTACCAATCTGATTATGATTCAAAAAAAACTCCTTGGCTGGATGTTGATGCTTGCTATGACCAGTATCGCATGTCAAAACAATCAATTAACTTCTACCTCAATGGAGGAAGAACTTCCTTTAAAAGAGAATGCTGCTAGAGCGGCTACAGATGTAAGTGTAAACCCTTTTGTGGACACCAGCGCTTATATCAATTCAGGGTTTAGCTTTTTAAATCCAACTCAGGTTAATAAAAACCGCCAGGCCATTGGTGGAAATGCATACACTGAAGTGTACGGATTTAATATCCCCGAAGAGAACCGAGTAAGGGGAATCCGCTGGAATACTGATGATGAAACAACCTCTATCTGGCGCCCACAGGGAATAGCAGGCTTTACCAAAGACGGTGTTCGATACCTTCTGGTGAGCTGGTATGCAAAGGATGATGCAGAATATAAAGGTTCTCGCATTACCCTGATCGATATCAGTCCAAGCTCAAGTACTTATCTGACCTATCGTCATATTCTTCTGGTGCAACCAGATATCCCGACAGGTACCTCCAACTATACGCAATATGGCTCCTATGCCCCATTAAAAGTACATGCCGGAGGGATTGCTTATTTTAAAGGGAAAATCTATCTCAGCAGCACTAATCTTGGTGTTCGGATATTTGATCTGAATAAAATTATTGAAGTAAGTACAGGAGACATGACTAATGACAAATGCGGCAAAGATGCCAGCGGTAATCTGTTTGCCTTCAACTATCGGTATATATTGCCTCAGACGGGGTATCAGAAGGTCAATAATGCCAGCCCTTTCTCTACTATACAGGTAAATGATGAAGGAACGCAGCTATGGACAGGTCAATACTATGCAGGCAGTGCCGATGCTTCTGTTGTTCCTAAAGTATTTGGATTTCCCATTGATGCTGGTGGCATGCTTCAGAACACTGGGATTGTTAGCATAGCTCCTAAAAACAGCCTTTTTACAGATAACCATGCCCATGGCATTCAGGGCGTATTCAGAAAAGGAAACAGAACATGGCTTTCCTGTACCGGATCTCCAAGCAACTCTTACGGTTCCAATGCAAGATTAGCGAGATATACCGATGGAGCAGATGACACCGTCCGTTACCGATGGCCCTATGGTGCAGAATCCCTTTACTATGAAGCTCAATATAATTACCTATGGAGTCTCACGGAATACGAGCCCAAGGCCGGAGCGAAGAATGGCAGCCAGGTTAACCGATGTATTTTTGCAGTAGATTTTTCAAAATATGAATAGTTGAAATAGAGAGCAACGATTTAAAATAAGAAGCATCATGGATAGAATGGTGCTTCTTTACACTTAATATTAATTCTCTTGAGCCAATATCTCGGAGAGAAGAAATGGGTCAGGATTCAGATACATCCATCATCATGGTGTACTTGTCAATTCCTTTACTAAATCCATTGGGTATAATCTCTATTGTTCTAAAACCATTCTTTTCATAAAACGTAGCGGTATGCTGTGAAGTTTCAATTTTAAAGGGCAAGGCAGGGTAGGTCTTTTTTAACAAATTAATCCGATATTGGGTCAGGGCTCTTCCTATCCCTTTTCCGTGATAGTCGGAGTGAACCATCCCCCATGATAATCCAGCCATATTGTTCTTTGTATCTAAAAAGAATCCACCGCATCCTACTACCTCATGATCCATTTTAGCTACAAAGTAGCTATCTTCAGTATAATGATCTAAAAAGTTTTCAAAAAGTGGCAATTCTTCCATCGCAAAAAACTTAGGCAAATTACTCCTGAAGATTTCGATGCAGTTTTCTCTGAAAAGATTTGTATATCTGATGATTTCCATAACTATTTATTGAATATTACGAAGATAGAGGAAATTTATCATAATGATTTTGCTGGAAATAATTTTCTTAAATATTGTTTTCAGAAGTTACCTGAAATACGATCTCTAAATCAGGAAGCTTTGGAAGTAGGTCTATGGTCAACCCTTAAGTCCCATTATCCCTGAAAATTGTATCCTATATTTCTGTACACAGTCGCTTAACCTATCCTGAAGCAGTATAATAAGGGGCTGTATATTCCCGGATGACTTTGTGGAGCTTGTTTTTTAGAGTCCCGGAACCCTTATATAACCGGATTGGCGGTATAAACCATTCTTCAAGTGGCTATAAACTGCTTGGAAGAGCCTTAAGACGGTTAAGACAATATCTGGAGACCCTTTGGAACAGATCTGCGAATCTTAAACCAAAAAAAGAGGTATTTCCTAGTGGAGAACCCTCTAAAGAATCAGGGAGCTTCATTATGGAAAACCGTATTTTTTAACATATGAAGTCATTTATTTTTGCAGAAAATAATGTTATAAAATGAAAAAAATCATTCTACTATTGACAATTGTCGTTACTGTATGTTCTTGCGGAAGCTCTGATGACTCAAGTGATTCAGGGTATTCCGGATCCTGCTCTTACAACGGCCATACCTTACATGTGGGAGAAAAAGGCGGTTGTTATTATGTGAATTCCTCGGGGAATAAAGAGTACGTAGATAAAAGCTATTGCAGAAGCTGTTATTAACTGTACAACTTTTGGTTAATTAGCAAACATAGTGTTCCTGAATTGGAGCTTCTACAGAAAAAGCATCATTACAACAATGATGCTTTTATATTTTTTTATGTTTGATTGTAGTATTAAACCAGCTTTTCTTGACATTAAACTTTCTGTAATGTAATTATTTCAAAAATTACCGCACAAGAAGCCATATTCCGGCACCAATAGCGGCGTAGGCCATAACTGTAATGATATCAGCGATAGGTTGTGAAAAGCGCCTTTCAGCAATTCTCTCATTATTGATCTGATTTTTATGAAACTTCAGCGTTTTTTTTGCATTACGGGCCGGATGGGCTACTAAACTGTCGCCTTCCCATCTGTCAACGATAATTTTATAGCTCCTGCCATCAGCATCAATTTTAACATTTTTACCGGCGGCAAGTTTCTCCTGAACATTGACAGGAACTGGTGCCTGTTGAGCATTGATATTTTGGGACTCTGCTGCTGCATTTGAAGTGGTAAGCACTGGATTCTTTTTAGAGTCCTGTTTATTGTTGGTTGCCGGATCCACTTGCTTTTTTACCTGATAGGTATAGCAACTGGTAAGTGATAATGATACTATGATGAGATAAAGATTCTTTCGCATTAGCCAAATTTAAACATTAAACGGAATATTTGGTGTTTTCTTTTGAAAAATGCTGTTAAAAAAAAATTTTAGTTGGGCATCTTCGTCAAGGTTTATAACCTTGACAAGGATGCCCTTCTTTTCAATTGTAGCATTTTGACGTATTATATAGCCGTTATCGGCAAAAAAGACTATATTTACATACGGGTTAATTGTGTTTATTGCCGATAACGGCATTTTTTTATGAAATATATATCAGTATCTGAATTTTCCAGGAAATGGAATATCCCTGAAAGAACAGTGAGAAATTACTGTGCGAAGGGACAAATTAAAGGGGCTTTCCTGACAGGTAAGACCTGGAATATTCCTGAAGATGCCTTACCTCCACGGAAAGAAAGTGTCAAGAAGTTGAGTAATAATCCTTTGCTCAATAAACTAAAGGAGGAAAAAGATATGAAGCTTAAAGGCGGAATTTATCATAAGACTCAGATTGACCTGACCTATAATTCTAATAAAATAGAAGGAAGTAAGTTAACCCATGATCAGACAAGATATATTTTTGAGACAAATACCATCGGAGCCTCCAAAGAGAATATAAATGTTGATGATATTATTGAAACGACTAATCACTTCAGAACTATTGATTTAATCATTGATAAAGCAAAGGCAAAATTAACGGAATCATTGATCAGAGAATTACACTTTTTATTAAAATCAGGAACATCAGACAGTGCAAAAAGTTGGTTTAATGTGGGTGATTATAAAAAGTTACCTAATGAAGTAGGGGGCAATGAAACAACGGCTCCTGGTGAAGTAGCCAAAAAAATGAAAGAACTCCTGGTTGATTACCATAGTATAAAGAACAAAACGCTTGAAGATATTGTAGATTTTCATTACAATTTTGAAATAATTCATCCCTTCCAGGATGGAAACGGTAGAGTAGGCAGACTGATTATTTTTAAAGAATGCTTAGCCAATAATATAGTTCCCTTTATAATTGATGAAGAGCTCAAACTATTCTACTACAGAGGATTGCAGGAATGGGTAAATGTCAGAGGCTATCTGATGGACACTTGCCTTACTGCGCAAGACAATTACAAGAGGGGCTTAAAATATTTTCAGATCCCGGAATAATAATACACTTTAGGTAGACAGGAAGTTTTCAGGGAACACCTCATCACCATCCTTTCAAAATGTAAAAAGCCTTTCAGCAGAACTGAAAGGCTTTTTAAGAAATATATTACTTAAAGATTTTCTGGTCATACAGAAGATGGTCATCTTCATCAAAACTTATGATCAGAACTTTATACTGTTTACCAATGTCATTGTTGAAAAATTTGATTCTTGGCGGAACATAATCGCTGTCAAATAAATTAGGATTCCAGTAAAGGGTTTCGCGGGTATCTTTGTCAATTTTTGCGTCATCATCTATCATTCCGATGGGGAAATCCGAGGGTTTATCATAACCTTTTATAATCGCTGAGTTATTCTTCTTTGTTTGCGTTTCTTTGCTTTTAGATTTCATATTGCCTTTCATGGTATAGACGGCTACTGCGTTACCTACCAATCCTGCTCCTTTAAGAATCTTCACCATGGCAATATTGTTTACCGGAATATTGGCAATCATGTCCACATCAGTAGGCATTTCATCCAGATACAATTTGGCTTGTTGCCCCCGGATAGAAGGTACATTTACCCCTGAGCTGTTTCTCTGAAACGTCAGGCCGGCAGCTCTTCCCTGAAGCCAGTCTAATATATTGATTGATCCAGAAGTGTGTTGGTCTTCATTGACAAAATCAAATACTGTAGCATTTCCGGAACTAAACATTCCTGTAGACAGTTGTTTATCCAGCTCGTCCTTGGGATCTTTCTTTTTACCTACCAGTTTTACCTGTTCAATTTGAATCTCGGAGCTTTCTATTTTTTTATTATTTTTTTGCGTGTTGATAGCTCTTGAAATCGTTGCAGGAAGGACTTTGTTCTCTCCGGTCTTTACCAGTTTATATTTTGTGCCCGGAAAATTCCCTTTAAATGGTGTAGGATTTACAAGAGGTTCAGCAGTCACGAATAAATTATCAGCATTTGATTCCTGATCTTTATCTTTTTCAGAATTGATATATAATGAAACTTCCAGTGGCTCTTCGTAATTAATATCATTTAAATAAATATATCCGCTCTGATCTGTTGTAAACGGAGTAATGCTGGGTACATTTTTTCCCAGTTTCAATAACAGGATTACATTAGCATTAATTTGCAGGGCATTGTTTTTAATAGGTTTTATCTTGTAAGAAAGAAACTTTTGGGAGCTTGTTTTAATACTTGGCGCAAATCCGCTAAGCACAGAATTCCAGTCAAATCTTTTCCATTTTTCAGAAATTAACAGCGCATCCAAAGCTTCACTATTAGCATTGGGAGAGAAATATTGTGCCGGATTGTCAATGCTGGTCGTTAAATCTCCGGTTAACCAAAGGGCACTCAAGATGTTTTCTTCATCAGGCTTATTGCTGCCGTCATCTTCACTTACCAGAACCGTATAATTCTTAAAATAAGACTCCGGAGAAAGGTCAATGCTATTAAAAGACCTTGGTGTTTGCTTGATTTTTTGCTCTATAATTTCAGCTTTTTCAACCCTTATGTCATTAGGTTTTATAAAGCAAAGTCTTTGTGCAACCAGATGATCTTGATCATCAAAAATGGCTAATTGTAAAACACCATTAGCTCCATTACTGATTTTTGTAGGAATAGTACTGGAAACTTCATTCATTAACTGCTTGATATTCGCTTTGTAAGCCAGACGGTTATTTATGGTTCCCACAATTTTATAATTCTGAAGCTGTTGTTTCAGATTAACCCCTTTTAAGCTGTATTTGATTCCCTCTTTGGAACTGTTAACTTCTATATGGAGACCGCTTTCTGTAACCAGTGGTAAATCTGTTGTTTGACTTTTCCCGGTATTATCCTGAACGATAACCTGATATTTTTTTCCTGACGTCGGGGTTATGATAAAAGACCCTACATTTTTATCAAAAGATGTAAATGTTGTTATAGCGGTATTCGGTTTTTCGGTATCGATTACTTTTCCAGTCCATTTTTCCGGCAAAGGCGCGTCTCCTGATAATCTGACTGCAAATTTTGTAGGAATGCCAGTAATGAAAGTTCCTCCTTCGGGAAAGGCTTTTGCAGACCAGTCAGAATTTTTGGAGACTACCAACGACTCGGTAGATTGAGGATTGTAAACCGGAAAATTTTTCACAATCTGGAAGTCTTCATTAAAATTGGTCATATAAGGCGTGTAGGCTCTTATGAAATAGATTTGTTCCGGGAGATCTTCTTTCAGCAGGAAGTCTCCGCTACCTTCACCATTGGTCAGAAGTACGGTTTTCCAGTCAATTAATTTTTTATCAGAATTATACAATTCCACAAACAGAGTAGTCGACAGTGTAGATCGGTTGTACCCATCAAATACAAAGCTTTTAAACCAGATTTTGTCTCCGGCAGCATATTGGGTTTTATCAGTCAGTAGGTATACTTTTTCCTGTTCGTAATTATTTTCAAGATTGGTAATTGCTTTTTCCAGTTTAGTTTGCGCCAGTACGGACGGTACTGTTGAAATCATCAATAAAAAGAAGATATTTTTCATAGAAGTCTTAACACATTTAATTCCATTGCTAAAATACTCATTTAAAGGCTTCGAAAAGACAGTAGCACCGTATTTTTATCAATTGATTTTCTCCTGATTTTAATGATGTTTTTTTGCGTTTTCATAAATAAGTACAATAGCTCAATATGTTCATCTTCTTTTTCCTGAAAAACGGCTCTGATACAGCAGTTATTCATGAAAGAAAGTTCAGAATTGTTCCGTATTTCGTTTTCAGAATAAGATGTGGTAGGGCAAAATAAAAAAATAAACCATATCTTTAAATCAGATGAAATTGTAGAAGTTCATATGTTGAAGAAATAATTCCGGCGGCGGCAAGATACTTGTAGCTACCTAATAACCAACACAAAATATACATTATGAATTTACAGTTAAAACAAGAGCGTCAGCTGAGGCATAATTATGCAGAAAGTTTTCGTCAGGATGTTTTAAAAGGTTTGGCTGCCCACCCTAAAAAAATATCTTCAAAATACTTTTATGACAAAACGGGTGACCAGCTTTTCCAGCAAATTATGGCAATGCCTGAATATTACCTGACCAATTGTGAGCTGGATATATTTCAAAATAAAACCCAGGAACTGGCAAAAGCCATTTCCAATATCAATGAATCTTTTGATCTGATAGAATTGGGGGCTGGTGATGCTATGAAGTCATCATACCTCCTTAAAAATTTAGTTGAAAAAGGAATTGATTTTACCTATATGCCCATCGATATCTCAGGGAATATTCTCTCAGTATTGCAGGAAAATCTCAACAAAAAATTACCCGAGCTGAAAATTTTGCCCTTGGAAGGCGAATATTTTGACAGACTCGATAAAGCCACCGATATTTCAAAAAGAAAAAAAGTAGTCCTGTTCTTGGGTGGAAATATCGGAAATATGGAAATTGAAGAAGCCAGACATTTCTGTAGCGAAGTGAAAAGAAAACTGAATCCGGGAGATTTGTTTCTGGTGGGTTTTGACCTGAAGAAAAATCCACATACCATCCTCGCCGCATACAATGATCCGACGGGCATTACCGCCTCTTTCAATCTTAACCTTCTCACAAGAATCAACCGGGAGTTGAGCGGTGATTTTAATGAAAAACAGTTTCAGCATTATCAAACATATGATCCGGTTTCAGGAGCTTGCAGAAGTTTTCTGGTAAGTCTTTGTGAACAAAAGGTTCATGTGGGAAATCATGTATTTCATTTCAAAGAAAATGAATGGATGGATATGGAGATTTCCCAGAAATTTTCGGAGCAGGATATCCATAAACTGGCTGGAGATTCGGGGTTTCATATTCTTAGTGAAATTAAAGATTCCAAAAACTGGTTTGTAGATTCTATCTGGATGGTATAATTAAAAAATGATGGTTATGAAAAAAGATGCATTACTTGTGAAAACAGCTCCTCATAAAAGTTGGAAAGAAAAATATTCGGAAATCAGGAATCATTCCGTTGAAATTTGCAGACCTCTGGAAATCGAAGATTATGTAGTTCAGCCAATCGTTGATGTGAGTCCGCCGAAGTGGCATTTAGGACATACTACCTGGTTTTTTGAGACCTTTATTTTACAGCCTCATTTTCCGGGGTATGAGGTGTTTGATCCTCAGTATAATTTTGTGTTCAACAGTTATTATGAAACCATCGGAGCCCGTGTCATCCGTACCGATAGGGGAAACCTGAGCCGTCCTTCCGTTTCAGATATTTTTAAATACCGTGAATATGTAGATCAAAAGATGGATGAATTTCTTCAAAGCAGATTTCTTACAGAATCACTGGAATCATTGCTGGAGCTAGGTTTAAACCATGAACAGCAGCATCAGGAATTATTACTGACAGATATTAAATATATTTTGGGGCATAACCCATTATTTCCTGCTTATAAAAAGGAGCCTTTAGAACAAAGAAGTCATGAAAGCTCAAAGATGATAGATTTTTCAGAAGGAATTTATGAAATCGGATTTGTAGGTGAAGGTTTTTGTTTTGATAATGAACTGGGAAGACATCAGGTATATCTGAATGATTTCACAATCTGCAGTCACCTTGTAACCAATAAGGAATATTTAGAATTCATCGATGCCGGAGGGTATGAAGATTTCAGGCACTGGCACGCCGAAGGCTGGGATTGGGTAAAGCAAAACAATGCTAAATCTCCTTTATACTGGCATTATATGGATGGAAAATGGATGAATTATACCTTAAACGGTTTACAGGAAATTGATCTAAACGAAACACTTTGCCATATCAATTTTTTTGAAGCCTCAGCTTTTGCTTCATGGAAAGGACAACGCCTGCCTACCGAAGCCGAATGGGAAGTAGCTTCACAACATCTCAATTGGGGAAAACGCTGGGAGTGGACCAATTCCGCTTATCTTCCTTATCCGGGATTTAAGAAAGAAGCAGGAGCAGTAGGAGAGTATAACGGGAAATTTATGGTAAATCAAATGGTGTTGCGTGGTGCTTCTGTGGCGACTCCTCACGGACATAGCAGAAATACCTACAGGAATTTTTTCCAGACTCATTTACAATGGCAGTTTACCGGAATCAGACTTGCCCAATAATGTTTGCCTATGATTAAAGTTGAATCGGTTTCAAAAAGTTTTAACGGGAAAAAGGCAGTAGATGAAGTTTCTTTTGAAGCAAAAGACAAGGAGATTCTGGTGCTTTTAGGAACCAGCGGTTGCGGAAAAACAACCACGCTGAAAATGATTAACCGGTTGATTGAAGCAGATTCCGGAAATATTTTGATTGACGGTAGAAATATCAGAGAACAAAAAGCTGAAGAGGTAAGAATGGGCATTGGTTTTGTTATGCAGCATTCCGGATTATTTCCGCACTATACCATTCAACAGAATATTACAGTTATTCCTGATTTGCTGAAATGGAATAAGAAAAAGACCCTCACAAGAATAAGGGAGTTATTACCTAAACTTCACCTTTCAGAAGATATACTTTCCAGGTTTCCCTATGAATTAAGCGGTGGGCAACAACAACGCGTAGGCATTGCGAGAGCTTTGATTGCCGACCCACCGATTTTATTGATGGACGAGCCGTTCGGAGCATTGGATAATATTACAAAAGCAAATATTCACACAGAATTCAAATCACTGGAAGAACTTAAAACGAAAACCATTATCCTGGTGACCCACGACGTTCAGGAAGCATTTGATTTAGGTCATAAAATTTGTTTGATGGATAAAGGAAAAATTATTCAGATAGGAAGTCCAAAAGAGATGTTGTACCAGCCGAAAAATGATTTTGTTAAAAATTTCTTTACCGAAAACAGACTTTTACTGGAATATCAGGTAACCAAACTGGAGGATCTGAGCATGCCTGAGGATACTCATTTCTATGAAAGACTTCAGTTTACGGAATATTCCAGTGTTTGGGATGCCTTACAGCGGCTAAGTGCAGATGTTTTACTTTCTGAAGACTATGAAAACGTGGTCAAAGCTTTTAATGAATACCGAAAATTTCAAATTATATGAGTGAACAGGGTTTTTGGCAATTCATTATTGAGCAGCACGAAAAATTACTCGGGCAGGTTGTTCAGCATTTGGGGCTTACTTTTTTGTCTTTGTTTCTGGCGATTATGGTGGGTTTACCACTGGGAATTCTCATAGCCCGGAAAAGAAAATTATCGGGATCTGTACTGGGAGTTGCCGGAATTTTACAAACCATTCCTAGTATTGCTTTACTTGGTTTTATGATTCCTGCCTTTGGAATCGGAGCTACTCCGGCCATTGTGGCCTTACTGATTTATGCGCTGTTACCTATTATCAGAAATACTTATACCGGAATTACAGAAGTAGATCCAACGGTCATTGAAGCCGCCAAAGCAATGGGAATGGACAGGAAACAATTGCTTTTTAAAGTTGAACTTCCTTTAGCTATGCCTGTAATTATTGCCGGAATCAGAACGGCAGCAGTGATCAATGTAGGAGTGGCCACATTAGCTTCGTTTGTCGCGGCAGGCGGTTTGGGTGAATTTATCTTTGGCGGAATTTCTCTCAACAATACCAATATGATTCTGGCCGGAGCAATTCCCACTGCCTTGCTGGCTATCTTTTTAGATCAGATGATCGCTGTTTTACAAAAATCAAGCTATCAGTGGATCAGAAAATTAAAATATATCGTTCCGGTTGTATTGCTCATTGCCGGGGTCAGCTATGCTTTGGCTTCTGTTTCAGAGCATAAGCTTAAGGCAGGCTTTACACCTGAATTTATGGGACGACAGGACGGTGATCTTGGACTTCGCTCAGTGTATGGTCTTGATGCGCATCCTCTGGTGGTTAATGATGCGATTATGTACAAGGCCGCATACGAAAAAGAACTCGATATCATTAGTGGATATTCTACAGACGGCAGGATCAAGGCTTTTGATCTCTATGTTTTAGACGATAATAAGAAAATATTTCCTCCCTACTTTGCTGCTCCGATTATTAAAACCAAAACGCTGGAAAAATTTTCCGGATTAGAAAAAACATTGAATCTTGTATCAGGGAAATTCAATGATTCAATAATGACGGACCTGAATTATAAAGCAGATTACCTTAAACAAACTCCCGAGAGAATTGCCAGAGATTTCTTAATACAGGTTAATTTATATAAAGCCCCACGCAAAGGAAATTCTCAAACCATAAAAATCGGGTCTAAAATTTTTGGTGAACAGTATATTCTTACCGAAATTTACAGAATGCTTATTGAAGGGTATACAGATTACAAAGTAGAAACCAAGACAGGGCTGGGCGGAACAAAAATTTGCTTCGATGCTTTAATGAACGATGCCATCGATTTTTATCCCGAATATACAGGAACAGGACTTTTAGTTTTGCTGAAACCTTCTGCAAAAACAATAGAAGACGTTTCTAAAAGTCCCGAAAAAACCTTTAACTATGTCAATTCGGAATTCCGGAAACAATATGGAATTGAATGGCTGAAACCCCTTGGTTTTAATAATGCATATGCCTTGATGATGCGAAAAAAACAGGCACAGGAACTTAAAATTAAAAATATTTCAGACCTGAAAAATTATCTGGATTCAAAATAATGAACCTCAACATGAAATACAATTTCGACGAAATCATAGAAAGAAGAGGAACCGATTCCGTAAAATGGGACTGGGCAAAAGAAGACATCTTACCCATGTGGGTGGCAGATATGGATTTCAGAACCGCTCCGGAAGTAATTCATGCTATCTCGGAAAAGGTTTCTCACGGTATTTTCGGATATGGCACCATTCCTAAAGATTTCCATCAGTCGGTGATCAATTGGTGGGAAATGCACCACCATTTTACCATTGAAAAAGACTGGCTTTTGCCTGCAACAGGAGTTCTTCCGTCGCTTTCAGCAATCATTCGCACATTTGTGAAGCCGGATGAAAATATCATTTTGCAAACCCCGGTTTACAATCATTTTTTTGTCCTCCTGGAGAATTATGGATGTCATATCGTTTGCAATGAACTACAATATGACGACGGAAATTACACCATTGACTTTGATGATCTGGAAAAAAAAGCTTCCGATCCGAAAACAAAACTCCTGCTGTTGTGTAATCCCCATAATCCGGTTGGGAAAGTCTGGACCAGAGAAGACTTAGAAAAGATAGCCGGGATCTGTTCCCGAAATAAAGTGATGGTGGTTTCTGATGAGATTCATTCCGATCTGATCTTTAATGGCAGACAACATATTCCGTTTGTTTCAATAGCTCAAAATTATGAGCTTGAATCCGTCACTTGTGGCTCGCCGTGCAAAACTTTTAATTTTTCGGGTTTGCCCATATCCTATCTTATTTCCAGGAACAAAAATATATTGGAACAGACCCGTAAGACTTTAGAATTGCAGGAAAACAGTTACCCTAATCCCATCGCAATGGAAGCACTGATGGCAGCTTACACTAAAGGACAGTCGTGGATGGATGCCCTGAAAGTCTATCTGTATGAGAACTTTATATTTCTGAAAAATTTTTGTCATGAACATTTACCGGAAATCAAGGTTATTCCCCTGGAAGCAACATATTTAGTCTGGCTGGATTGTACTGCTTGGGGAAAAATCTCCGACGAATTATCGAAAATTCTCCTGATGGAGGGTAAAGTATGGCTTAATTCAGGAACAATGTATGGTAAAAATGGAGAAGGTTTTCTGAGAATCAATATCGGATGTCCAAGGCAACTTTTAAAAGAAGGTTTGGAACGACTCAAAAAAGCATTGAGAGAACAAAGTAAAGCTTGATAGTATAAAAATGGCGCCTCTTATTTAAAGTGGCACCATTGGGTTTTTATAGCTCTGCTGGCTGATTAAAAAATTTATTCTATCCAGAAGTACCCCGTAGAATAGGTTCTGGCTTTACCTGCAACAATCACTCTTTCATTTTTATTTTCACAATAAAGCTGGCCGCCTCTTTCCGACAACTGGCGGGCGAAAAGTGTATTTTTGCCCAATCTTGATGACCAGAACGGAATCAATGAGCAATGTGCCGAACCCGTTACAGGATCTTCAAGAATCGATGACTGTGGGGTAAAGTATCTTGAAACAAAATCACTGTCAGCCCCCGCTGCTGTTACAACAACTCCTCCGGGATCCAGATTGAGAAGATCAAAAACTGATCTTTCAATACTAATATTTTTGATGTCCTCTTCAGTTTCATATACCAGAACATAGTCTCTCGATTTGAAAACTTCTTTAGGTTGGATATTCAATGATCTTGCTATATTATCCGGAAGAGTAGAAGGCTCCGGCATTCTTGAAGGGAAGTTCATATAATAAACTCCGTCTTTTACATCCACTGTCAGTTCACCACTTTTGGTTTCAAAAACGATTCTGTTGTTTGGGTAATTCAGGATGGAAGCTAAACAATGAGCAGTAGCCAGGGTAGCATGACCACATAAATCCATCTCTATTTCCGGAGTAAACCATCTCAGATGGATGCTATGACCATTGTCAATGAAGAAAGCGGTTTCTGCTACGGCATTTTCACGGGCAATCTTTAAAAGAATCTTATCGGGTAACCAGTTTTTCAAGGGAACAACACATGCAGGGTTGCCATGGAAAATCTCTTCTGTAAACGCATCTATTTGGTATAATTCTAACTTCATGATTAAGAAATTTCTGTCTGTAACAAATATAATTGATTTTTTATATAAACTTGCGACAAGTACCGATTAAGAACTTGCATATTGTAAAAGGGGCCAATCAAAGGCAAGGATACGACATTACTCCTTATGTAGAGGAAACAGCTTCAGTTGTCGTTCTGTTTTTTCAGGAAAATCTACTTATTGCTGCTCATCATTCTCTTATCCAACAGATGTTTGAATGATAAATTAAGTAAGGTTGCTGATTTTCAGTGTAATAATGTATTTTTGTTTTCAATGAGTCAGGCAAGTGATCTCCTTAACCGTAATATAATTGATGAGAAAGATTGGAGGCGGCTACGTTCCTGGTACTCAAAAATTGTTTTTAAATCTTGACCAATTTTAAATTATTTTTTATGAAAATTACATTAAATGTGTCTCTTGCCAGCTGTATAGCAGGTCTTGTTCTTTTCACCGGTTGCTCAAAACAGTTAACCATGGAAAATACTGGGAAAAAACCGGGGATCACTCAAAAACTTAAAGCCAAAAACGTTCGAAATTGATGATCATCCGGCATGGATTGAAGATTTTAATCAAACAGACAATTTTGATACAACAGTATGGTCGAAGATACCTGCAGGAACATCGGACTGGAATAAGCACATGAGCAGCAACAATGCATGCTATGCAATGAGAGACGGTAAATTGGTATTGCGAGGAATTGTAAATCCCGATACTTCAGTTGATCCCAGGCCTTATCTGACAGGAGGGATACAGTCAAAGGGTAAGAAAGACTTTGGTTTGGGACGTATTGAGATCAGGGCAAAATTCAGTTCAGCTAAAGGAGCCTGGCCGGCTCTTTGGATGCTTTCATCAACAGGTAAATATCCGGAAGGGGGTGAAATAGATATTATGGAACATTTAAATTATGATAAGAAGGTGTATCAAACCATTCACACTCAATACACCCTGGACAATGGCAGTCCGAATATTCCTCAACGTTTTGCAGAAGTTCCGATTTCAGAAGGTTTTAATACCTACGCCATTGAAAAGCATCAGGATAGCATCGTGTTTTTTGTTAATCATAAAAGAAGTTTTGCCTATCTCCGTACCGCAACAAATAAATTTCCCTATGCAGAGGTGAATCATTATTTATTGCTTGATATGCAGATTGGCGGGAGCTGGGTCGGAAATGTTGATCCCGCAACATTACCTGTAGAAATGGAAATTGACTGGGTAAAATTTTATCCGAAAAAGCGGTAGCTCGTGATATTAGCCTGCTGCGAAATATCTCCAGACTTTGAGCTGGTAAATAAAATCATTTCCTTTATACTTACTCCAAAGTCAGGAGACTTCGGAGAGCAAAGAGGGCAAAGAGTTAAAAACTCTTTTTGGATTCACTATTTTTGTTTCAAAAAGAAAATGATATGAATAATGATGTGATTGGATTAAAGAGGGTAGCGACACTGTGTATATTGAAGAACAAGGATAAATTTTTGTTGCTAAAGCGATTGAAGAAACCCAATAAAGATATGTACGTTCCGGTTGGAGGTAAAATTGATCCCTTTGAAAATCCTGATGATGCAGTTGTACGTGAAGTAATGGAAGAAACAGGTATTCATATTACTTCAAAAAAGTTTTGTGGAATTTTAACGGAAACTTCCCCTGTTAAATACAATTGGATAAGTTATATCTATATATCTGATATAGAATTTATCGAAGCACCATACTGTATCGAGGGAGAACTGGAATGGATAGAAGCTGAAAACCTGGGAGATATTCCAACCCCTATAACGGATTTATACATCTATGACTATGTATCTAAAGGTGAAATTTTTGCTTTTAATGCTGTTTATGATTCAGAATTACATCTGATCTCTTTACAGGAGCAGTACAGTAACACGGTCATCAGATAGGTTTTACGTTTCCTCTGTTGTGTAAAGTCAGTAGACTAAAGGAGCGAAGTTAATGAATACTTCCGCTTTACTTTAAGTGGACAAAGTAATGCAACTTCGTCGCTGATGAAGCGCTATGCTTAACCATTCGCTTCGACGAATCAGCTGCGCAAAGTCTCCAGACTTTGAGCCAGTAAATGCCAGTACATAAGAGCATTTCCTTACTTGCTCCAAAGTCAGAAGACTTCGGAGAGCAAAGTGTAGCTTTGTCGCTTATGAAGCCGTATACATATCCACCCGCATCGACGAATCAACAAATTTGATTCTATCTCTTTGCTTTCTAAGAATAAACAGTTTCAAAAATAAAATTGTTGCGTCAAAAAAAATATCATTCGAAATTATATTTTTAATCAATAAAATCCTTAAAATTAAGGACTTCCCATTCGTATTTTATTTGTAAGTTAGTGCCGAAAAAAATAGTACAGTAAAATAAACCGAACGATGTAATGAAAAAGGATTCGTGTTGTTTGATCTCCCGCTATTTTAAAAAAATTATATACCAAAAACCTAAATTTATTACAATGAAGAAGACTTTGATTATTCTATCAATTGGCACTTTGGTTGTTGCCTGTAACAAAAAAGCCGAACAAAAAAGTGATGCTGCAAAGGATACTGTTACAGTGGAAAATACTACAGCTGCAGAAAAATCTTCGGGAGGAACCAATAGTTTTGATATCAATTCCATACCGGTTTCTACCTCTGAAGTGGGTGACCTTCCCTTTTTCAGTTTTCCCAAAGGACTTGAATCCCAAAACAAACCGGTACAAAGAAGTTATGATATGCTGTTTTTTCCACTTAACGGCGTAATGACACCTGTAGAAGGAAAGGTATGGAAAACCTATGTTGTTAATGAGAAAAGCAATACAGAAGAATGGTCGTTGCCGTATTTTTTGAAAAGTTATGATGACGCGATTACAAAAGTGGGCGGAGTAAAAATATTTGATGGTAAAGTTTCCCAGCAGGAGCTTGACAGAATAAAAGATGACGCGAAATACTTTGGTGAGGAAGGTTCTATAGACTATTGGAATGAACCCGTAAAAGTCTATGTCATCAGAAGAACCAATGGCGATGATATTTATATTCAGCTGTATGGAAATACTTCTACCGGAGGAATACAAATTCTACAGAAAGCCCCGTTTAAACAAACGATTTCCATCCTAAAATCTGATGAAATTAAAAAAGAATTAGATGCAAAAGGTAAGGCGGTATTGCATATTAATTTTGATACCGATAAAGCAAGCTTACAACCTGATGGCAAAGCAGCCGTAGATGAAATCACAAAAGTTCTGAAAAACGACAGTAATCTAAAACTAGCTATTAACGGATATACCGATAACAGCGGAAATGATGCCCATAATCTCCAACTCTCAAAAGACCGTGCTACAGCCGTATTGAATGCGATTACCACATCAGGCATCGATAAAGCAAGGCTTTCAGCAGAGGGCTTCGGCAGCAAAAACCCAATTGCAGATAATAATTCTGAACAAGGGAAGTCACAAAATCGTAGAGTTGAGCTGATGAAAAAATAATGACAATGCCTGTAATAATAGAAGGATTAAGAAGATAACATGATGAAAAAAAATGTATAAAATAATTTTTTAATAGAAATACTCTGCTGTCCAAATTCGGGAGGCTTTGGATAGTAAAGAATACGTCTTTACTGAATCCGTTGGAAAGAAGTAATTTATGATAAAAGTTTACACTATATGTAAACTTTTTTGTATATTTGGTAGGTAATGTATGTGTTAAATCAAATTACGGGTGAGAAACAGGCTGCAACAATAACTAAAATTGATGCCGCTGAAATCTCGCAAATTAATAAAACCAAACGATTTGATTTTAATTGGAACAAAGAAAAAAACTTTCATGTTTATAAATTAACAGCAGAGGATAAAGAAGAGCCAATAGGGCTGCTGTCAGTAGAGGAACGACCAAAGGATTATGCTTTGGAAATCAGGCTTCTGGCGGTCTCTAGAGAAAATGTTGGTAAATCGAAGGAGTACAGCCGTATTGCGGGTTGCCTTATTGCATTTGTATGCAGAGAAGCATTTAAAAGAGGGTTTGAAGGATTTGTATGCCTAAAGCCAAAAACAAGGCTTGAGAAACATTATATACAACTATATGGATTGCAGTCAACCAAAATATATTTGATCACTGAAGGAGAAAATTCATTACAATTAATTAAGGAATATTATGAAGACAAATAGAAAGGATATTAAGGAAATAGATTTTTCAAAGTTTACAGGTGAAGAACTTGCAGATGCTTTTGTCTTTCCTGCTGATAAAATTTTGAATGCGAAGGAGAAAAAAGGGGAAGAGGACTTTTGGGCAGCTCGTAGGAATCAATTTGAAAATCGTACTCACAAGCAAAAAATGTATTCAAGATTGTTACAGTTAAAGTTTCAATTGGAAGACTATATAGATAGCAGCCAATATGTGGAAGCTTTTAGTTTTGGATTTTTTTTTAAAAGAGTATGTTAGCAGACAAGAAAAAAAAGATAAAGACTTTGCTGTTGAGGTGGATATTAAGCCTGCTGTACTGAGTCAATATATTAATAATCATCGAAATCCGACAGATGAGTTCATCATTAGACTTGAATTACATTCAAACGGGATGATTCCCGCAATAAATTGGTTTAAAGTTATTCAAAAAGATAAAGAGCATGAGATCATGACAAATCAAAAATTAAGAGATGAAGAACGTAAGCATGTTAAAAATAAACTAGGATTTGCCTATTAGCTTTTACTTACTTTAAAGAGATAGCTTGCTCCAAAGTTGGAAGACTTTGGAGAGTGAGGCTTCGGCAGCAAAAATCCGATGGCAGATAACAGTTCTGAACAAGGAAAAGCGCAAAACCGTAGAGTAGAGCTGATGAAAAAATAATGTAAACGAGTAATAAACTATTTAATGAGGAAAATCAGATATTTTACCCTGTTATTGGGAATGGCTGGAGCCGGCCTTTTTGGACAGACTCCTGAAAAAATCACTTTTAAAGATACCCAAAACCATTATTTGAAATTGGTTCCGAAGGATAAAGCTGAAGGAATCCTTGTTATTTTACCCGGAGGAGGTGAAAATGGCGAAAAAGTAATGAATCAGATTAAGCTGGATGATCTGGCATTGGAAAAGAATCTCATCGTATTACTTCCAACCTGGGAAGACGGGGATTTCGGATTTCATATAGAGCAGAAGTTTTTAGACAGAATGGTAAAGGATACAGTAGAAAAGCATAAAGTTTCTAAAGATAAAATATCCATTGGCGGACTTTCCGGTGGAGGAATGCTGGCTTTTACCTATGCTGAAAGAGCAATCAGGGACAAAAACACCTATTTTATCCCCAATTCTGTATTCGCTCTTGATACACCGTTAGATTACGAGAATATGTATTACAGGTTGCAGAGAGAGATAGAAAGAGACTATTCTGATATTGGAACTAATGAAGCAAAATATCTAACTGCTGAAATGGTTGAAGCCATTGGTACACCGGATAAAAACAGAGCCAATTACCTAAGAGAATCTATGTTTTCTTATCATGAAAAAGATGGAGGCAATGCAAAATATCTTCTCAATATTCCTGTTCTGATTTATACAGAACCGGGGATTATATGGCAGATGGAAAACCGAGGAAGAGATATTTACGACCTTAATGTGGCAGATATTACGGCTATGATTAATCTATTACGACTAAAGGGTCACAAAAACGCTGATCTTGTCATCACCAATGATCGTGGAATTCGTCCGGACGGTACAAGACATCCTCATTCATGGAGTATCATGGATTCTAAAGAATGTTTAAACTGGATATTAAAACATATGAAGGCATAAGAATTAGATATTCTTTTCCTTAAAAAGTTGATGCGTTGCCCATCAGATATACATCAGAGTAGAAATTGATCTGCTCTGATTTTTGTTTTTATAGCTTTACGATTATGATGAAATTTTAGCAAGTATCTGATCTCTCCGTTCAGATAATGTACCCCTTACTTTGAGGGCTTCTATTCCAAAATCGTCAATCCAGTCATGGAGTAAATCATTAACCTTGTTTCTGAGTATTGGATGATCTATTTCCTGAACGGGAATCGGATCCGGCTCTTCAATGGGAACGAATACAAAAAGATCAATTTCGGAAACAAGGCTTTGGGCTTTTTCAAAAAGAGACTGGATATTTCTGTGTGGATCGAGAACATGAAGGTAGGCTAAAATATCAATAAAACACCTGTCAAATATGACATCGTCTCCACTTTGGGAAATGAGTTGTGCCGAATAATTAAACTGTTCAGCGAAATCTTCCGCATTCGGTTCCTCTGAAAATTCATATCCTGAAGATTCCATCTGATAATAAGGTTCTATTTCAAAGGTATATCCGGGAAGGTTCTCCAGAAGATCTTCTGCTAATGTGGTTTTACCTACTTTGTGGGCACCGGATATTGCAATTCTCATAGTTCGGTCTGTTTTTGTGATGGGTTGGAATATATGGAGTCGGAAATTTCTAATGGTTTTGAATGATCCGTTCCGCTTAGAAATCTTTTCGTATCACTTTTTGTCTATGCTCCAGGCCCCATTTTTCCATAGCGCTTATCACTTCAGCCAGTGTTTCGCTGTAAGGGGTTAAAGCATATTCTACACTCACAGGACTGGTTTCTAAAACTGTTCTGCTTACCAGTCCGTTGATCTCCAGTTCACGCAATTCTTTAGTTAAAACTCTTGGACTTATATCACCTTCTCTGGATAGTTCTCTAAACTTCTTTTTGCCCCTTGTTAATATCGACATTAAAACCAATTTCCATTTTCCGCCTACTAAATCCAAGGTATCCTG
The DNA here is from genome assembly GCA_029449295.1 of Zea luxurians. Taxonomy (NCBI): domain Eukaryota; kingdom Viridiplantae; phylum Streptophyta; class Magnoliopsida; order Poales; family Poaceae; genus Zea; species Zea luxurians. The sequence goes on along the minus strand of JAOPSE010000747.1, from coordinate 178,107 downwards.
AATGGCTAATTTAGCTTTAATACAAGCTTCCCTGTTATCTTCAAACCTGCTTCAATGTCAAGAGACTTTAGAGAGCAAGGAGGTGAAAATTTATTATCTATTATAAAACTCATCTAGTCCGGAGGGAGTTACAAAAGGCGCTAAACGTTTTTTTATTGCTACAAAATGGCATAAAACTGATGTAACAAAAGCTAATGAAACAAATCGATGTTCATTAAAGACATTTCTGTTCTTACTTTTATTTGAGGCATGTGAAAAATCATTTCGATATAGATTGATAAGTGTTAATAATCCTTCTTCATCATATTTTTTCTTTTTAAGTTTTAATTCATCATTTAACCACATGAAATGATCTGGATAAAGCTTAATTTGATTTAGAGTTTTGTTAAGGCTACTTTGTAAGCAAATATTATTTTTGAATGCATTATTATTAATCCCCCAACCTCTTTTTTCATCATGGAAAAAATATTCTAACATCATATAGAATGTACAAAATGCAGTTTGGTATTTTGCAGCATTAAACATATTTTTTGCATCTCTAAAAAAAGAAAATGGTATAAAAAGTTCACCTAGTTGCTTTTTATGTATAACCGTTTGAAGTAGCCAATTCTGTGATATTATATCAAGATTTTGTTCAGTCTGTAAAGTTCGTCGAATATTAGTAAAAGGAGAAAAATGATCTTCGTCATTTTCGGAAATCCATTTGAATTCAACATCAATTTTATCAATATATTCAATTTTATTGTCAACTGCTCCAAATGATTCAATATGATTAATGTATTCAATCATTTCACTATATGATGATTCTTTTGGAAATATAATTTCCTTAATTCCATTAGAATTATTCAATGTTGGTAGGCAATCAGAATTTGAATCAATTTTCTTTGAAATAGAGATGTAATATTGATTATTTTCTTTAAATATTTTAATTATATATGGATATTGTTTAATTTCGATATGATTATTTATTATGTTTAAATTACCATAAATTTTAAATTGTAGTTCAAATATCATAGATTATGTAAAATTAAATATATAGATGATGCATGTGAGTCTTTGAAGTGAACAAGATTTTGCTAATCCTTTGTTTGTAATCTGAATAATAATATCTTCCTTTTGATTTTTTTGATTATTTATGAACTATATTGTTTTCAAAAAGATTAAAGTCTGTTTGGATATTTTTTTCAAAATTAAGTATTTCACTTTGCCATATTTCGCATAGTTCAGAGATTTTTTTTGAGCCAATCATTTTTTGCAGTTTTATTGAAATACACCAAAATTCAAATCTAGTAGCTAGTAAATCAGATATAATTTTTAATTTATTTTGTCCATTGGAATTTTTAAATAAATTAAAAATATCTTGTGTCCATTTACATTCGAATTCTTTATTCGTTGCGATTAAGAAATAGGATTTGTCAAGATAAGGAAATATATTAATTACAGACGTTACATATATTTCATTAATTGATTTTAAATTATTGTCAAATGTATATGATAGAGGATTTTCTTTGTCAAAAATATTTAAAGGTGCAGATATACAAACATCAATTTTATCAAATTCAACATAGTTGAAAATGAAATCTGAATTTTCCCCATTAATTTCTTTTTCTAATAACCTCTTAAAATATGAGAGATTCTTGATACCATGTTCATATCCTTTCCGTAAATCTGCAAATAGTAATTTGAAATCATGTGAAAAATCTGTTGAAATCAATATCTCTGTTGATGTATTTAATGATGCTTTTTTTCTATATATTTCTTGGCAGATTGCTCTATACGCAAATAAAACATGTGTTATTCTATTGTTGAAATCAAGTTTATTATTTTCTATAAATGAGAAAATTTCATCATCATGTTTTTTACAAAAACCTGGGAAAGTATAAACATCATTTATTCCAACATTTCGTAGTTCAAATCGTGAGTTATTACTGCTGTTAAAGAATGATTTTGAGGAAAATTGTGCCAAGTGTTGTTTTTCTGCGATGTTTTTTAATATTCCGTTTTTCTGAAGTACATGAGATTTAATACTCTTCTCTTTACATCCGGAAAAAGAACAAGTATATTTTGCATTTCTATGCTTTTTAAGCAAACTCTCAAATCTATTTAATAATTTATTTGTATCCATTAACTTAATATTACTTTTTAAAAGAAAAATTGTTGCTAAAGTAATAGCTTACAAGATGTTTTTAATATCTAAATTTTACTATTGTTGTATATGATTTAAATATAATAAATATCTAACCTAGAATTTTACGACTTTCCGTAAACAACAAAAATAAAAAGCATATTAAAATTTTGCACCAGGATTTTCACGGAATTGCTTAAAAGTTTTGAAAATTTTGTCACAAAAAAATCCCAACTTTCGTCAGGATTTATTTTTGAAATAAAAAAGTTCTCCTATGAAAACTTCCATTACTTTCCAAGATACTTTTGAACGGCTGCGGCAGAAACTCCAACAGCTTTAACTGCATCTTTCAATTGTTCTTTGGTAACACCAAACTTTTTTGACCAATATTCTAGTTCCCAACTCTCGTTCACATTCACTTTGGTTGCATCTTGTGGCCTTTTTTTGTTTAAGTCATCGCTCATAATAAATAATTTTTAGGGTTAATAAGAGCAAAGGTAAATGAGCTTAAAATCATATCCTTACGGTTTTCCGTAAAGTAAAAATCCTAACTCTCGTCAGGATTTTCTCTTATTTTGATTTTTAAATTCTTTTTGCAGTTGATTGATTTCACTTTCAATCTTCTTTAATTCCTTTTCATTAAGCTTTGTAAATAAATGTAATAGATCAATTTCTAGAAAATTACAGAATGTAACAAGACTTTCAATAGTTGGATTAGTTTCAGCCCTTTCAATTCTACCAACATGGTTACTTGAGATATTGAGCTCATTTCCAAGTTGTAATTGTGAAAGTTCTCTTTTGAGCCTATGTAACTGAATAAGCTTTCCAATTTGAAATTTTAATTCTTCTATTTCCCATTTATACATTTAGTAAAGGTTGAGCTTTCTAAAATTTTTCATCAACACATATATGTGTTTTGCTTTTTTTTTTCTTACATTTATAAAAAAATACAACCTCATGAAAAAGATAAAAACACATTTCGATCCCCGCTTTCGGGCAGATAACAAGCACTCTGGGCTACAGCTGATGGAAACTTTCTTCCATTTCAATGAGCTGGATGACTCCAAAGAAATGCTCAGCAACTTAGTGAACTATGCCGTAAAGAGAAATAGCTGGATCCATGAAGATCCGGCGGTGATCTTCCAGTTTCATCAGTCGATGAGGTCGTTGATCCGGGCAGGCTATCTCATGATGCTGAAGGAAAGAAAATGGACTGTAGATAGACAGCCGGAAAAGATTTCCTCGTGGCTTCTTGGCTTGCTTTCGGAGAAGGAATACCGGAATCCGCTGCTGGTTTTCAAAAAAGCATTCAGAGCATACACCCTCAAAGAATTTGATTATTTTATGTCCGGAATCGTCTATTTCTCTATGGGTGTCTATGAAAATTTACCGGAAAGGAATATCGTGATGCCTTACATTCATATCGTTAAAATGCTGGATGCGGCGCACCTTATTGTTCAAAGAAAGAGAGAAAAGAAAACGGCTGACATTAATTTAGGATAGGAGGGTTGTGTATAAACTATTGATTCAGATGGTTAATGTATTGATGATGTGTTTTTTTAAACGCAAAGTTCTAGCTTCATTATGCGATTTTCAGGGAGCAAAGGATAGAATCCACTTTGTTGCTTCGTCGAAGCGTTCGGATAAACATACGGCTTCATCAGCGACAAAGTCGTACCACTTTTGCCTCCTTACAATAAGGCTGAATTATCTATAGACTTTGCGTATAATTTTTTCATCAAAGAATAATTCCAAGTATGATCTGTAATTATAATAATGTGCTGATGATATTTTTCTGACGCAAAGTTCTAGTTTCATTATGCGTATTTTCAGGGAGCAAAGGATAGAATCCACTTTGTTGATTCGTCGAAGCGTTCGGATAAACATACGGCTTCATCAGCGACAAAGTCGCCTCACTTTGCCTCCTTATAATAAAACGGAATTATCCATGTACTTTGCGTTTAATCTTTTGATCAAAAAATAATTCCAAGTATGATCTTAACTATTCTTAATCGCTTAAAAAATCTTAATGATTCAATATAAAAAAATGCCCCTTTTTGAGGGGCATTCTATTATTGTGCTCTTACTTGTTCTATCTTGATGAATATTTTAGAAAGGTTGGGCTGGGCACTCCCTGAAGTGGGTGCTCCTGCCATAATGGTTGCAGTATAAGCGGTTTTTGAAGAAGCATTACTGTCTATCCAGGTATACCTTCTATGCTCAGGCCCGCCACTGGCTCCATCGATAATCCCTACGTTCCCCCAATACGAGTTTCCTACTGCTCCAGTGCCTTGAGGATACCAGGTAGCTGATGAATCTGCCATACCACCCCATACCCCTGAGGTAATATTGTTGGTGGTTACCGCTGAACCAATATAACCGCCATATTCAGTATTATAATTCCAATACAGATTAACGGTAGCCCCCGTATTATTATACAATTGTACATTAGGAACTGCAGCGGTGGTACCACTTGTAGTATCAAATATTACCCTGATCGAATACTTGCCATCTGGGGTAGCAAGAGGGAAGGTATAAGCTTGTTTCCCGTTGGAATCGGTTGTGAGGGTAGGGTATCCCATCACAGCGACAGGCGTGATGTCTGCACGGCTGGTATTACCCACGGTAGCAGTACAGTTTTGTGCTGCTGTTAAGAAAGGAACTGCCGTACTGTTCAGAGGAAGAGCCATATCATTAGCAGTGGTAGGAGTTCCGGTTACGGAGAATACCAGTTCGCCATCACCAAACTCTAAAGTTCCGGGTCTTAGCTGGAAGGTTAATCCGTTCACCGTGAAAGGAGCTCCTGAATTATACGACCCCCCATTTCCCTGGTTATACGTAACTCTGAGGTTTCCGTTGAAAGGAGTACCGGGAGTATACGTAGAAGGATTTAAGTAAGCTGTCGTACACTGTAATGAGGAAATCGCCGGTGAGATGGCATTCATTGCCTGGGTAAGTCTTTGCCATACCGCTCCGTCAAAATAATAATAGCCCATAGCAGTAACATTAATACGTTGTCCGGCAGTATCTCCACCAGTTACATCCGTAATATAGATTAATGCTCCTCTCTGATCGCTGCCATAGGTAGCCGTATTGGCTGTAAGTTCGGCTCTTGTAAGCCTCGGAGCCTGTAATCCGAATGTTTGTGTGTTATCCGTAATGACCCCTGAACCATCTCTTTTAGCAGATACATCCATTGTTGTTTTTGGTAAAGTTGTATTGAAGCCAACTTGGGCAAGTGAGAATCCAGAAATCAGAATAGCACTGAATTGCGTAAATTTTGTTTTCATATTAAGGTGTTGTTTGGTAAATCAAATATAACTTTTTTTAATGAAAAAATAAAAAAGCACCTATATAATTGAAGAGAATTAATTAATTCGTAATATTTTATTAGAATATATGGATTATTAATTATGTTATAATGTTGTTAATTTCAGAGCTTTAAGATTGATTAAAGCGATTTGTGACAATTTTGCCTAATTCTGTTTTTACTTAAAATCAGTTGATTTATTTTTACCGTGTAGATATTTGTACTTATTATTTTATTTCAATCAATCCTCGTATTGAAATATATAAGTAAATTATATTCTGGTTAAATATAAATGATTATAAATGAGTACTATAAATTGTAAAAATTGAAAATATACCAATTGAGTCTTCTTGATAGAATTCTCAACGGTAAATTCTTTAGAGTTAATGTTTCGAGAAAAAGATAAACGTAAGGCAAAAATTGATTCGACTGTTTTGCTAAAGTGTACAATGCACTACAACATGGGTTGCGGCATATCACACAGATCGTGTAGATCTTCCTCGGAATGTTCAGATGATGTGGATTTTTTTAACCTTACAGATTTCAAAAGAGCTGTCAGGTTTTCTATCCTTATTCATGAAAAAAAATTTACGTATATCTTTTTAATGAATGAAAAATTAAATATGATTTGCTGGCTATGGAGAAAAGAATTAACAATTTTATAAAATATAATAGGGCACATAAGGATATATCATGTCATAATTTTTTCTATATTTAGAAGAAGTATATTAAAGCCCATGCCAATAAACCCACTACCTCCGGACGGAGGCATGTTATATAAAGAAACAGATATGGCTCATTTTTTTCCTGAGCCGTTCAATGCAATAACCGCTGCATTTTTCTTAGCCATAGCCATTTTTTGGACTTTTAAGATGAAAGGCAGTTTTAAAGAATATCCTTTTTTAACCTACTGCCTGGTTTTATTATATATTGGTGCCATAGGAGGAACCGTTTATCATGCATTCCGACAATGGCCGGTATTTATTATGATGGATTGGATGCCCATCATGCTGCTCTGTTTGTCAGCCGGATTTTATTTTGTAACTCAGAGCACCAGATGGTACTATGCCGTTTCAATGGTTATTGCATACCTGATAGTGATGGTGGGTTTGAAGAACTGGATTTTGGTTGATAACACGTCTCATTTTATCAATGTAAATTATGCCATCATGGCTTCATTTGTGCTTTTTTCGGTAATACGTTATTTGATTTATACCCAATGGAAAGCTGGCAAATGGGTGGGTTTTGCTTTATTGTCGTTTGTTCTCGCACTCACTTCCCGCATCATTGATAAAGAAGAATGGTTCAGCTTCGGAACCCATTTTTTATGGCATACTTTCGGGGCGGTAGCTACATTTTGCATGTTTAATTATATCTATCTCACACAGGATACCATTAGAAAAGCATAGGCGGTTATTTCTTTTCACACAATTTATTTATTATTTACCTGTATTTTTACCCAGTGTAAAATCTCTTTCAAAGCTTTTGGTGAGAAGGTTTGTTCTATTTTTCGGTATTCCTGGGGTGCTCCTGTATCAGCTTCCTGAAATAAATGATTTAAATCCGGTAGCTCCATAATAGTTATATTTCTGTTCTTAGCTTTTCGCAATGCTTTTTTTATGGCATTCAGATTTTCTTTTGGTGTTATCTGCAGATCTTTTTCTCCATTAAGAGCTAAAACCGGAATCTTAACCTTTTTTAATGTATTCGCAGGGTTATACCTGATGAAGTATTGCATCCACGGGGTAGCATAGGTTTCAGTCTGTAAATGGATGAACTCTTCTGCAGTCATATTATCAGGTTTTTTAAAGTCTGGGTTTTCATTCAGGAATTTTTGCAGATTATACCTTAAATCTGTCTTTAACAATTCAATATCCGAGGATTTTTTTACAATATTAAATATCTTTTTATTGATCCTTTCTGTTCCTTTTATCTCTTCTTCGCTTACTCCTGATGCTTTTGCTATTAATCTTTGTTGTATCTGAAGGATTTTATCTCCAGAGATTCCCGATCCGCCCAGCATGACAATAAATGATATATCTTTGGACTGTATGGCTACTAATGGAGCAATGAGGCCTCCTTCGCTATGTCCTATTAAACCGATTTTTTGGGGATCAATTTCTTTTCTTGTTTTAAGATAAGCAACGGCACTTTTTACATCATTAGCCAAATCTTCAGAGGTAGCACTGTTGAAATTGCCTTCAGACATGGCGGTTCCTCTGTCGTCATACCGTAAAACAGCAATTCCGTTTCTGGTAAGATAATCCGAGAGAACCAGAAATGGACGGTGTCCTGCCAATTCTTCGTTTCTGTTTTGAGGTCCGCTTCCGGTTATCAAAATAACTGCAGGGAAAACTCCTTCCTTTTTTGGGAGTGTTAAAGTTCCTGCTAAATGTATTCCCACTTGCTGGTTTTTAAAACGGATATCTTCTGAATAATAAGGGTAGGGTTTTTGAGGTTCCTGTGGCCGGTTGGGTTTAATATCCTGTGCGAAAATCGGAGATGATGATATTAAAATGGCAATCAGCAATTGAATTACGTTCTTCATTTCTTTAAAGTTAAGGGTTAAAATTCTGTAGACATAGTCTGCTTTAGGGTGAGATTATAGACTGTATCCGATTCCAAATCCAAATGTCTGACCTCTGAGAGAACCATTGTTTATAGCTCCGATTCCGTTTTGTGAAATATAGGAAGCATTAATCTGAAAGTGTCCCAATTCATAACCCAGCATGGTGGCAGCTCCATAATTAAACGGTTTCATAGGTGATTTTCCCTCTGCATTCTTGCTGTACATATCAAGATTTCCTCTTTTTGCACTGAACCCATAGCCGATGTAAGGGCCGATCCCGAAGAATAATTTTCCTGTTCCCATATTGAATTGAAAGATTCCGTAAACAGGTACTTCCAGATCATAAGATTGTAACTTGGATTTTTCAGCGGTGAACTTATTTTCCATCTCAGAATTTCGATAATGAACCATCACATCAGTTTGAACAGCAAACCATTTTCCGAAATCATATTTTAGAAATCCTCCAACAGAAGCGCCCAATCCCAGAGAGCTTTTTGAATAGTCACTTTCCGAATCATACTTATAGAATGTTGAATTCACTCCGCCTTTTAATCCTAGAGACATTTTGTTTTGGGCATGTAATGTAGCAGAACCCAGAAGAAATGTTGCTGTAGCAACCATTGATAAAATTACTGACTTTTTCATTGTAAAATTGATATACTAAACTAATTGTCATGCAAAATTGCGGATCAGAAGTGTTTGAATAAAGTCTTTTCCGATGAAGTTCAGTATACACAAGATGAAGTTTATTTTACAAAAGATTAAAGCAATCGTCTGTAATACTGCTGGTTAATCTAAGAAGGGTATTTTTACAATAAACTTATTGTCAGTTTTGATAATACTAATTGCTTTGTTGTATAAAGCATATTGTTTTTGTAAATTTTTTAGCCCTACACCAGCATGATCAGCAGTTTTCCTTAGTTGAAGATTATTGGAAACCGTAATGCCTTCATCCGATACTTCAATATGAACGGTTAATGGCTGCACAGATGTTGTGATATTATGTTTTACTGCATTTTCCAACAGTAATTGCAGGCTTACAGGAATCACTTGTCTGTTTCCATCCGTAGTATTATTGAGTTTTATAAGTAAGTTATTTTCAAATCTGATTTTTTCCAAAAATATATATGAATCCAGAAATTTCAGTTCCTCTTTCAATGAAACTGTCGGATGCTCGTTGGTCATCAATAAATAACGATAAACGCTTGACATTTTTTTTGCAAAGAGATTTGCCTTCTCAGCATCTTCATAAGCCAGTGAAGCCAGAACATTGAGACTGTTGAATAAAAAATGCGGATTAATCTGTGCTTTTAACGTCTCGTACTGATATTGTATTTTCTCTTTTTCCATAACAGCCATTTTATTTTCAGCTTCAATCTGCCTTTGGTTATAAAAGAAAATTTCAATTAAAAGGACTATAATACTATTCCATAGAACAATAAAAATAGTTGACTTGATTATTTCCGGATCACCATCAAATATAGACGACCCTCCAAGAATAAGATTCCCTAGAACTATTACCAATATGGAAAACAGTGATGAGATGAACAGGTCTAAGGTAATATGCAGGTAAATATTACGTATTTTGAAGTATTTATATATAGCATTAATAATCAGAAAATCAATAAATGCAATAAATGCGCAGGGAAATAAATTGATGATGAAAAATTCTGAAAAGCTTTTCTGCTTTCCTGTTAGTGTCTGAAATACATAATAAAAGAATGCCAATAGTATGACGACTATCAGTAGAAAAGAAATAATATGTTTCTTATTGATGTTTTTCATTATTTTCAATTCCATCCATCTACCCATTTCAGAAAATCTGAAACCCGTTCACGACTGACTAAAATTTCGTGTGGACATTCGGGTTGAAATGTAAGTTTCAGACGGCTGTTGAAATATTTGGAAATTTTTGTAATAGAAGTAATATTAGCGATACAATTGCGGGAAGCCCGAAAGAAGATTTTTCTGTCCAGTTGTGATTCTAACTGAGCGAGTGTGTAATCAATAACAAATTTTTTATCAGAAAATGTATGTAAAAAGACTACTTTTTCCTCACTGTAGAAAAAAGCAATGTCATTGATGTCTATATGATGATAGGCATCACCCATTTGAACAATAAAACGGCTTTTTTTGTGATGGCCCCGCAAAGCATCTTCTATCTTTTTATAATCGAAGGAGGAATTTTGTGCGGTATTCTGTTGTTGTAGTTTTTGTAAAGCAGCCGATAGTTCGTCTTCTTCAACAGGTTTCAGCAGATAATCAATGCTGTTTAATTTAAAAGCCTGAATCGCATATTCATCGTAAGCAGTAGTGAAAATAATCGGGGTGGATACCCGTATCTGTTCGAAAATTTCAAAGCAGTTGCCATCGGCCAGGCGGATATCCATTAATATAAGATCTAACCGATTGTTTCTGAGAAAAAGAACGGTATCTGCAACAGACTCTGTTCTTCCGGCCAATATATAATCAGGGCAAAGCTTTGCCATCATTCGTTTTATTTCCAGGTAGGCAAATCGTTCATCTTCAACTATCAGATATTTCATATCATAAATCTTCTATTGTAAAAATACGGATTGTATATTATAATTAAAATGTTTTAGGACAGAGTTCAGTATTTATAGGATGAACTGCCGGTATTGGGTTGATGAATGGGAATGGCTGAGTTTCGGAACACACTTTTTATGGCATACTTTCTGAGTGATAGCCACATTCTGCAGGTTTAATTATATTTATTCTGCGCCGAATACCATTAGAAAAACATAGGTAGTTATTATTTCTGTATTGTGTAAAAATAAATCAGAATTATTAATAAGCCTTTGCATTTACTCTTTGTAATAAAATCAAAAATAACTGAGAATAATTTTATTCTTTAATGCAAAAATCAAATCAAATAATTAAAAAATAGCATTTTATTGCATTACCAGGCCCGCTAATTTTGCGGCAATAAAAATGATCGATTTGAGTACAAATATTATTATTAGGAACGCAACAGAATCCGACAGTGAAAAACTTTGGGTTTTGATGGAGCAACTGGCGATTTTCGAAAAATACATTGACGGCTTTGTAATTACCCCTGAAATTGTGAAAGAATCCGGATTTAGAAAAAATCCTCCAGATTTTTACTGTTTAGTTGCAGAAGATAAAGATGAAATTGCAGGAATGCTGGTGTATTATTTCCTTCCTTACACGGCAGAAAACAGACCTTCTATTTATATGAAAGAGTTGTATGTAGATGAAAATTACCGTGGTCAGAAAATTGGCGAACAGCTAATGAATGCTTTGAAAAAAGAGGCCCAAAGAAACAATTGCTCTCAAATAAAATGGACCGTTGCGCCCTGGAACGATGATGGGCAGAGATTCTACCAGCGTCTTGGTGCAAAAGAAAATAAGGATTGGTTAAATTATGAATGGAAAGTATAGAAAATGGAAATTAGCATAACACAAATTACAGAAAACGAAATATCAGCATTACAGGAGATCGGGATAAAAACATTCTCTGAAACATTCTCCGAAAATAATACGAAAGAAAGTATGGCGCAATATCTTGAAACAAGTTTTGCAACAGAAAAGCTTAGCGCTGAAGTGAATGATAAAAACTCCGAATTCTTCTTTGCAAAGCTGGATCATAAAGTCATCGGATATTTAAAGCTCAACATAGGGGCATCACAAACTGAAATTAAAGGGGAAAATGCGCTTGAAATAGAAAGGATTTATGTTTCTAAAGATTTCCACGGAAAGAAAGTAGGACAAGCTCTTTATGATAAAGCGATGGCCATAGCTACAGAAAAAAATGTAGAATACGTTTGGTTGGGTGTTTGGGAATACAATTTGAGGGCTATTGGATTTTACAGGAAAAATGGGTTTGAAGAATTTGACAAGCATATTTTCAGGCTCGGAAATGAAGAGCAGACCGATATTATGATGAAGTTGAATTTGAAAAAGAATAAAAAATGAAAATTGAATTTTTTGTAAAACCATTCGAAGAATTGTCCACTATAGAGCTTTACAGCATATTAAAATTAAGAAGCGAAATATTTATTATAGAACAAAATTGTGTTTACCAGGATATAGATGATAAAGATTTAAAATGCCATCACGTGATGTGTTTAGTGGATGGAAATCTGGCGGGATACACCCGGATTGTTCCGCATGGTTTGACCTACGAAGACGCTTCAATTGGCCGTGTTGTGATCGGTCCGGAGTTTAGAGGATTGGGACTGGGAAAACAACTGATGGAAAATTCTATAAAAGGCTGTAAAGAGATTCTTAAAGAATCAAAAATCCGAATCAGTGCACAGTTGTACTTGTTGAAATTTTACAATTCTCTAGGCTTCAATGAAGTAGGAAGCCCTTATGAAGAAGACGGAATTCCGCATATAGAAATGGTCTTAAACTAATTCCAGGATATTTTTAAGAATCGGATTAGGGTCGTCTTTTCGCCATTGAATGTATAAATCGGTAACAAAGGGAAGTGGTATAAATCGGATTCCGGTATTTTGGTGAAGATGATAAGAATGCGGCAGAATCGAAATGCCTAATCCGTTTTTAATCAATGAAATAATGGTTGATCCAAACTCACAGCGAATGTAAGAGCCAAGATTGATTTTATAAGCATCAATAACTTCCTGAACCAGTTTATTATAGCTGCTGCCGTCATCACTCGTTGTTAAAAGAAATTTTTGCCCTTTCAATGTTTCTTCAGAAATATCAGATAAGGTTTTAAAATGATGATTTTCGGGAACAACGAAAGATAAATTTTCATGGCATAATTTCTTTTCATTAATGGCTGAATAGGTGTTGATATCCCGCGAAAATGCCAGATCTATCTTATAGTTTTTAAGATACTCTTCCTGTACATCATTGGTAAGCTGAAACAATTCCAGAGTAAGATTCGGAAAGGCAGCATAAACCTTTTTCACAAAATCGGGTAAAACCGAAGAGGAGATAGAGTCTGGGTGGGCAATTCTTATGGTGCCGGATTCACCTAAATGAATCTGCCGGGCCAACTGATGAAAAGACTCCATTTGACTAAGCTCTTCGCTCCATTTTTCCTGCAAGAACATTCCTGCGGGGGTAAGTTTCACATTTCGTTTATTGCGGTAAAACAGCTGAACTCCCAGTTCAGTTTCTAAAGACTGAATGTGTCGGCTCAAAGCAGATTGTGTAATATTCATTTTTGCAGACGTATTCCAGAAATGAAGTTCTTTTGCCAATGCCAGAAAATATTTGAGCTGCTGTATATCCATTAATGCAAATTAATCATTAGTTAAGCAAATTTAACAAGTAAATTGAATTAAAAAATAGCCAGTTAAAAATTTTCTTGATGGGAAAACTTATTGCCATTTAACTTTAGGCATTAAAAACAATCGAAGTTGACATAGCAAAGAGAGTGTTGCTTTTCTTTTACAATTGAAAGAAAAACGATTTACTTATATTTACCCCCGCAAAGCAAATTCATATGTTCAAAAAACTAATTACTGTATGTATCCTTGGCTTTTACCCGGTTTTTGGTTCGGCTCAGCAGGTCCGACCTTCAAAATCATCTGAAATTTACCGCGAACTTAAAACCCTAAAACAGCTGCCTAAAGTTTTATACCTTGCAGCTCATCCCGATGATGAAAATACAGGATTACTTTCCTGGTTAATCAACGACCAGAATGTAGAAACAGGCTATTTGTCTTTAACCAGAGGGGATGGCGGTCAGAATTTATTAGGTACGGAGCAGGGAGCTGCATTGGGTTTAATCAGAACGCATGAACTTTTAGAGGCAAGAAAGTTAGATGGTGCCCAACAGTTTTTTACCCGCGCGATTGATTTCGGATTCTCTAAAAATACAAAAGATACTTTTAAACAATGGAACGCAGACAGTATTACAGCAGATGTGGTTTGGGTCATCCGTAAATTTCGTCCTGATGTGATTATTTGTCGTTTTCCTCCTACTGCTGCAGCAGGTCATGGACAACATGCAGCTTCGGCGGTAGTTGCAGAAAAAGCGTTTAAACTGGCCGGCGATAAAACCGCTTTCCCGGATCAACTAAAATATGTGAATGTATGGCAGCCCAAACGTGTATTGTGGAATACGTTCCGATTTGGTGTAGTGAATACGACCGCTGAAAATCAATTGAAAGTTACGGTTGGGCAGTATGATGCACAACTGGGAATGGGCTATGGTGAACTGGCAGGATTAAGCAGAAGTTTACATAAAAGCCAGGGTGCGGGAACGCAATCTGTTGCTGGCATCAGAACTGAATATTTTGCTCACGTTATGGGTGAGCTGGCAAAAGTAACCCTTTTTGACGGAGTGACTAAAACCTGGACTTCAAAAGGAAATGCTGATATTGATCAGGAAGTAGATAGAATTATTTCCGCTTTCAATTTCAATGAGCCAGATCGTAGCTTGCCTGCTTTGCTTGCTTTGAGAAAAAAGGTCATGGCATTACAGGATCCAGACCTTAAAAAAGATAAAATTAAAGCACTCGATCATATCATTTTAAGCTGTGCAGGATTTATGGGCGAGGTGGTTACCCATCAGGCTGAAGCCGTTGCCGGAGATCATTATAATTTCAGATTAAATCTGGTTTCAAGAGCTGAAAATCCGGTGGTCTTAGATAATGTAAAATGGTTAGGACAGTCAGAAAGCTTCAACAGAAAACTATCAAAAGATTCTTTAATTACCATTGAACATAAAATTCAGATTCCTGCTGATGCAGCACTCACAGAGCCTTACTGGTTAGCAAAACCAGCCAAAGATGCAGCTACTTTCTCTGTTCCGGATGAGACTTTAGTCGGTTTGCCTGAGGCAGAATCTCCATTAAATGTTTTGCTTGATCTAAAAATCGGTTCGGAGAATTTTCAGGTTAAACTTCCTTTATCTTTCAAGAAATTAGACCCGGTGCGTGGTGATGTCGTTGAAGCTTTGCGTATTGTTCCTGCATTGGAGCTGAAATTTACACAACCTCTTTATTTGGTCAAAGAAAATGAAGATTTACATTTGATTTTAAATGTCAAGGCGAATTCTAACAAACCATACACTAACGGTACTCTCAACCTGATGTACAACGGAGAACGATTAGGTGGTGCCGATGTAAGTTCGCTCAAAGGAAAAGAGACTACTATTGATTACGTTATTCCAAAAGCTAAGCTTTCCTCAATACATTCATCCCGTTTGCAATTGGATGCCAATTTTGTAGCAGATGGAGTTACTTATAATAAAAAACAGGTATTAATTCAGTATCCGCATTTACCTTCTTTGCAATATTTTACACCTGCTACAGTAACCGTCATAAAAGGTGATATTCAGGCGAAGGTTAAGAAGGTGGGTTATATAGAAGGTGCAGGCGATTTCATTCCTGAGTTTCTACGGATTGCAGGTGTTCAGGTTGACATTCTGAAAGATGAAGATTTTTATGGCAGCTTAGATCAATCCGGCGGAAACGGGAGTCAAAGCAAGTTATTACAATATGACGCCATTATACTTGGTGTTCGTGCCAATAATACAGAGAAAAGGCTGGACCGCTGGATGCCTTTTCTATGGTCTTATGCAAAAGCCGGAGGTAATCTGGTCATGCAGTACAATACGAATCAGGATACCACGGTTGACCAATTGGGAATGTATAATTTCACTATTGCCAATAAAAGGGTTACTGAGGAAAATGCTGAGGTCAGGTTTTTAAATCCAAATCATAAATTACTGAACTTCCCAAACAAAATTACAGCAGATGATTTTAAAGGTTGGGTACAGGAACGCGGCGCTTATTTTCCTGCTCAATGGGATGCAGCATATGAACCGCTATTTGAAATGCACGATACGGATGAAGAACCTCTGCAGGGATCAACTTTATACGCCAAATATGGGAAGGGTAATTTTATTTATACCCCATTGGCGTTTTTCAGACAGTTGCCTGCAGGAAATGTCGGGGCAGCACGTTTATTTTTAAACTTTTTATCTGCACAGAAAAACTGATGAACAAACAACTTAAAAATTGGAATATCTGGTACATACTATTAGCTGTTGCATTAGTATTGCAGATCGCATTTTATTATTGGTTTACTAAATTCTGGGCATGAGTACGATAGATTGGGGAGTTTTGATTTTTACACTTGTTGTAGTGGTGGTTTATGGCATATTCATCGGTCGTGGCCAGAAAAGCAACGAATCTTATCTGAAAGCAGATAACAAAATGCCTTGGTACATAGTACTTTTAGGAATTATGGCTACCCAGGCAAGTGCCATTACCTTTCTGTCAGCACCGGGCCAGGCGTATACAGATGGGATGCGTTTCGTGCAGTATTACTTTGGGCTACCTTTGGCGATGATTGTGATCTGTATTACTTTCATCCCGATTTTTCAGCGCTTAAATGTATATACAGCATATGAATATTTAGAAAACCGTTTTGATAAGAAAACAAGAGTGCTCACTTCACTGCTTTTCCTTTTTTCCAGAGGCTTGTCAACGGGGATCAGTATTTATGCTCCGAGTATCATTCTATCAAGCGTTTTAAACTGGAATATTTATTTAACGAATGTCTTGACAGGAGGTATTCTTTTGATTTATACCTATGTCGGTGGTGCAAAAGCGATCGCTCACACCCAAAAATTACAGTTTCTCATCATTCTGGGAACCATGGCTTTTGCAGGTTATCTGCTTATTCAGAACATGCCAAATGGAATTGGTTTTAACGATGCACTTTATCTCGCAGGGAAATCCGGAAAGCTTAATGTGATCACCACAGACTTCGATTGGAAAGACAAATACAACATCTGGAGCGGAGTGATTGGTGGTTTTTTTCTGGCACTTTCTTACTTCGGAACAGACCAGAGTCAGGTGGGAAGGTATATTACTGCGAAGGACAATACCAATGCAAAAATGGGCTTACTGCTGAATGGATTGGTGAAAATTCCGATGCAGTTTGCGATTCTCCTGATCGGAGCTTTACTTTTCGCCTTCTTTTCCCTGAAACCGGCTCCTATTTATTTTAACGAACGCTCTTATCAATATTTAAAGGAAACAAAACCTGAACAGGCTGCCGTTTTTGAAAAAGAACATCAGGATCTACAACTGAAGTTTAATGCAGAATCGAAAGAAATTCTAAAGTTGAAGGAAGATAATTCTCCCAAACTGAACCAAACCATTCAGGATTTTAAAAACACTCAAATCGAGGTAAAAGCACTTCACGGCAGGGTAGAGGAAGCCATCAATCAATCCAACTATAATGCGGAGAAAACGGATACGAATTACATTTTCCTGTATTTCGTGAAGAATACATTGCCTGTAGGAATGATTGGGTTGCTGTTTGCCGTCATTTTTCTGGCCAGCTGGGGCTCTATTTCCGCAGCGCTGAATTCCCTTGCCGCCTGTTCTTTAAAAGATGTTCATTTAATATTTAAAAAAGAAATTTTGGATGATGCCACCGAATTGAAGTATAGCCGTCTGCACACTTTAGCCTGGGGAATTTTCTCCATCGGCGTAGCTATGTTTGCCACACAGATGGGGTCGCTTATTGAAGCGGTTAATGTATTAGGGTCTCTTTTCTACGGCCCGATATTGGGGATTTTCCTTGTTGCCTTTTACTATAAAAAGATTACCGGTTCAAACGTATTTATTGCAGCGATATTATCAGAAATTACAGTGATTGCCGTTTATCAGTTTGATATCGTTTCTTTCCTATGGCTTAATGTTATAGGGGCAGCGGCAGTCATAATTTTTTCTGCCATCGGTGTATTGTTTTATAAGCCGAAAGAAGTAAATTCGTAAACGGACAATAACAAAAACAAACAAATAAAAATAGTATGAAAACAATGATTAAATCAGTGGCCGTAGTTATGGCTGCCATGACGATTTCAGTGAATGCCTTTGCTCAGGAAGCTAAAAAACCTGCCAGCCCTCCAGCTACGGCAACCGGAAAAATTAAAGATGCAACTATTACTATTGCTTATAGCAGCCCTTCCGTTAAAGGACGTACCATCTGGGGTGGTTTAGAAGCTTATGATAAAGTTTGGCGTGCAGGTGCCAATGAAGCCACTACTTTCGAAACGGATAAAGATATTACTGTTCAGGGAAAAAAACTGGCTAAAGGTAAATACAGCTTTTTCTTAATCCCTAAAGAAAGTGGAATCTGGACTGCGATTTTTAACAAAGAGCCAAAACAATGGGGCGCTTATAAATATGAAGAAGCAAAAGATGCTTTACGTGTTGATGTAAAAACAAAAGCTTTACCGGCAACACAGGAAACTTTAGTGTATAAAATAAACAATAATGGATTTACAATGGATTGGGATAAAATCTCAGTTCCTGTAGAGATTAAATAAATCTTAGTATAAGAGACTAAAATCCCGTATTAACGGGATTTTTTTGTTTAAAACTTTAATATGTTATCAAAAAACTGACCTCTTTAGTTCTATACAAAGCTGATTTTATTAAATAGTTTCTTTTTGCAATGTAATTATTGTTTTAAAATCTTAACAATTAACCCTACAATAAAAATTGCAGGGTGATTGTATTTTGAATAAATAATGATTAGAATATAGTAATAATTTGTTGGGCAGGTGAAACCAAAGTATTAGTAGAAGCAGTTCTGCCTGATGGAGTAGGTCCCGAATTGTAGGTAGGAGTACCTGGCTGCGTACAGCCTCTTCCTAAATCAATTGATTCACCATTGGCAAATTCTATTATAATACTCTGCCAATTAATAATAGATGTTATAGCGCTTGGTATGGATGCTCCCGCACTTACATTATATATGGCATCAGGAATACCGATATAATGGGACATAATATCCCATTGATTTATGGGTGGAGTTTTTGAGGCACTGGTATTCATAAGATCATAAGTAACAGTGGTGCCTGGTAGCATTGGCCCTGAAGTCTCTCCGGAAGCAATCGGATGGCAGTCCTGTTGCCATGTTGTCGGGTCCGTGACTTTGATTTTCATTTTAGTAACAGCAACAGGACTAAAATTATACACTACCAATGGGTATTGCTGAGCTTTAACAATGACTGCTAAAAGAACTAAAAATAGTGGAAGAACTTTTCTCATATTGTATGTGATGTATTATTGTTTTTATTTATTTGAAATAGCAATGAAGGCTTGTGAAATAATTGAATCATCATCTAAACCATTTATGTTATCCGTAGTCATTCCTGTGGACAATAAAACTATTTTCGCAGGTTCTAATAAAATTTTTTTTCTTGAAGGGCTAAATCCTTGGCTTCCTGAATTGTTTTTAATTTCTTCTTTAACAAGTGTTGGATTGTTTGCAGTTGCTAATGCTTTTTTGAAGTTATCAATTGCTTGATCTTTAGAAATAATTGATGTGTTAACACTTTCTTCTGATGAGCTTTTCACCAGGTTATTTTCTTGAGAACCTTCTAATGAACATGAAATCATGGATAGGGAAGATAAAAAAGATAAAAAAAATACTTTTCTCATATTTTATAAATTTAATTTGATGTGCTTAAAAATAGTAAAAAAATAACATAATATCAATTTATATAGTAATTTTTTAATATTTATTGAATTATTGTTTTGATTATACAGGTGTAATGAAAAAATGAGATGTTTGAATTTTTATATCCAAATCAGCACTCTTCTCTGGGGATAGGCTGAAGAAATGGGCGCAGGTCGGGCAGCAGTAAAAAAAATTCTTAGTTTTATTCTTGCTGGCCTTTTGGAGTTAAATATAAAATTTAGATTTTTTTCAGACTTTTGAGATGAATCCATAAATAATGATGAGAGTTCGACGACAATGCCTTGGAAGATTTAAAAGGATAGTTTTAAAAAAAGAACATTGATTTTCATAATCAATGTTCCCTAATCATTGTGCTCATTTATCCGTTCAGATAAGCCTGTTTTTATTGTTTTTCAAGAACTCCGATGGCATAAGGAGTTTTGTCTCCCTTTTTTTTAAAAATGTAAAATCTGTAAGCGGATGGAGATATTTCGTCTTTCACTAAAGTAATAAAGCCTGTGGGTGTACACTTATCAAGACCTTCTTCGATGACTTCTTTAAATAAGATTTTTTTTCCTTTCTCTTTTATCAGATTCCATTTACCAGAACATCCTAAGACAGGATAATAAACGGTAACATTTTGTTTGGTAGACAGATCGACATTAATAGCCCAGGATTCATTTTCTCCCTTCGAAAACCTACTCCTATAAGTTATTGGGAAAATAATAGGGCAGAAAGTAATAAGGTTAAAAGTGAAATATTTTTTTTCAAATAGATAATTAATTAAAAATGTGACAGTTTCAAGGGGTTTTAAATAAAAATAGCACCAGTACTATTGGTGCTATTTTTGCTTTTAGTGACCTCGACAGGATTCAAACCTGTAACCTTCTGAGCCGTAATCAGATGCGCTATTCAGTTGCGCCACGAGGCCTTGTGTTATCTTGTTATTTAACGGTTGCAAATATACTACTTTTTTCCGTTCTTTGAAACATGAAACAGAAAATTTTACTTTTATTCACGGTATTCTCGCTAATTGCCTGTAAAAGAGAATCAAAAATTTCGTCCTCAGACTGGACAAATATCTCATCCCGCACTCAATTTAAGGAGCATGACGGGGTTTTAGATCTGAAATCGGGAAATTTCACCTATAATTTTAAAAAAAATCAGATCCCGTTTAAGAAAATTATTCTTTTAAATGCGAGTATGGCCGGCTACATTTCGGAGCTTGGAGCGGAAAATTTAATAATTGGTGTATCGAGTCCGGAGTATATTTATTCGGAAAAGATCCAGAACCTGATTAAAGAAGGAAAAATTCAGCATGTGGGAAGTGATCAGAAATACGATGTAGAAAAGATCATTTCTATGAAGCCCGATGCTATTTTTACCAATCATATTGCAAGCTTTGACAATACCTACCAATTATTAAAAAACAATGGAATTCAGGTGATATTTCTGGATGAGTATATGGAGCAGCAACCTCTTGAAAAAACCGCCTACATCAGGCTTTTTGGAGAATTTTTAGGAAAAGAAAAAGAAGCTGAAGCAAAATATGTGGAAGTAGAAAAGAATTATAATGAGCTTAAAAAACTGGCACTCACAGGAAAGGATAAACCGGTTGTCCTGGCTAACGAAATGTACGGTAATGTATGGTATCTTCCGGGAGGAAATACTTCTGTTGCTCGTTATATTGCTGATGCCAACGCTTCTTATATCCTGAAGGATAATAAAGATGAAAAAGCTTTAACGATGAGTTTTGAAGAAGTTTTTGCAAAAACAGACGGTGTACAGTATTGGGTGAATGCAGGAAGTTATGCTTCTAAAAACGAAATGATGAAAGTAAACCCTTTATATGAAAAATTGCAGGTGTTCAATAAAGGAAGAATATACACATTGTCTGGTAAGGAAAGACAAAGAGCCAATGATTTCTTTGAAAGCGGTGCGGTAAGAGCAGATTTAATTCTGAAAGACTATATTAAAATCTTTCATCCTGAACTTTTACCAAATTACCAGTTGACTTACATGAAAGAGTTGCAGTAACACGGACTATTGCGTATTTTTGCCTTTCCTTTTTATAAAGTTATGTGGAAAAAAATTAAACAGCTTATTTTCATTATTCTTGTACTGAATGTAGTGTTCATTATCTGGGGGCGTTTTTTTAACCCTCCCATTACCATCACGCAGATAGGTGGTCTTTTTGAATATGGAAAACTTCACCGAGACTATATTTCCTATGATGAAATGGGAACTCATGTAAAAAAAGCAGTCATTGCCTCAGAAGATCAGAAGTTTTTCGACCACGACGGATTTGATTACACTGCCATTGAAAAAGCAATGAAACATAATGAACAGGGGAAAAAAATAAGAGGCGGGAGTACAATTTCTCAGCAGACGGCAAAAAATGTTTTTCTTTGGCAGGGCAGAAGCTGGCTCAGAAAAGGATTGGAAGCCGTCTATACTTTTATTATTGAAAAAGTATGGAGTAAAGATATTATTCTTGAAAGATACCTGAATTCCATTGAAATGGGACGGGGAGTATTTGGGGTGGAAGCGGCTGCCCAATATTATTTTGGAAAATCTTCAAAAGATTTAAGTGCCTCAGATGCAGCATGGATTGCCGCTGTATTGCCCAATCCCAAAAAATATGATCCTAAGAATCCTTCCCCTTATTTAAGAAAGAAACACAATTGGATCATGAGACAGATGAGGAATGTGAGTTTGAAATAGTATCTTTGTACTAATGAAATTCTTAAATTCCAGCACAAATTTTGAGTCAGTTCTTAAAAAATATTTTTCTTTTAAGAACGAAACTCTCTCTTTGGAGCCCTTTGCAGAGTTTTTGGAGAGTGTGAAAAGAGCAGATTTTACAGATGTGCTCAATTTCTTTAGAAGCAATCCCAATTTTGCAGAAAACTTTAAACACTATATTCATAACATTTTTAAAGGACGACCTTTTAATCTGTCTCTGACAGAAGCTAACATCCTTTCTGAAAATGCTTTCTTTCCCGAACTTAAAAAAAGAATACTGAATAAGGTTCTTCCTCCCGTTGAAAACGAAAAGACCGTATGGTACATGATCGATAACGTGAGTTTACGGCCAAAGACAGATCTTAAATATTTACATAACCTTCCCGAAAATGAGGTTAATGAGTTTCTGACACTTATTGGCGCGTCAGATTTTATCATCAGGCCCAATGTAAAAAAAGAGCTTATTTTCTCAATGAACATTCTTTCATGGAGGGTAACAGGGATGGCAATGGAAGTGGAGGTAGTAAGGATGGCTCCCCAATACCGAAATCTGGATAATCCGTTTCTGGCCCTTCAAAATGAACTTGAAACTCTGGCCGAAGACCTTGTAAAAGATCCGGAACTGCAGCTGCATTCCAAAGATAGCCGGTACAAGCAAATTAAGATTTATGCAGAGCAGTGCCAGGAGTTTGTGAATATTGCTTTTAAAAACTCTGCCAAATATGGTATTTCAGGAAAAATTAATCAATCATTGCTTAAAATCCGCCAGCAGACTGAAAGAATTTACGAAATTGTACAGCTTCTGGTCATTGACAATGAAGAAGATGTTTTGATTAAATCCAAACAGTTGGTTTTTAATATCTTAAATTATAAGTCCCATAAAAATAATATTGCCGATCTGATCAACGACAGCACAAGGTTGATTTCCCATCTTATCACCAACCATACCGCAGAAACAGGAACGCACTACATTACTTCTACCCGTAAAGAATATATGACAATGTTCTATAAAGCGAGTGGAGGAGGAATTATTGTAGGAGCACTTTGTGTACTGAAAATGCTGTACGGATATATTCCCGGGAGTGACTTTTCTCATGCATTTTTGTATTCAATGAATTATGCGATGGGATTTGTAATGATTTACCTGATGGGATTCACGCTGGCAACAAAACAGCCGGCAATGACCGCCGCAACAATGACCAAAGTATTGTCCGAAGAAGGAAACAATAAAAGAAACAATACAGAGTTTGCCCATCTTGTATCCAAGCTGTTCAGAAGTCAGTTCATAGCCTTTGTGGGGAATGTATTGCTGGCCTTTCCGATAGCACTCGCTATTATTTACGGACTGGACGTATTTTTCTCACAAAATCTTGCCGTTGACCGTTCCGATAAACTTTTAAAAGATCTCGACCCTTTCAGGTCTAAAGCCATTCTGCATGCCAGTATTGCAGGTTTTTATCTGTTTATTTCCGGAATTATATCAGGAAATATCGGTAACAATTCCGTATTTTATCAGATTCCGGAAAGAATTGCTAAAAACCTTTCAATCAGGAGTTTCTTTGGAAAGAAATTTGCAAAAGGACTTTCAAAATATTATGCCAAAAACTGGCCGGGAATTGTTTCCAATTTCTGGTT
Organism: Zea luxurians; assembly: GCA_029449295.1. Lineage (NCBI taxonomy): Eukaryota > Viridiplantae > Streptophyta > Magnoliopsida > Poales > Poaceae > Zea > Zea luxurians. The sequence continues at coordinate 154,272 of JAOPSE010000747.1, read as the reverse complement.
TGGGGTGTTTCTTGGTGCCACGGCTCCTGTAGGACTGTTTTTCGGCCTTGATCTGGATATACGACACATTACCTTTGCTGCGGGGAATTTTGCACTGGGATTGTACGGAAAGGACTTTTCAGTAGATTCCTACACCTTCTGGATGTCGTTCTTTACCGTATTTTTAATTGGATTCTTTAACTTTTTGGTAAGCTTCAGTTTATCGATGTTCCTGGCGTTCAGATCAAGAAAAATGAACTTTGGGCAGGTGAGCGAAATTTATAAAGAGATTTTCAGATATTTTATTAAGCATCCGCTCAAGTTTTTCCTGCCGTTACGTTCCGGTTTGGACAAACAGGCAGATGATCTGATGAGCAGTACCATTTCCAATAAATCGGAAGAACATTAAAGTTATCAATCAACTAAAATAAATACAAAGGCTATCTCAATCAGGATAGTCTTTTTTGTTATCTGTAATTCATGTGCTGGAAGCGTAAAACAATTGTTTTTGAAGGGTAATTAAAGTATCTGCAGATCATGAAATTTGTCTGCTCCAAACTTATCCTGGAATTTCTTTAAATAAAAGCTTTTACGCATTTTAAAATCATGCTTCAGCAAAGGAGAGTCAATCTTAATAATGATACACCCGTTGTCTATATTCACGCTTCTGATTTCTTTAAAAAGACTTTCATCCAGATATTCTTCAAGAAAGTCTTTAATATCGAATGCCACCAGTTTGTGTTCAAAACCATAAATTCTGGCAAAAGACTTTACCAGTTCGGAGGATTGATATTCGCGTTTCTTCTTCTTCATAAGTGTGTTAAGTAGGTTCGGGGTTACGAAGATTGTGAAAGGTGGTTTTTACAGTTGCTGTATTGTTTTTAATACTTGAAATTGAATCTTTAAAGTTCAAAATTTAAGGTTAAAAGTTACATTTTTTCATCGGCAATACTATAAATGGGACGCGAATATAATCATTTCGTTCTAAATAATTAAGAAAATAAAGAGAATATCTAGACCTCAAAAATGACACTTTCCTCGTTAATTTTCTTCACCACACTTTCCGTACGCTCCCTATGGGTGTCAGTAATAAAAATTTGACCGAAACTTTCTTTATTCACCAGTTCTATCAACTGAGAAACCCTGGTATCATCAAGTTTGTCAAAAATATCATCCAGGAGAAGAATAGGTGTTTTATGGGTGAGTTCTTTAACAAGGCTCATTTGTGCCAGTTTTAACGAAATCAGAAATGATTTCTGTTGTCCCTGTGAGCCTATTTTTTAATCAGAATATGATCCATTTCAAAAAGAAGATCATCTTTGTGAATTCCCTTGGAGGTATACGTCAGCATACGATCCTTTTCCAGATTTTCCTTTAAAAGGTCTTCAAAAGAGTTTTCCAGTAAGTGAGACTCATAAATAACCGATACTGTTTCTTTGCCGCCAGAAATAATCTGATAGAAATTTTGAACAATAGGATTCAGTTGCTCTACAAATTCTTTTCTTTTATTAAAGATTTTGGTTCCAAATCTGGTAATCGGTTCATCATAAATCTCCAGAGAATCTTTATCCCAGGTTCTGTTCTTGGCAAAATATTTTAATAAAGCATTTCGCTGCTGTATTGTTTTCTGATACTGTATTAAATCAAAAAGATATTCAGAATCCGTCTGGGAAATCATCGCATCCAGAAACTTTCGTCTGCTTTCCCCGGAATCCGAAATTAAATTGGAATCATAGGGTGAAATCATAACACTTGGAAGATAGCCAATGTGATCTGCTAGCCTATCATAACTTTTATCATTCTTTTTGATGACTTTTTTGGCTTCCTTAGGCTGGGTAATTCTGATGATGTCCTCGCTGTCTTCATTCTGAATTTCAGCATCAATCATGAAAAAATCTTCCTCCTGTTTGATGTTGTTCAGATCTGTATTTCCTAAAAAGCTCTTTCCTACGGATAGATAATGAAGAGCATCCAGAATATTGGTTTTTCCCACCCCGTTATTTCCTACGAAACAGTTGATCTGTGGGGAAAATTCAAACTTTTTTTCTGAATGATTTTTGAAATTGTAAAGAGAAAGCTTCTTGATAATCATTCGTCAAAAATACTCCATTATTAGTAAAAATAAAAAGGGAAGTGCAGAACAAGTTTCTACTCCGAACGAAAAATAAGCGTCATCTCTTTTATTCTCAGCGAAATAAATAAAAATATAAGTAACAATACTCGAGAGAAAAAAAGAAACTGCGTACGTCGGTTTAAGGAAAAATATTCCGATTATGCTGCTGATAAATACCAAAGCATACGCAATGTATTTGGTATTCTGAACCCCAATAAGCATAGGAAAGGTTTTTACGGTATCATTATTCATATCCCGAATGTCAAAAGGGAGTACCAGAGCAGTAATAAAGAAAAAACTGATCAGAAAAATAGGCAGACTAAACTCCGGAAGGGTGAGCCAGCAATTGACCAACGCCCATACTAATCCTACGTAAAAGACCTTCAGAAGAGGGATTTTCCGAATATACACATCCAGAAAAAAGCTGTTATAAAGCAATCCCAGAACAACAATGATAAACCATTTTAAAAGTCTTACCTCATTATGATTGTGAATAATGAGAAAGGCACAGATAATTCCGGCCACCGCATTTAAAACCAGGATTTTAAAAAAATGTTTCGTGTATTGATATTTGGTATATAAATAACCGCTGAAATAAGTAATAAAAATAAGGAGTATAGTCGGGAAACGGAATGTGTTTTGCTCCTTCATAAAAAATACTGCAAAAAGAGTTCCCATTAATGAGACATAAATTTGGCTGTCTATGACGGATTTTTTCAGTATTTTTAAGATGTTCATTTATCAAAAATAATATATATGAAAAGATTTTCCAAGATTTTTATGCTTTTGCTTTTATTGCTGAGCTTTTCAATGGTTTTCGCGCAAAAATATTACGATGACCAATGGAAGAAAATTGCTGAAAACAGTAAAAAAGGTGCCTATAAATCTAATCTTCCGATAATTTTAGATATACAAAACCAAGCAATGAAAGAAAATAATACGCTTCAGCTGATCCGATCTCTAAAGGCGGAATTCAGTATTGTCAACCAAACGGTAGATGATGATCAGAATGATGCCGCTTCCCGGTTTTTCACTAAACTTCAGGCTGCCAAAGCCAAACTGAAAGGGGAAGAAAAACTGGTATATGACGTTCTGCTTAATGGTTTTTTCATGGATTATTATAATCAGAATTCATGGAAAATCAATGGCCGGACCAATGTTAATTCCCAGGATGTATCCCAGGTCGAGACCTGGAGTAAACTTGATTTTAAAAATTATCTGAGTAAAAATTATCAGGAGCTTGATCAGCAAAAAGCTGAGATGAAAAAGATTTCTTTAGCCCAATATAAAGAAGCATTTTCAGATACTAAAGATATCGCTTATTTCCCATCGTTATATGATTGGTATGGGGTGAAAAAAATAAGCTTTTTCTCCGAAAGCAATTTATTTACGAAAAATGAACTGACTGAAAACCGAAAGACTATCAATACCATTTATGATGAACTGATCGCACAGAACAACGGAAATTCCAAGTTGTATTTTATGAAAGATAAATTGGTTGATAATTGTAATTTCAACCAGTGCAAAGATAAGCTTGAGCAACTTCAGAATCTTTTGAAAACCAGTGTTGAGGGAGATTATAAAGTGCTTGTCATGGAAGATATCATGAATGAGCTCATCGCCAAAAAGAAAGAAAAAGAAGCGATTGCTATCGCTTCACAGGCGAAATCCCAATATCCGAAATCTCCTTTTATTGAAAATATTAAGTACAAAGAAGCACTGATTACCAATCCTTTGCTTAATCTTAAATATGAGCAGCAGACTCAGAGCAACCTGCCGATCCATCTGGTGGCTGAATATAAAAATATCAGTGAGTTTTCTTTGAATATTTATCAGGTCAACGAAGATTACCTTTCATTTATGCAATATGTCCAGAACTCATACAATAACACGTATGGAAAGGTAAAAAAGAGCCTTGTCAGAAAAGAAACGTACCAGGTTTCAGATCCGAAGGATTACCAGACTCATAAAACTTCACTGGAAATTAAACCTCTTTCCGCAGGGATTTATGTTGTGGAATATTCTGTTGCCGGAGCAGATCCTAAAGACAATAATTCCAGACAGAATTTTCATATGCTGGTTTCAGGAAACAAAATTATTTACCAGTCCAAAACAGATCGAAATCCTCTTTTAAATGAACTGAAATTAGTCAATAGTGAAAACGGAAAACCTGCTACGAATGAGAAACTTAAGTTCTATGAATTTGTAGCCAATAAAACATTAACTCAACTTGATGGTAAAACCGATGAAAAGGGAGTATTTAAGCTTCCTTCAGGAAAGAGTAATGACTATTACAGAACTTTCCTTATTCAGCAACCGGCAACTAATGATTTCCAGATCATGCAGGCATACGGAACTTCAGGATATGCGGAAGATTACAATCCCAACAAAGAAGCCCGTACGCAAGCTCAGATTTTTACAGACAGAGCAATTTATCGTCCCGGACAAACAGTATATTTCAAGGTAATCAATACCGGGATTACCAAAGAAGTGGAATCTGTACTTTCAGGTTTAAAGCAAAAAATAACTTTGATCGACGCTAATAACCAGGAAGTTTCTTCTCAAAATTTTACCACCAATGAATTCGGTTCCTATCACGGTAGCTTTATACTTCCGAAAGGAAAGCTGAATGGTACTTTCTATCTGAGAACAGACGCGAATAGCGGAGATAAAGATATCAGGGTAGAAGAGTACAAGAGACCTAAGTTTGAAGTAACCTTTGATCCTGTAAAAGATGAATATAAATATGGACAAACTATTGAGCTTAAAGGAAAGGCCATGATGTTTTCCGGAGTAGCTCTGAGTAATACGACCGTAAATTATGAGATCAAAAAACATAATATCAGATGGAGGTATTTCTGGTGGTATCCTCAGGATAATGACAACGAAAATTCAATCCTGGGCGAAGTTAAAACCAATGAAAAAGGAGAGTTTGTTATTCGTCTTGATCTTAAAAAAGATGAGAAACTGGAAGGAATACAAATTGATAATTATGAAATTAATGCTTCTGTAACGGACATCAACGGAGAAACACAATCTGGAAATACACAGTTGAAAGTAGCTTCGGTGTCCCACTATATTCAGGCTGATGATATCAAAAATACGTTCAGTGACGAAAATATCAAGTTAAAAGTTCAGACAAAAAATTATAATGAGCAGGATCTGAAGAAATCTTACCAGGTTAAACTTTCAAAGCTGATAGCTCCTGATCGAATCTTTAGAAGCAATTTTAAGACAGAAGTTCAAAACCTGCCTACATATTCAAAAGAAGAGTTCATTACTAAGTTTCCACATGATATGTTTGATAAAAATGACGACATCAAAAACTGGAAAACTGAAAAAGTAGCAATAGACAGGCTACAACAGCCATCTACAGAGCTGGATCTTGGAAAACTGGAAGCAGGAGACTATCAGTTGGAGCTTTTCAATATGGAAGGTAAAGACACGATAAAATCTTCACAATACTTCAGTGTTTGGGATAAAAGTGCTTTGAAACCTGTACAGAAAACATTCCTTACCGTTATCTCTCCTAAAGAAGAAGTTTCAAGAGGAGAAAAAGCGAAAATATTTGTGTATTCCTCAATTCCTGATGCCATGGTGAACGTGTATGTTCAGAACGGCTTAGGAAAGACGGTTACAGAAGCTTATCAGCTTAAAAAAGGAATGTTGGAATATACAGCTGATGTTCCTAAAGATAAAAGTATTTCTCAACTGAATATTCAGTTCCAGATTGTAGCCTATAATGATATCAATACAGAATCTGTTACTCTGAAAATAAAGGATACGGAACAACCTTTAAAAATTGAAACAGTAACATTCAGAGATAAGCTCGAGCCGAATTCAAAAGAAAAATGGAGTGTAAAAGTAACCGGTAACGAAAAGGAAAAAATAAATGCTGAAGTGCTGGCCAATATGTACGACATGTCTCTGGATCAGTTTGCTGTAAATACCTATAGCTGGAACAGATTGTATGTATCATTCAACATTGTGACTTCTTACTTTTCGAGAAGCTTCCTGACCCAAAAGAGCTATCAGAAGAGAGTACAATATGTCAACGGAAATTATGTAACCGTACCAAACTTTAATTGGTTTGATGGGGATATATATTCCAGCTTGGCTGGTAATGCCAATGGAGTAGTTGCTTATAGTGCTGCAGTTCCTCCTTCACCGATTGCTCGTGCCAAAAGGTCTGCTATTGCCAGTGAGGTAGCTGAAATGAGAGTTGCTAACGAAGCTGTTGCAGCTGATGCTGTTGCTGATGGAGCTGTTGGTCAGGCAAAACAAAAAGAAGACCTGGAAAAAGTTCCTGTACGTCAGAATCTGAATGAAACGGCATTTTTCTATCCTGATCTGAAAACAGATGCAGATGGAAATGTCAATTTTGAATTCACTTCTCCGGAAGCATTGACAAAATGGAAATTAATGTTCCTGGCTCATACCAAAGATGCCAGAGCAACAACTTTGGAAAAACAAGTGGTTACCCAAAAAGAATTCTCGGTAACGCCTAACTATCCTAGATTTTTAAGAGAAGGAGATGAGTTGAATCTTCAATCAAAATTATCAAACCTTACCGATAAAAAATTAAATGGTTCTGCAGAGCTTAAAATCCTGGATGCCTTTACCAATGAAGATATTTCTTCAAAATTCGGAGTAACTTCTGCAACGCAAAATTTCAATTTAAATGAAAACGGAAACGGAGCTTTGACATGGAAGGTAAAAGTTCCGAACAATGTTTCTTCTATTATTTTAAAAGTAGTCGCAAAAGCCGGAGCTTTTTCTGATGGAGAGCAACAGGCTGTAGCCGTACTACCCAACAGAATGCTGGTAACTGATGCTGTTCCTGTTTTCGTAAAAGAAGGAGAAACCAAAACGTTCGTACTGGATAATCTTAAAAATAATACATCTACAACAGCGTCTAATGTTTCCAATACATTTGAGCTAACGACAAATCCGATCTGGGAAATAATGTTTGCGCTGCCAAGTCTGAAAAATGATCAGAACAGTTCTGCAGACGTGATCTTCAATAAATGGTTTGCAGACGTAGTAGCTTCTGAAGTCTTTAAAGCCAATCCAAAAATGAAAACCATTTTTGAAGAGTATCAGAATAAAGGATTATTAAACTCCAACCTTGAGAAAAATCAGGAGTTGAAGCAATTGTTACTGGAAGAAACTCCTTGGGTACTGCAAAGTAAAAATGAAGGTGAACAAATGCAGAAATTAGCATTATTGTTTGATGTCAACACAATGAAAAATTCAATCAATCAGGATTGGGATGATTTCAAAAAATTACAGAATCCTGACGGAGGTTTCTCATGGTATGCCGGATATCCGAGTTCATACGGAACATCATTATACATCCTTAAAAATCTTGGGAAAATAAATACCTGGTTAAAAGATAATGTAAAAGATTATCAAAGTGCAGATCAGAAAGAATTAGTCGCAAAACTGATCCAGTATGTAGACAATGAAATTGATAAATACTGGGATGTGAAAGATAAAAATATCTGGAACAACTGGGTTCTTGATTTCCTTGACACCCGAAATTACTGGGAAAAACAATATCCTTTAAAGGGGAAAGGAGCTACCTTAAAGACGTTGGTAAAACAGAAAGCAAAAACAGCGAAAATCACAGACTTTACATTCTTCGGGCTTCACCGTGCAGCATTACTGATGAATGATTATGGATTGAAAGATGTTTCCGATAAGCTGATGACCTATCTTAAAGAAACTTCCACAGATACTAAAACACAAGGGGTATACTGGAAGCAAAATTTGAACGACTGGGGATGGTTCAGTTCAACAGTAGTAAATCATGCAGGTGCTTTAGAGGCATTCAATACCCTTAAATCCAATGATCAGAATTTCATAGAAGATATGAAAATCTGGCTGGTAACCCAGAAAGAAGTGAATTCATGGGGAAGCTCAAGAGGAACTTCAGAAGTTATCTTCACCATCCTGAACTCAGGGAAATCATGGACAGGTACTGAAAGCGATAAAGCAACCATTGTTTGGGGAGGAAAAGAATTAGCACCTCAGACACAGGCGACAGGCTATGTGAAATCCACTGTTAAAGCAGATGTAGTGGATAAAAACCTGGGTACAGTTACGGTGACCAAACCGGGACCAGGCATTGTTCAGGGAGGTTTATACTGGCAATACTACGAAGATCTTGATAAAATAAAATCTTCTGAAAACTATATTTCCGTAACCAAAGAACTGTATAAAAAAGTAAAAACAGTGAATGGGGAAGAACTTGAGAAAATTTCGCAGGAAACTCCTCTTAAAGTAGGGGATAAAGTAACCGTAAGGATGATTCTGAACACAGATAGAGCCATGGAGTTTATTCATATTAAAGATATGCGTGCTGCAGGATTTGAGCCGCTTGAGGCATTATCAGGATATCAGTGGAAAAATAATCTTGGATACTATCAGTCTACGAAAGATGCTTCTACCAATTTCTATATTCAATATATGCCGAAAGGAAAATATGTTTTTGAATATGATGTGGTGGCCAATGCTTCAGGAAAATTCTCCAACGGAATCACTACTATGCAGAATTATTATGCACCACAGATGAATGCACATACCAAAGGAAGCGGTATTCAGATTTTGGAATGATTTTTGGCTATAGGGTACTAATTAAAATTTTAAACCAAATAAAATGAAATTTTCAAAAACTTTAATTACAGGATTGATATTGATGGCGGGTGTAAATGCTTTCGCGCAAAAGAAGGCAGAGAAGTTTGAAAAACTCCAGATCGAAATGTTCCCAAAAGCTAAAGAAGGATATAAACAAGTATATATTCAACTTCCGATTGCAAAAAATGAAAACGATTTAAAAGTCGAAGTTTTTGCCGGAATTGAAAAAACAGTAGACTGTAACAACTACTTCTTAATGGGAAGCATGAAGAGCCAGGATCTTCAGGGATGGGGATACAACTACTATGAAGTGGAATCTAACGGTGAAACAGCAGGAACTTTAATGGGCTGCCCGGGGCAGAAAATGAGCAAAAAGTTTGTAACCCTTAAGCCGGAAACTCTATCATACAACAGTAAATTACCTTTGGTGTTTTATGTTCCGAAAGATGTTGAAATTCGTTACAGAGTTTTACGCCCGGATGCTGGTATGAAAAAAGCAGTTCAAAAATAAAAGCAGCTTATTATAACAATGGAAAACTCCTCACATTCATGTGGGGAGTTTTTTTATGTATTAAGAATTTTCTTCCCCCAAAAAATCAGTTCACCGGTCAAAAATAAATAGCATAAGAAGAATAAGTCTAAATTTTTTCAATTAAAACATATTTCAAATTAAAATTAAACAATTTGGCTAGAATTATGATAAATAAACGATTAAGGTTAAACGTTTTTTAAACCCCTTTTAAATTCAGTTAATTCTGTGAACAAACTATAAAAATATAAACTTTTTTGCATTATATTTGTTATAAACATAAACCATGAAAAACAATTTATTGATTTTTACGTTTAGTTTTCTTGCTTTTCCTGCTTTGGGCTGGGGACAGTCTGCGCCGGATTTTAAAGAACTTCTGGATAGTGCAATGGTTCGCGATTCGAACCTTAAAATGCAGATAACCCAAAATAAACTTACCGATCTTGACGAACACAAGCTGAAAGATATCTTTCTTCCTACCCTGGAAGTAAGTGGGAAAGTAGGATATCTCAACGGAACAGCAAGATTAACTTCGCCGGAAATTAATCTGGCTCCATTCATCAATATTCCGGAAGGAACATTTAATAATAACTTCAACGTTTCAGGATTTTCCGGTATCGCTAAAGCGGATGCCAAAATGCTGCTTTACTCCGGAGGGAAGGTTAAATACCTGAAAAAAGCAGTTGAAGAAAAGAAAAAGTCTGAAAATATTCTGCTGGAAAAAACACAGGATGATGTGGTTGCCAGCATTTCCAAAGCGTATGACCAGCTGGCACTCATCCATCAATCCAAAAGAGTTCTTGATGAAAGTAAAAAAAGACTGGATATCAACAGAAAAACGGCTGACAAAGCTTTAGGATATGGACTGATCACTCCTTATGATCATAAAAAAATTGAATTAGCTCAAGCTACTCTTAATGCAAAAGTGGTAGAATATGAAGGGAAAAAAGAATTGCTTCTTACCCAGCTTTATATCTTAACAGGCATTAACAGAGAACGTCTGAGAATGATAGACCCTGTTTTGTCTCCGGTAGATTTATTGGCTGCAGAAAAAGGAATAGAGCAGAGGGCTGAAATCAGAGCATTGGAACACGGTATAAGTGCTGCTGATTACAAAATAAAAGCAGAAAAAACATGGATGATTCCCAAAGTGCAGTTAATGGCATCCGCTTATTATATAGGATTGTATGGCAACAGAATTAAAAGTTCAGAAAATGTTGTTCCGGCAGTACCTTTATTAGGCTATGAAGGGCGAAAGCTGGATTGGAGTCCCAATAATATCAATGTATTTCCCTTGCTCACTGCCGGTGTAGGATTTAAATGGGAAATTTTTGATGGAAAAGAAGGAAAACATGCTGAAGAGACAGCCCGTGTTAACAAAGAAGCATTGCAGAATCAAAAAGAAGATGCACTAAAAAAATTAACATTGAATCTGGCCAATAATCAGACAAACTATGATATTGCAACAGCACAGATTACCTTAAAAGCTAAAGAAAAAGAATTGGCAAAAAGTGCTCTGGTGCAGGCAGAAAAAGAATTCAGATACGGAATGAGTAAATCTTCTCAGCTGATTGACGCGGAGAACGACCTGGAAGCTTCTGAACTCGAATATCAAAATGCGATTTTCAACCAGAGAAGAGCGGGAATAGAACTGATGAGATCTACCCAGGAGCTGGATATCACCAAATTTTATTTAATCCCTTAAAAATTAAAATGATGCATAAAAATATATCTATACTCTTTGCTGCTCTGTTGATGTTGGGGAGCTGTGATAAAAAAAATGAAAAGATCAAAGAACCTGAAGGGAAAACCAAAAAGGATGTCATCTCTTTTGCACCAAAGGTAACCGGAAGAATTTTAAAAATATACGTTTCCGAAGGCCAAACTGTGAAAAAAGGAGATACCCTTGCCCAGCTTGACGTACCGGAGGTTTCCGCAAAAATAGCACAGGCACAAGGTGCGGTAAATGCAGCAACGGCACAGGAACAAATGGCTAAAAACGGAGCCACAGCAGATCAGCTGAGACAGCTTAACGCCAAATACAAAGGATTGAAAGAACAATATGAATTTGCTCAGAAATCTTACCGAAGAGCCAACAATATGTTCCGCGACAGCCTGATGTCTCCACAGGCACATGATGAAGTGTACGCAAAACTCCAGGGAGCAAAGGCTCAGTACGACGCTGTAGTAGCAGAATTGGATGATGTGAAAAGAGGAACGCGTTTTGAAAAAGTAGAAATGGCTGCCGGACAGGCTTCACAGGCTAAAGGTGCCCTTCAGGAAGCTAATGTAGCTTATTCCGAAAGATATATTATTGCTACCAATGATATGGAAATAGAAACCATCAGTTTAAATACAGGAGAGCTGGCAACAGCAGGTTTTGCTTTATTTAACGGATATATTCCTGAAAGTACCTATTTCAGATTTACCATTCCTGAAAGTGCCATCTCAAAGTATAAAAAAGGGCAGGAAGTTAATATGCAGGTGGTTTACAATAAAGAAAATATCACAGGAAATATTATCTATATCAAACAGCTGACGAAGTATGCTGATATTACTACCGCTTATCCTGACTATCAACTTCAGGATGCGATCTACGAGATCAAAGTGAAACCAAAAGATATGAATATGGCCAAAGGAATTTTGGTTAATGCTAATGTTATCCTGAAATAAAACAAACAGATGAAAGAATTTTTCCGTCTTCTGGCCCGCGAATTCAAGCTATTTATAGGCAATTCAACCCTGAGAACTGTGTTTTTTGTGGCACCGATCTTTTATGCAACTTTGCTGGGATTTGTCTATCAAAGCGGAAAAGTTGAAAATACACCTGTATTGGTGATTGACAGAGACAATACCCCATTGTCCAGTCAGCTAACCGAAATGCTGGATGATAATAAAAGCATTAAAATTATCAGATACCTACAGGAGCCTTTAAGTATAAAAGATGAGGTGATCCGCCACGAAGCAGCAGCAGTGGTTATCATCCCTTCTCGTTTTGAAGGAGATATGCTTCAGAAAAAATATCCCGAACTGAATGTTTACGTGAATACCGGAAATGTTCTGACCGCCAATTTTGCATCCAAAGCGCTCCAACTCACCATAGGAACTTTTTCTGCAGGGGCATCCATCAAGGCTTTGCAGAAGGCAGGAATGCCCGCAGCTAAGGCCGTTACACAATACGAGCCTTTTAAAACAAACTATATTACCCTTTTCAACACCACAAGTAATTACCTGATCTTTATGTGGCCGGCTATGCTGGCTGTAGTGTTGCAACAGGTAATTTTACTCGCTATGGCAGTAAGTTTTGCTGCAGAATTCCAAAGAGGATCTTTCGTAAAAGAATATGTGAAAATGAAAAGATGGGCATTCCCGACCATGCTTATAAAAGTAATTCCAATTTGGGTGTTTTCCATTCTTATCGTGAGTATCTATTATCTCATGCACATGATTTTCAGAGTTCCGATGCCGGAAGGTATCCTTAATTTTATTTTATTAACCGCTGTTTTTGTAGGCTCAGTCTCATTCCTTGGAGTTTTCATAAGTATATTGATTCCTGATGCTTTAAAGGCTACACAGATTCTTATGGTGATTGCTTCACCAGCCTTTATTATCAGTGGTTTTACGTGGCCTTTAAGTGCAATGCCTGCATTTGTACAGTTTATCGCTAATATTATTCCGTTAACTCCTTTCTTACAGGCTTTTAAAATTTTACTGATTCAAAAAGGATCTGTTGAGCTTACTTTCCCTTATTTACAGCATTTAAGCATTTTATTAGTTGTTTATGCTGTTATAGGATGGATTGCTTTAAAAATAAAACTTTGGTTTATATTCAAAAAAGCAACACCACAGGAAGTGGCGGTCGAGCACCGTTCAGAAGAAGATGCTGACTAGCTTTTGAAAATGAAATTTAAAAAAGATTGCCGGTTTATAAAGGGAAACCGGCAATCTGAAATGATTACAATATTCTCACTCTCTGACTCTCAATTTCTCTCTTTCTCAAACTTACAGAGGATGATTTCCCATTCATCATCAAATTTCCATTCAAGTATAAAATCAATCAAAAAAACTGATATATTTGTTTCTGGTAAAACAGAAAAAATATGGAAAATGTATTTGATGCAAAAGATGCTCAGAATTACATCGATAGAATCAATAAACTAGTGGAAGATACCCATGGATTGTGGGGGAAAATGACGGTTGATCAGATGCTGGCACATTGCAGTATAACGTACGAAATGGTATACGAACCGGAAAAGCATAAAAAACCGGGCGCCATCGCAAAATTTATTCTAAAAACTTTTGTAAAACCTAAAGTTGTAGGTGAAAAAGCTTACCCGAGAGATTCCCCGACGGCTCCTCAGTTCCTGGTTACCGGAAGAAAGAATTTTCATGAAGAAAAAACAAGATTAATTGGTTTTATTCAAAAAACTCAGCAATTAGGGCCGGACGCCTTTGATGGTAAAGAATCTTTCTCTTTTGGAAAACTCAATGCACAGGAGTGGAATAACATGTTTGCAAAGCATCTGAACCATCACTTATCGCAGTTTGGCGTTTAAAAATCACACTTATGAAAAAACTTTTATTACTATTCCTCTTCACGGCCAATTTTGTTTTTGGTCAAAATCAAATGCCGGATATTTCAACCGTTTGGCTCAACGGAAGTAAGCCTTACGTGGGGACTATCGGAAAAAAAGGCCAGGAGCTGAAACTTAAAATCAATACTTCAGAACAAAATAAAAAGAATGATCAGGAGTATTTTGTATCAGGATATTCTCTGGTGGATACCAATTATGCAAAATGGGAAGGCAAATTAACTATTTTAAAATATAAAGACTCCAAAAACCAGGGAACTATATTCGGTGAGTATGAAATGGCAGAAGAAAATAAAGGTAAACATTCCGGAATTTTTAAAGGAAAGTTTGTTTATAATTTCAAATGGAACAGAAAAGCCGAAAAAATAGAAGGGCAATACATTGAAATGATTGGAGATTGGAAAAGCTACGACGGAACGCTGGAGTTTAAAACCAATCTGAAAAATCAATAATATTAAAAAAAACATCAATCTTAAAAATTATATATGAAATTAGGGGTATTCTCATTAAGCTTAAGTGTGAAAGATCTTCAGAAATCTAAAGAATTTTATGAAAAGCTAGGCTTTTCTGCTATGGGAGGAAGCATGGACAATAATTACCTGATCATGAAAAATGGCAATACTATTATTGGACTATTTCAGGCAATGTTCGATGGAAATATGCTGACCTTTAACCCAGGCTGGGATGAAAATGCACAGAATGTGGAGTCCTTTGACGATGTCCGCGAGATTCAGAAACGTTTAAAAGAAGGAGGAATTGAGATTGATAAGGAAGCTGACGAAACCACTTCCGGCCCGGAACATATCTACCTGAAAGATCCGGACGGAAATATGATTTTAATCGACCAACATCGATAGTAAGAATTATAAAACTTATTGCAACTTAACTCATAAAACATCATGGCATCAGTAAACATTTATTTAATATTTAATGGAAACTGCAGAGAAGCATTCGACTTCTATAAATCAGTTTTCGGGGGAGAATATCCTTATATCGGAACTTTTGGAGAAATGCCTCCTATGGAAGGTAAAGAAACACCGGAAGAAGATAAAGATAAAATTATGCATGTTACCCTTCCGATTTCTAAGGAAACAATGTTAATGGGTAGCGATACCGGAGGAGAGTGGGCTTCTCAGTTCAAAGCGGGAAATAACTTTTCTATCTCTGTGAATGCAGAATCAAAGGAAGAAGCAGACAAATTGTTCAATGGTCTTTCTGCGGGAGGGCAGGTTACGATTCCTATGGCAGATACATTCTGGGGAGCCTATTTCGGAATGTTTAGTGATCAGTTCGGAATCAATTGGATGGTGAATTACGATGATCCTGCCAAAATACAGCAACATCCGTAAAATAAAATCTTTACAAGTTGAAATGAAATAGTAAACCGATAGTTGTTCTGTCGGTTTTTTTATGAATTGATTTCTGAAAATTTTTAAATTTGAATAACGAATAGGGAGCAAAAGTATTGATACACTAAAAATATAAAGATGAAATTTACAATTGAAGCCATTGCCACTGAACATCAGAAAGTAAAAACCGGAGCGGATTTTCCTCAATATATTCAGAATTTAAAACGTTTAGGCGTTTCTCATTATACTACCTGGGTAGCTGATGGAAATACAAAATATTTTGATGGTAGTGATCAGTCAGTACAAACGGGAAGTAAGTATGATCTTCTCACTATTTCAAATGAGGTCAAACCAGACACTTTCAAAATGAGATTGCAGCTGCATCAACAAGGGGGAACGGATTATAAAACATTCTGTAATGATTGTGCAGAAAACGGAATAAAAGGCTGGAATATTGATCTGAGTACAATGACGTGCTCCTATTTTGATACCGATGAAAAAGAAGTGCTGGTAGAAACAATTCCCGGAGGGAATGAGTAAAACCCGCAGATTTAAAATTACTTAGTTTCTCTTTTCGAAAGCTCAGGTTCAAAAATATTGTTTGCTATTATTGATTTAAAATATTAATTTTGTTAAAAACGATAGATAATAGTAATTAATGAACATGAGAAAAGTTTTCACGAAGTTGGCGATAACATTGGTAAGCTTAGGGTCGGTTTCTGCATTGGCCCAAAAAAATGACTTGGGTGCCTGGTATATGTATTTTGGGAATAATAAAATCAGTAAAAAATTAAACTTACATAACGAGATCCAATACAGGAATTTTGATGCCATTGGTGATCTGGAACAGCTTCTTATCCGTACCGGGATTGGTTATGATCTGACCGAAAATAACAACAATGTCTTGTTGGGATATGGTTTTATCCTAAGCCAGCCTTATGTAAAAGGGGAGAAAAAAGAAAATATTGAACATAGAATTTTCCAACAGTTTATTACCAAACAAAAATTCGGACGTTTTAACCTTCAACACCGTTATCGTCTGGAAGAACGTTTTCTGGAAGATGATTTTAGAATGAGGTTCCGGTATATGCTTGGGGTGACCATTCCGATTACACAGAAAGAAATGGTGCCGAAAGCATTTTATGCCTCTGTATATAATGAGATTTTCCTTCATTTCAATAGTCCTGTATTCGACAGAAACAGGGTATATGGAGCCTTGGGGTATGTAATCAACAAAAATATGAGAATTGAAGCCGGATATATGAATCAGCTGCAGGAAAATAAGAACAGAGGACAGATTCAGATAGGTTTTTATAACAATATTCCATTTACCAAAAATTAAAAATTGCTGTTTTGCTGAATGCAGAGATGAAAATGAAAGGCAGTGATCATATAAAGAACTATTTATAACAAAATAAAAAACACACTTTATGCATTCAGGGAAAAGATTTGGAGCGCGGGAGTTCATGAATTGGACGAGACGCAGTATTTACGTTTTAACAATATTTTCAGCCATTCCTACTGTGCTGTATTTTTTAGGATGGAAATTTCTTTCTATCCCATGGCAGCCCATTGCTATTCTGGGGACAGCAGTAGCTTTCATAGTTGGTTTTAAGAACAATGCCAGTTACAGCAGACTTTGGGAGGCTAGACAAATCTACGGTTCTATTATTAACGACAGCCGCAGTTTCGGATATATCCTGAGAGATGCTTTGGTAGGAACTAATCCTGTAAAAGTAAAGGAAATGTTCCTGCGTCATTATGCATGGCTTACAGCCCTTCGTTTTCAGCTCAGAGAACCGAGAGCCTGGGAAA
Source organism: Zea luxurians (assembly GCA_029449295.1). Classification (NCBI taxonomy): domain Eukaryota; kingdom Viridiplantae; phylum Streptophyta; class Magnoliopsida; order Poales; family Poaceae; genus Zea; species Zea luxurians. The sequence goes on along the minus strand of JAOPSE010000747.1, from coordinate 137,256 downwards.
ATATGGGAACTGCTCAGTTTGATGAGTATTCCAAAAAATATGATATCCCGGAAAGACTGACCAAACTTGATGATGAGTTAAAAAAATACCTTTCCGAAGATGAACTTGACTATATTTTAAGCAAAAAAAACAGAGCCACCCAGCTTATGGCCAGCCAGAGCAAAGAATTGTCTGAAGCTTATAAAAAAGGGGAAATTAATGACTTTCAATGGTCGCAGATCAATCAGCAGTTGGTTAAGTTTACCGATGATCAGGGAAAAGCAGAAAGAATTAAAAACTTTCCGTATCCACGAAACTTTTCATCCATTACCACTTATCTTTTACTGCTTTTTATTCTTTTTGTCCCGTTTGGTCTGCTTAAAGAGCTTGATAAATTAGGAGAGGGTACATCGCTTGAAGGATGGACTTTGTGGTTTAATATTCCCTTTTCATTACTCGTTACCTGGTGTTTCCACACGTTGGACAGCGTAGGGGAAGCGTCCGTAAACCCTTTTGAAGGAAGCCCGAACGATGTTCCCATTACACAGATCAGCCGAACCATTGAAATTGATATGAGAGATATGTTGGATGAAACGGATCTTCCGCCTGCCATCACTCCTAAGAATAATATTGTACTTTAGCCAAAATCACACGGAGTAGTAAGGAATAGTTTACTCTCCTTTCATTAAGTTGTTTAGAAGAAAACTGTCATTCTATCAACATTAAAAAACACTTAAAAAAACTAAATAAAAAATGATTCACAGCTATGTTATCATATCCATCGCAGTTCTTTTGTCTGTGATGATATTAGTGATGATTGGTCAGAAATTGCGGGTTGCTTATCCGATTTTTCTCGTCATTGCAGGACTTTTGATAAGTTTTGTCCCTGGGATACCTACCATAGAAATAGAACCGGATCTGGTGTTTCTTATCTTCCTGCCACCTATTTTATTTGAAGCTGCCTGGTTCACTTCTTGGCAGGATTTTCATAAATGGAGGAAGCAGATTTTTTCTATGGCTTTCGGCTTGGTTTTTCTGACTTCAATAGTGGTTGCTTATCTTTCATCCTCTATTATTCCGGGGCTTACAGTAGCCATGGGTTTCCTTTTGGGAGGAGTAAATTCTCCGCCTGATGCCGTAGCCGCCACATCAGTGCTGAAACATATGAAAATCCCTAAAAAAATCACAAACATTCTGGAAGGAGAAAGTCTTATCAATGATGCTTCGAGTTTGATTGTATTTAAATTTGCCTTAGCAGCAGTTATTTCAGGTCAGTTTATCTGGAGAGAGGCTATTCAGGATTTCTTTACAATGGCTATCGGAGGAGTAGCAGTGGGAGTAGCAGTGGGTTTCCTTTTTGGAGCATTATTGAAAATTATACCGTCCAATTCCAATATTGATACCGTCATTACTCTGATTGTTCCGTACATTATGTATGTAGGTGCTGAACATTTTCATTTTTCAGGAGTACTGGCTGTTGTGGCAGGAGGACTGTTGATGTCTTATAATTCACATTGTTATCTGAGCCATACCTCAAGGATTCAGTCCGGAAATGTCTGGAGTGTCCTGATTTTCCTGATGAATACCATCATCTTTATCCTGATAGGTCTTGAACTTCCCGTAGTGGTTGATGCTATGAAAGATTACACCATTTCAGAAGGGATCTTTTATAGTGTTGTCATTGGTGGGGCTATTATAGGAACGAGAATATTGTATAGCTACGCATTAATGTATTTCCCAAGGCTATGTTCCAAAGAATTGAGATTAAAAGTTCCAAAGCCCGATTGGCGGGAGCCCTTTATCATCAGTTTTGCGGCAATGAGAGGAGTGGTTTCCCTGGCAGCGGCATTGTCCATTCCTGCTTTCTTACCTAATGGTGAGGCATTTCCCCATCGGAATATCATTTTATTCGTCACTTTCGTTATCATATTGATTACTCTGGTAGGACAAGGCTTATTGTTGACTCCGATCCTTAAATTATTAAAGATTAATGATGCAGGAAGTGAATTACCGGAAGAAAAACAGGAAGTAATCCTGATGCGCAAACTGAAAGAAACCGCTTTGCATAAGCTTGATAATGATTTTGCAGAACTTACTGAAACCAATAGCCTGGTACGTCACCAGAAACATAAGCTGGAAAACGAAATGATGCTGATGGCAGATAAAGTACAGTGTATGGCCTCTACCGGCGATTATGTAACAGCTATTAATGAAAATAAAGACGTACTGAGGCAAATTATCCAGGCCCAGCGAAACGAATTACACAGAATGAAGAGGGAGAAAATATTTGATGATCATGTCATGAGAACTATAGAAATGCAGCTGGATTTTGATGAAGCAAAGATTACCGGATTCTCTCACGGATAATATAGAAATTTTGCAATAACGTAAAAATTTAACGACAAAAGTCACAAAAGGATTTACGCTAAGTTCAAAATTAAGGTTAACTTGCATAAGATTCACAAAGTGAAAATCTACAGATTTTCAAAACTTAAGAGTTCTTTTCAGCAGCGAGGATATTAACTTTAAAATAACTTAGGTATTAAGGTTCTTTTGTGACTTTTGTGATTAAAATAGTTTGTTTAAACTTTAAAATATGGATACACCGATCATCGTTCAGTATACAATCAAAGCTCCAATCGAAAAGGTTTGGAAAGCCTTGACAGATAAGAATGAAATGAAATCCTGGTATTTTGATATTCAGGATTTTGAACCGGAAGCAGGAAATGTATTTAATTTCTATGAACCCGGAGGTGAAAATAAATTTCATCATCAGGGTGAAATTCTGGAAATTATTCCCAACCAAAAATTAAAGCATACCTGGTCCTATCCCGATTTTTCCAACCTGAAAACCATTGTTACATGGGAACTGCTGCCCGAAGAGGATGAAACATGGGTGAAATTAACCCATGAAGGAATTGATCATTTCAAGGATTTGGGAGATGGCTTTTCAAGAGAAAACTTTACACAGGGATGGAACAGTATTTTGGGGCAAAGTTTAAAACTATATTTGGAAAAATAATTATGATAGAATTACAGCCCTTTACCATAAATGATGCGCCGGAACTTATTTCAAAGATTCAGGATGAAAGAATGCTTCTTCAGTTTGCAGGTCCTGTGTACCGCTTTCCATTAACAGAAGATCAGTTGGAAGATGATTTGTTAAATGAGAAGAGGAGGTTGTTTAAAATTATCGATCAAAGCACAGACATTGTCATAGGTCATGCTCAGATGTTTTTAAAAGAAGAAACTTTTCTGCTTGGCAGAATTCTGATCTGGGATGAAAATAACAGAGGAAAAGGCTATGGAAAGAAAGTAATGCAGGAGCTGCTGAATTATGGGTTTTCCCATTTTGATAAAGAAACAGCGGAACTTAATGTATACGACTGGAATACCGGTGCCATTGAGTGCTACAAGAAGGTAGGTTTCGTTTTTGATCCCCATGTTAAAAGCGAAGCGAAGATTGATCAGGAAACATGGATTTCATTGAATATGAAAATTCATAAAAGAAACTTTCAATTACAGGAATCGTGAAATTTACAGGCCTTCGTCCCTTACTTTGGACAGAAAACCTTGATGAAAGCATAAGTTTTTATACACTGGTTCTTGGTTTTGAATTAGTAACCAGAAATAATGACTGGCAATGGGCTTCTCTTCGTAAGGATGAGGTCTATATTATGCTTTCACAACCTAATAAACAGGAAGATTTTGATAGTATCGGTTTTACAGGTTCATTGTATTTTAATGTAGAAAAGGTAGATGATCTCTGGGAAGACTTTAAAACAAAGACCAGAATCTGTTACGAGATTGAAACTTTCGAATGGGAAATGAGAGAGTTTGCCATCTATGATAACAACGGATATATCCTACAATTTGGCGAACCTGTGGATAATGTTGGCAATACGGAATAAAATTTGCTATTTTTGGGGAAATATTTAGAAAGTCAATGAAAAAAAATATTATAGCGGGTTTCGCAGCGATTTTATTACTGGCATCTTGTAATAAGGATAAAGAGATTCTTAATACATTGAACACTTATAATAATTCAATGGAAGCAAAAGGGTATCATTTCGGTGATAAACTTCAGCTTCCGAAAGAGGTAACGGAGAATGCAGAAAGCGTAACCATCAGTTTCGGAGATAAAGAAACTACATATTTAACGATTGATCCTAAGTTTTTTACACTGGGAGATAACGCTGTAACATTCAATATTAAAACGAAAGGAGGAGATGTGTTGAATCAGGATGCTACTATTAATGTATTTGCTAAAAATCCTGAAAAAAATATTGCCTACCAGATTGTAGCAGAATATCCTCACGATCCTAAAAACTTTGTACAGGGATTCCAGATCGAAGGGAACACGATTTATGAAAGTGATGGTCAGAATGGCTCTTCTCAGGTATTGAAATACACATTGGGTACTACAACACCCTTGGCTTCTACAAAACAGGCTCCGGAAGATTTCTCTGAAGGAAGTACCATTGTAGGAGATAAAGTATATCAGCTGACATGGCAGAGCAAAAAAGGATACATCTACGATAAAAGTTCTTTAAAACTGCTTTCAGAGTTTGCATATCCTAATGTATTGGGAGAAGGTTGGGGATTAACGTATGACGGAAAGAACCTGATCGCTTCAGACGGAAGTAAATTGCTTTATTTCCTTGATGTAAATGATCCTTCAAAACTAATCAAATATATTGCTGTAGCCGGAAGTTCCCAGGCTTACGATCAATTGAATGAGCTTGAATATCACAACGGATTTATCTATGCAAACGTTTGGCAAAAACCAATTATCCTGAAAATCGATCCTGCAAACGGTGAAGTAGTAGGTACATTTGATTTCACCGAAATTGCAAAACAAAATACCAAAGGAAGCGACGATGTACTGAACGGAATTGCTTTTAAAGGAGAAAATATGTTGGTAACAGGGAAAAACTGGCCAAAGATTTATGAAGTTCAGATCAAATAATTAAATGACAGATATTATAAAAAAATAGCGTTCCGTTGGGAGCGCTATTTTTCAAATAAAAGTATGTAAATTGCCGATATTCCATTAAAGAACTTTTTTATCAAATACAATATAAGTTGAGGGTACTATACTTACTATGTTTTTTTATTTTCTGTTCGTCTGCAGCACAGAAAGTCCTTCCTTTAGATACTCTTAAACTAAAGGAAGCCAAAGATATGCTTGCTGATGATTATGGAAATCTGTACATCTACAAGAATAAAGATTTCAGTTTTACGAAATATGATTCTTTAGGCAAACAGATCGGGAAAATGATGCTCACGGTTCCTTTTAAAGTTCAGACAGTACAAAACCCTTTGAATGTTCCTTTATTCTCAGAAAATGCCCAGGAAATAAAGTTTGTGGATCAGAATATGAATGAAATTCAGAGAATTGATTTTAAACAGAAATTTGGCTTTATCAGAATGGCCTATGCAGAAGATTTGCAGCAGATGTGGCTTCTGGATGATAGTACCAAACGATTGATTCAATATAACTTCAGAAATGATACCACCATCAATTCGTATCCTTTTGATATCAGTTTTGAAGACCTGACAGATCTTCTTATCTATGAAAATAAAGTCTATATTCTGACAAGAAATCATATCAGAGTGTACAGCCTTAAATTCGAAAAACTCTTTGAGGCACCTGTAAATAGCGGGAAGCGGTTCCGCCGGGAAAATGATACCATTCTGGTAATCACAGGAAATTCAATTCTGAAATATATTCCTGAAAAAGGGATGACAACTGTTTTTGAAGACCGGGATGCGCAAATTGTGGATAAAAACATCCTTTCTTATTTTGAAATCAACGGTAACAAACTCTATCTTTACAGCCTTGAAAAAGTAAAGGGACATGTTCAGTCAAATGAACCGGAATCTCAATCTGAAATTCCTCAGCCACCTATAGAAAAACCCGTAGAAAAAGCTGATGAAAAATCATATGAGACAGAAGTAAAACAACCTGCTTCAGACAATCATACATTAGAAAAATTGATTGAAGAAATTCCGGAGGTTCAGACTGAAGCTGTAAAAAAGCTTATCAATTAATCAGTAAATACAAGGAAAAAGAATATGCACATTGCGGTTACAGGAAACATCGGAGCAGGAAAAACAACTTTAACAACGATGCTTTCCAAGCATTACGGATGGGATGCACAATTTGAAGACGTAGATCATAATCCTTATCTGGAAGATTTTTATTCAGATATGAGTAAATGGAGTTTTGCCTTACAGGTTTATTTCCTGGGAAGTAGATTTCGTCAGGTAAAAGAGATCAGAGAAAGTGGAAAAAACATTATTCAGGATCGTACCATTTATGAAGACGCCCATATTTTTGCTGAAAACTTAAATGATATGAAACTCCTTTCAGACAGAGATTTTAACAATTACTCATCGGTTTTTGATTTGATGAAATCTTTTGTTTCAGCACCGGATTTATTGATTTATCTGAAATCAGATGTTCCTAATCTAGTAAAGAAAATTTACAAAAGAGGTCGTGAGTATGAAGCATCAATCAGTATTGAATATCTTTCAAAACTTAATCAGAAATATGAAAAATGGATTTCCAATTATACAGAAGGAAAGCTTCTGATTATTGAAGTTGATAATCTGGATTTCGTAGAAAAGCCTGAAGATTTTGGATTTATCCTTGAAAAGATTGAAGCAGAACTGCACGGTTTGTTTTAACAAACTTTTATCAGAAGATTAAGACAAAATCGATTAATTTCTTATTACATTTGGGTATACAAGTTTAATTGTTAAATCATTAAAAATGGTAGTCAAGGTTTTACATAACGGAAGCTGTTCAAAATCAAATGCTGTGCTGGAATATCTTGATGAGAACGGCGTGCCTTTTGAGATCATCAATATTATTGAAGACCCACTAAGCATATTGGAAATTAAGACGGTTCTGAAAAAACTGAATCAGAGTGTCTTTCACATCATTCGTAAGACAGATAAACTGTATATCGAAAACTACGCGGATAAAAACTATTCCGAAGAAGAATGGATTAAAATTTTATCCGAAAATCCTTCCCTGATTCAAAGACCTATTATTGTAAAAGGATCTGTGGCCATGTTGGGAAGACCTATTGAAAATGTAAAATTCTTTATTGAAAAATAAAGAATGTATATAAAAAAAACGCCCGTTTCAAATGCTGAAACGGGCGTTTTTTGCTTCTGAGATGATAACTATGACTTAATTTTTTTAAGTTTTGATTAAAAATCATATCCATTCATTGCTCTAAAATACAGATGACAATTTCTTTTTCTTATATATTTAGATTGTGCTACTTGTTTATTTGTTAAATACTTAGATGTAATGGAAATTATTCTTTTTGTTTAAAGCGAGCATATTCTTTAGTATATTAGATGATGTACAATTGAAATATGACCGTTATGCAAGGATTAAAAAATATACTTTTATTTTTCTTTGTTTTTTTAGCAGTGTTAACAGTAGCTCAGGATTTTACATCCGTTCAACAATTAGCTGATCGTCGCTTTCCCTGGCTGAAAAACAAAATAGTCATACAAAAAATACCTTTCGAAAATAATCAGGATGTTTTTATTATTCAAACCGAAAATAATAAACTAAAAATTTTAGCTTCTTCAATAAGTGCAGCTTCCCGCGGACTGGATTGGTATGTAAAACATTATGCACATCAAAGTATTTCTCACTGGGGAAATAATGTTCAAAATATTGATCATTTGCCTGAAATCAAGATTCCTGTTAAAAAACAATCCTCTGTTATATATCGGTATGCTTTGAATTATTGTACGATAAACTATTCGTATAGTTTTTACACCTGGAAAAACTGGGAAGAGGAGCTGGATTGGATGGCCTTGAACGGAGTAAACATCATGCTTGCCCCAGTGGGTACAGAACTTGTCTGGTATAATACTCTGAGAAAACTCGGCTATTCCGATGCCGAAGCTCGGGCTTTTATACCAGGTCCCGCTTATACAGCTTGGTGGCTGATGGGAAATCTGGAAGGATGGGGAGGACCTGTCAGTTTACAATTGATGGAACAGCAGGCAGGGATGCAGAAAAGAATTTTAAAAAGAATGAACGAGCTGGGAATAGAACCTGTATTACAAGGATTTTATGGAATGGTTCCTCATGCGGTTAAAGAGAAAATTCCTGATGCAGAAGTTATAGACCAGGGAAAGTGGCTGGAATTTACACGGCCGGCTATTTTAAATCAGACAACTTCAACATTTGGCAGAATGGGTGATGTCTATTACGACGAAATGAAAAAGCTTTACGGGGATACAATACATTATTTTGGAGGAGAGCCTTTTCATGAAGGAGGAAAAACAGGAGAAATTAATGTAAAAGAAGCCGCAAGGAATATCCAGTCTGAAATGCTTAAGAATTTTCCTAATAGTGTTTGGATGCTACAAGGGTGGCAGAATAATCCTTCAGATGAGTTGCTGAGTGGTTTGAAAAAAGAAAATACTCTGATTATAGAGCTTTTTGGAGAAAATACAGATAACTGGCAAAAAAGGAGGTCTTACAATGGAAATGATTTTATATGGTCTAATGTAAGCAATTTTGGTGATAAAAGCGGGTTGTATGGAAGATTACAGCGTTTTATAGACGAGGTTTTTAAGATTAAAAGTAGTCAATATCATAAAAATTGTAAGGGTGTTGGAATTATTCCCGAAGGTATTTATAACAATCCTGTCGCATATGATCTTATGTTGGATTTGGCCTGGTATGATACAAAACCGGATCTCAATACCTGGCTGAAGCATTACACAGAATATCGTTATGGGAAATATAACAAGAATATTGTCAATGCCTGGGAAGAATTTGCGCAAACTGTTTACAATAGTCCTGAAGCGTATCAGGAAGGGCCACCAGAAAGTATATATTGCGCCCGTCCTTCACTGGATATTACATCCGTTTCTTCCTGGGGAACACGAACCAGAAATTATGATCAGGAACGTTTTAAAAAAGCCGTGAAACTTTTTCTAGAGGCAGAGGATGAATTTGTCAATTCAGAAACTTATTGTACAGATAAAATAGATTTTCTCAGACAGGTATTGGCTAACAAAGGAGAAGTGGCTTATAATAATTTAATAGCATCAATCAAGGAAAATAAAACCGAGAAAATAATAGAGACAGGAAACCGGTTTTTACAGCTAATCAATATGCAAAATCAGTTGACTGGAAATAGTAAATATTTTACGCTTAACCGTTGGTTGCTACAGGCAGAAGAATTTGGTAAACCATTTAAGGACGATCGAACCAATATTATCTATAATGCAAAAGCACAGATTACTTTTTGGGGTCCTGACAATGCACCTGGAACAGCTGTGCGGGATTATGCTCACAAAGAATGGAATGGGTTGTTAGGTTCTCTGTACACCCAGCGATGGGCTTTATTTATTCAGGATGCAATACAGGGGAAAATTACTGAACCGGAGAAGTTTTATCAAATAGAAATCAACTGGTCAAGGAAAAAAGATATGTATCCGCCTGTAAAATTGAGACCGGATCAATTGTCAGAGCTTCAGAATGAGATCTTAAAATAAGCCTGATTCTTTTATGAAAATACTTAGTACGTAATGAAATATACCGGGTGTTAAACTGAAAAAAAGACTGCCACAGCTGACAGTCTTTACTCTTTACAATAGAATAACGCCTTCTATTTTGGCAACTTCTTTATAAATATTCACAACCTGATTGGCATCCAATACAAATGCATTGATATTGCAGGCAGTGTATTTTCCATTTTTGCTTTCGCGGTTTCCTAGTGTAAATTTGATCCCGTCAAAAACTCTGTAAATTTCAGTAAGTTTTGCCTGGTCTGTAGGAATGATAAATTTAAATAAATAATCTTCCGGAAAATCGTGATGATCCTCCAGTTTCTCGCTCAAAGATTTGTAAAAATCCTCAGGGCTTGCGTGTTGATTTCCTTGTAATATATCCATCTGCAATTAATAATATAATATAAATATAACGAAATTTTTCCTATTTTCCAAATGGTCCCAACAGAGACTTGGAGTTTTGATGTTCGTAATCCTCAATTATATTGAAGAGTCCGTTAACCAGTTGTTCTGATGCTAGTTGGCTTAATCCGCCGGAGTTTACCGTGTTGGTATTTCCACCCAGAAGACTTCCCAGAAAGTTACTTCCGGATAGGGCGGTATTGATGGTTTTCACAATTCCGTATTCGTTTAGTTTTTCATCCACCTTTGGGGCAATTGCCGCAATAAGTTGTGCGGACGTTTTTTCTTTCAGGATCTGTGTAGCCGTTGTTCCTTGAATAATTCTCGTTACATCCTGTGCATTTAAGCTATTAACGGCTCCCTGAAGGATCGGTTTTGATGTATTCACCGTATAGGCTGCTGCCTGTGCGATATAATCTCTTTCTTTGGCAACAATGGACGGAGCAATCTTTTCCAGCATAGAATTGATGTCTCTTAGTTCCTTTGGAAGCGCCTTGTCTACCATGTTATTTTGTAAGAAAGCTTCCTTATTGGTATAGATGCTTGTTCCTTTATCGATACCGTTGAGGAGGATTCTTTTAATAATTGAAAGTCCCATATCAGAAGTAGCCAGGGTAGTACAGGACTGCACGGTAGTGGTAATGACTGCACCGGTTCCTATAATGAGAGCGGCTGCAACGATATATTTTTTCATTGATCTTTTTATTGCTTTTTTCAAAAACTGCACCAAAGGTAAATACTATTCTTTATTTAACAAAATATTAAATGTGAAGGCTGTATTTGGTGATTTTTTTTTCGTTAAAATGCTATTTTCATGTTAATGATATTTTGGTTTTTTGATGAAAATTTTCAATTTAAATTCATAAAATTTAGTAGTATTTCATTTATTGTTATTAAAAAGCTGTTGTTTTTAAATTTTTAAGATATTTTAACATGGTTCGATATTTTTTATATTTTTGGCTAATGTCTTTTTTTGAGAAATTGATTTTCCCACAAACAGGGCATTAACCGACTTTGATTGTACGAATAAAATTGAAACTATATGAAACAAAGTAATTTAAAGTATTCTTGTCTCATCGCCGTATTGTATTTCGGAATGAACGTGGATGCGCAGGTTACGTCAGACTCCGCGAAAGTTCAGAAAATTGACGAAGTGGTCATGATCGGATACGGGAGTCGTAAGAAAGTAGATAACACTACTTCTATCAGCTCTATCAGTGCTGAAGAAGTAACCAAAACAAAAGTGTTAAATGCTTCACAAGCCATTCAGGGGAAAGCAGCAGGGGTACAGGTAATTGCATCAGATGCACCCGGTTCCACACCTACTGTTATGATCAGAGGTCTTGGGACAGTATTAGGAGGGAGAACACCACTCTATGTTGTTGATGGAATGTTTACGGATAACATTAATAATATCAACTCAAATGACATCCTTACCTATGATATATTAAAAGATGCTGCTGCATTGGCAATTTATGGTAACAGAGCTGCCAACGGGGTTATCATCATTACGACAAAATCAGGAAAAGGGAAATTAAGCGTTTCTTATGATGGTTTAGTAGGATTCAGAAGCCCTTTGAAAACAATCAAAATGGCCAATGGTTCAGAGTTTGCCAGTTATAACAACGCAGGGGCTAAAAGTGACTACCTGAACCCGGATCAGCCATACAATACCGACTGGTTTAAAGAAATTACCAGAACAGGTATTTATAACCAACATAATCTATCCATTTCCGGTTCTTCAGAATCAGCAAAATACTTTTTAAGTTTAGGAAATTATGATGAGCAGTCGATCCTCAAAGGAACAAACTATAACAGAACTACGATAAGAACCAATAACGAGTTCAGAATTACCAAGGGAATAAGATTAGCACAAACTTTAAGTGCCACATTTACAAATGAAACTCCTAAATCATTCGGAGCATTTACAAGTGCTTATAAACAATCTTCATTAGTTCCTGTTTATTATCCTAATGGAAAATATGGTCAGCCAATTTTTGATAAATCTACCGGCAATATCGGTTATGTGGGAGGAAGGTTTAATGATGTGGGAAATCCTGTAATGAAACTTGCTCATGACAATCAGAGAGCAAAAATTTCTTATTACAAGGAGGTTTAAAATTAGATATAGATATCCTTAAAGATTTAAAATTCACTTCTCAGTTTAGTGGAGAATACGGTAATTATAAATACTATAATTTCGTAAATTCAAGAACTTTCTGGTTGGATAGTGATCCAATGAGAACAGAAAGTCAGTATTCAGCTACGTCACCATTGACAAGATTAACGAATAAGAGTCAGAATTACTATAACTGGCTTATCAATAACTATTTAACGTATACCAAGAAAGTCGGAGATCATGATATTGAAGTGGTAGCCGGTACCGAAGCTTCTGTAAAGAGCGGTCTTGAGACAACAATTATCAATAGAAAAAATGTACCTATTTCCCAGGACTACTGGAACCTGAGTGGGGTAGATTACTATGGTAGTTTGTTTAGTGATAATGATACAAAGGCTATTGAATCGATCCAGGGGAACAGAAATACAACCATTTCTTACTTCGGAAGGTTTCAATATAAATTCATGAACCGTTACCTGTTAAGTGGAACAATCAGAAGAGATGGTTCTTCACAGTTTGCGGCAGGCCAGAGATGGGGAACATTCCCGTCATTCGGGGCAGGTTGGATTATTTCCCAGGAGAACTTTATGCAGGACGGCTTCTTTGATATGTTAAAACTAAGAGGAGGATGGGGTAAAATAGGAAATCAGACAGTACCTCTGAACTATTTACCACTTTCACTTGGATCTTCTTACAATTACGGATTTGGAAGCTCTCCGGTAAGTAACGGTGTAACGGTAAACAAAGGCTATGATCCGGATTTAGGATGGGAAGTTACAGAAGAATCATCTGTAGGACTGGACTTTGGTGTTCTTAACAATAGATTAACAGGTACCTTTGATCTTTACAACAGAAAGACAAAAAATCTTATTTTAGGAGTAGTGCCATACATGGCAACAGGGATTTCAGAGCTGAACTATTCACACATGGGAAGCGTAGTCAATAAAGGTTTTGAACTGGGATTAAACTGGGCAGATAAAGTAGGACAGGATTTTTCTTACTCCATCGGAGCCAATTATTCATATAATAAGAACAGACTTACGAGTATGGATACTTCCAAGCCGGTTTCCCAGATCGTAGGAGGTAACCTGGGTAACGGAATAGATACAAAACTTTTTAACGCTTCAGCAGTAGGATACGCGTTGGGAAGCTTCTATTTATTCGAAGCAGACGGATATGACAGCAAAGGAAATCTGAAATTTAAAGATTTAAACGGAGACGGAACTATCGATGCCAAAGACAAACGCTTTTTTGATTCTTACATTCCGAAATCTACTTTAGGAGTGAATATTTCCATGTCATACAAAAACTGGGATTTTGCACTTAATGGTTACGGAGCTTTTGGATTTAAAGTATATAATGGTAAAAAGGCACAAAGAAACGGAGGTGAAAATATAGAAGCTTCCGTAGCCAATAACTTCTGGACACCTACCAATACAAATGCAGCTAATCCTGTTAATCCTTCAAGTATTCCTGTAGCGTCAACATTCTATCTGGAAGATGGAGATTTCTTCAGAATTAATAACATTTCAATAGGATATACATTCAAAAATGTTACAGATTATATGAAATCCATTAAGTTGTATGTAAGTGCAATTAATCCTTTTGTATTCCAGAAATATTCAGGGTACTCTTCAGAATTGTCTGGATATAACCCTACAGATAATACAGCAGAAGGAGATCCGTATAAAAGAGCAGGTATTGAACTAGATGCATACCCAACCTTGAGATCTTTTGTATTTGGTGTTAATCTAAACTTTTAAAAAAATGAATAAAAAATATATAATAGCAGCTGCATTCCTTATTTTAGGAGCTGTAAGCCAAAGTTGTAGTAATGACTTTATTGATGTGTCACCTACAGAAGCAATTCCTGAAACGGAACTTGGTAAAATATATAATAATGATGAAGGTGCCAATAGTCTGGTAACAGCTGTTTATGCTAAATTTTTAGATTGGAATATGAGTACGTTTGCCTGGATCGGGGTAACGTCTATTGTTTCGGATGATGCCGATAAAGGTTCCAGTGCAAGTGATTCAGGTTCAGATAAAGATATTTTAGACGCTCTGAATTTTACAGCAGCAACTCCGTCATTCAAAGAATTATTTGCCTCCAATTATCAGGGAATCAACAGATGTAACCAGGCATTGAAATACCTTCCAATATTGGATAAAGCCGACCCTGAATTACGTAAAAGACTGGCAGGTGAAGCTAAATTCTTAAGAGCATTCATGTATTTTACCCTGGTGAGATCTTTTGGAGGAGTTCCTTTGGTAGACCACGTTCCGGTAACAGGGGTTGAGGCCGATAAACTAATGGCACTTACAAGAAAATCACAAGCAGATATTTATGCATTTATAGAGAAAGACCTTCAAGAAGCTATTGAGGTCTTACCTCAGAAATCTGCATATACGGGAAATAATGTCGGTAGAGCTTCAGTGGGGGCTGCTCATGCTCTTTTAGCTAAAGTATATCTTTATCAGAAGAAATGGCAGCTTGCAATAGATGAATCTAATAAAGTAGCGGGTTATTCACTTACAGAGAATTTCCAGGATATTTATAAAGTTTCAGGAGAAAATAACGCTGAATCTGTATTCGAAATTAATGGTAGCGGCGGAACAGCAGGAAGAGCTATTCAACAGTACAGTCAGGTACAAGGAGCTAGAGGTACAACCGGCTGGGGCTGGGGATTTGCCACTCCAACCCAAGGATTGTATGATGCGTATTCAGCAACCGATACCAGAAGAGATGCTACAATTATCCATAGAGACATGACTTTATATGATGGATATTATGTAGGTCCTAATACAGACAATAAATTTTACAACTATAAAGCTTACTCCTCTAACTACAGAGATCAGGCGTCAACAGATGTAAACATCCGTTACCTTAGATATGCAGAAGTCCTGTTGATCAAAGCCGAAGCAATGAACGAATTAGGGCAGACTTCCGCAGCTATTCCTTTTCTGAATCAGGTAAGAGAAAGAGCAAAGGTTCCTGCGACTACAGCCAGCAGCCAGGCAGACGTTAGAACTGCAATCTGGAAAGAAAGAAGACTGGAGCTTGCATTCGAACACGACAGATGGTTTGATTTGGTAAGAACAGGCCAGGCTGAAGCAGCAATGGCAGCAGATGGCGGAAAAGTATTCAAAGTTGGAAAACATGAACTATTTCCGCTTCCTCAGGATTTCATTATGGAAGCCGGAGGATTATCCCAGCAAAACCCAGGATATTAACATATAACCGTAAATTAGAGGAGAGTGAAAATTCTCCTCTAACTTTATAACCCCGTAAACAATTATTTCAATGAAAAGGATCATATTTTCAGTTGCTGTAGTTTCTTTGCTTTTTACCTATTCTTGTAAAAATAATCCGATTGCCAGTCAGGAAACGGCTCAGAATAACACCATTAAGAATTCCATCACAGATGAACAGCTTATGGATAAGGTGCAGAAAGATGCCTTAAAATATTTCTGGGACTATGCCGAACCCAATTCTTTTCTGGGAAGGGAACGCTATCATGAAGACGGCGTTTATCCTGATAATGATAAACATGTGATTACCACAGGAGGCTCAGGATTTGGTCTGGCTACCATTCTTGTTGGAGTAGACAGAGGATTCATTTCAAGAGAAGAGGCCGTAAAAAGATTATCTCGTATCATGAGTTTTCTGGCAAAGGCCGATCGTTATAAAGGTGCCTGGTCTCACTGGATTAACGGTGAAACAGGGAAAACTGTTCCTTTTGGCAAAAAAGATAATGGGGGTGATCTTGTAGAAACCGCATTTCTTACTTCAGGAATCCTGATGGTTCGTGAATATTTTAAAAATGGAAATCAGGATGAGCAGGTATTAGCCGGCAAATGTGATATGCTTTGGAAGCAAATTCAATGGAATTGGTACACCAAAGGAGGAGAAAAAGTATTATACTGGCATTGGTCTCCCGAATATCAATGGGAAATGAACTTTCCTCTTGAAGGATATAACGAATGCCTTATTACTTATATTCTTGCCGCTTCATCTCCTACATACCCGATTGATGCCGAAACCTATTATAAAGGTTGGACCCGAAACGGAACTTACCTGACTGACAAAACAAAATACGGATTACCCCTGTATGTAAAGCATAACTATGCAGAAGAGTACGGTGGTCCTTTATTTTGGGGACAGTATTCATACATAGGTCTTGATCCTACGGGATTATCCGATAAATTGATTAAGAATTATTTTGATCTTAATAAAAATCAAGCTCTTATTGATTATCAATATTGCGTTGAAAATCCAAAAAAATGGAAAGGCTATGGCAAAAAATATTGGGGACTTACTGCCGGATACACCAGAAATAATGACGGGACTACAGGATATACCGCTCATATGCCGACAAATGATAACGGAGTAATAACACCTACTGCAGCTTTAAGCAGTTTCCCATATACTCCTAAAGAATCAATGGATTTTTTAAGGTTTTTATACACTCAGAAACCCGAGTTTATTGGTACAGCAGGTCCTTATGATGCCACTTCGATCAATTACAATAACTGGTTTACACCAAGATATCTGGCCATCGATCAGGGAACCATAGCTCCGATGATTGAAAACTACAGAACAGGTTTCCTTTGGAAGCTGTTTATGAATGCTCCGGAAATTCAGCAGGGATTGAAAAAATTAAGTTTCCAATCCTCTAAATACGGAATCAAATAGAAGATCCGAATAGCCTTTAAAACAGATTATAATCAATAGAAACAGGCTTTAGCCCGTTTAATTAAATGATAAAATATTCAATGGCTTTAGCCAAAACCTAAATACAGTATGAAATTCAAATTAAAGTATATCCCTTTTTTACTTCTGCCAATTTCATTACAATTAAATGGACAGGAAATAAAAGCTGAGCTCAATAAAGAAATTAAAAGGACCGAAAAAATGTCCTACATTCTCGATTATCCTCAAAAAGCCAAAGGAAATGTTCCTTTAATCGTATTTCTTCACGGTTCAGGCGAAAGAGGAAATAATTTGGAAATGGTAAAAGCACACAGTCCTTTTACCTATAAAAACCTGATAAAGGAACCCGTAGCTATCCTTGCTCCGCAATGCCCTGCCGATAGGTGGTGGGATACGGTTACCGTCTATAATTTAATAAAGGAAATTCAGAAAAAATATAAAATTGATGCCTCCAGGATTTATCTTACAGGTTTATCTATGGGAGGGTGGGGAACCTTAAAGCTAGCGATGGAGCACCCTGAAATGTTTGCTGCTGTAGCTTCTGTATGTGCTCCTACGGACCAGGTAATGACCGCTAATATCCAACAATATAAAAACTTAAATATCAAAATGTATCACGGGGGAATGGATGATATTGTGCTGCCGGAAAATGCTTTTAAGTTTTATCAAAAGCTTCATCCGGTTAATCCTTCCGCAGAATTAACTATTTTCCCGAATGATAATCACAATTCATGGGATTCAGCATATTCTGATCCAAAACTCTATGATTGGATGCTCTCGAAAAAGAAATAAGCATAGAGGTGAAATTCATGGCTCAATGACTATTCTTTTTTCCGGAATTAATTCATCATCAATGTAGAGGAATCAACCCATAAATTGTTGAAAAAGATAGATAATTTTCCTATTTTTGAATATTGTCTTTTTTAGAGACAATAATAAATAGGTCAATCAGACAAAAATTAGAAAAAAATAATGCGTTTGCATTCATTACAATAGAACAATAAGAAGTTAGATTTATGAAAAAACTAATCGTACTCGCTACCTTGGCTCTTTCGCCGGTATTTTCCGCACAGGAAATGGTAGACAAACCCGTACAGTCTTATCAGACAGCCCAATATCAGGCAAAAAAGAAAGCTTTTGTAGAAAACCTTTTATCTAAAATGACATTGGATGAGAAGATCGGCCAGCTCAACCTGCCCACTTCAGGAGACTTTACCACCGGAATGGCTCAGAGTTCAGATATTGGAAAGAAAGTAGAGCAGGGATTGGTTGGTGGATTGTTCAATATAAAAGGAGCAGACAAAATCAAAGCCGTTCAGAAAGTAGCTGTTGAAAAAAGCCGACTGAAAATTCCAATGATTTTTGGAATGGATGTGATCCACGGTTATGAAACCACTTTCCCTATTCCATTAGGTCTGGCCGCTTCATGGGATATGAATTTAGTGCAACAGTCCGCCAAAGTTGCCGCCAGAGAAGCAGCTTCTGACGGAATAAACTGGACCTTCTCTCCGATGGTTGATATTTCACGTGAACCAAGATGGGGAAGAGTTTCCGAAGGTTCAGGAGAAGATCCTTACCTGGGAAGTGAAATTGCTAAAAATATGGTCTACGGTTATCAGGGAAAAGACCTTGCTAACGGAACCAATATTCTGGCATGTGTAAAGCACTTTGCCCTGTACGGAGCTGGAGAATCAGGAAAGGATTATAATACAGTAGACATGAGCCACGTAAGAATGTTCAACGAATATTTCCCTCCTTATAAAGCTGCGGTTGACGCGGGGGTAGCTTCTGTAATGGCTTCCTTTAACGAAGTAGACGGAGTTCCTGCGACAGGTAACAGATGGCTACAGACTGAAGTGTTAAGAAATCAGTGGAAATTCAAAGGTTTTGTAGTAACCGACTATACCGGGATCAATGAAATGGTGGATCATGGGATGGGGGATATTCAGCAGGTATCTGCACTGGCGTTAAAAGCTGGAATTGATATGGATATGGTAGGCGAAGGCTTTTTAACCACATTAAAAAAATCTTTATCTGAGGGAAAAGTGACACAGGCTGAAATTGATATGGCAACAAGAAGAATTCTTGAGGCAAAATATGATTTAGGCTTATTTGATAACCCATACAAACACGGTGATGCAAAGCTGGCAGCCAAAGAGGTTTACAATATGGAAAACCGTAACATCGCCAGAAATGTGGCAGCACAGTCTATGGTGTTGATGAAAAATGAAAACCAGGTATTACCATTAAAGAAATCCGGAACTGTTGCGGTGATTGGCCCATTGGTTAATAATTCAATGAATATGGCAGGTACATGGAGCGTCGCAACAAAACATGCAATTTCTGTGAATTTGATGCAGGGACTTCAGGCCAACTATGGAAAAGAGGTGAAATTCCTTTCTGCTAAAGGGGCCAATATTGATTATGATGCAAAACTGGAAGAAATTTATGCTGCTCATGGTAAAAAAACAGACAGGGATAATCGTTCGAAAGAAGAATTGCTAAAAGAAGCTGTTGATGTTGCCAATAAAGCAGATGTCATTGTTCTGGCTATCGGAGAATCTGCTGAAATGAGCGGAGAATCCTCTTCCAGAAGTGAAATTACCATTCCCCAATCTCAGGTTGATTTACTGAATGAGTTGAAAAAAACAGGAAAACCAATCGCAATGGTGCTTTTCACAGGTCGTCCGCTAGCATTAACGAATGTAAAAGATACCCCTGATGCTATTCTGAATGCATGGTTCCCGGGTTCTGAAGCAGGAAACGCTATTTCAGATGTTCTTTTTGGAAAAGTAAATCCATCAGGAAAGCTTCCGATGACGTTCCCAAGAAGTCTGGGGCAGGTTCCTATTTATTATAATGCAAAAAATACAGGTCGTCCGTTAGATCAGAAACTGGTAGATAAATGTGAATACCAAAGATTCCGTTCCAATTATATGGATGAATGTAATACACCACTATATCCTTTCGGGTATGGTTTGAGTTATACAAAATTCAATTATTCTGACATGGCTGTTTCCAATACAAATCCAAAAGGAAATCAAACCATTCAGGCATCCGTGACGGTGACGAATAATGGTAATTACGACGGGGCTGAGGTAGTACAGTTGTATATCAGGGATCTCGTAGGAACCATTACAAGACCCGTAAAAGAATTAAAAGGCTTCCAAAAAATATTTTTGAAAAAAGGAGAATCTAAAAAAGTAACTTTCGATATCACTCCTGAAAATCTTAAATTCTATAACGGAGATTTAAAATATGACTGGGAATCAGGTGAGTTTGATATCATGATTGGTACTAATTCTGATGAGGTAAAACACTCGAAAGTCAACTGGACAAAGTAAAAATGGAAGTGAAGTTATTCACATTAATGTGTTTTATATTTTTTTTTGGCATGATTTTTATTAATACATCAGCAGTTATCAAAATAATACAAAAACAACATGAAAAAAACAATTTTATTTAGCGCAATGTTCCTTGGTACTTTAGTATTCGCACAACAAACACCGGTATTAGGTGGCGATAAAGATGCACACGGATGTATTGGTTCAGCAGGGTATACCTATTCACAGATTAAAAAAGACTGTGTAAGAACTTTTGAACAAAAAATAAAATTAAAGGAAGTTGCCACCAACGGAGATTATATGGCAGCCGTTATTTTCAGCAAAGACATGAAAAAAGCTGAAGTTTTCGTGAAAGATGCTGAAGGAGGAAGCGTAATCTTAACCAGAGCAGGAAAAGCCAAAGCATGGAAAAAAGATGGTTATGTATTGGTTCCTTTCAAAAAAAGCGGATATCAGCTTAAAAAGGACAATATTGTCATTTATCAATAAGCTTAGACTTTCAAAAAAACAGAAGCCACTCGGAAGAGTGGCTTTTTCAGTTGTATACAGAAGATTTTTTATGAATCAGATCATTTAACAATATCTTAAGCCAGTTTGGTTAAAGTGAGATAATGGTATTTCCTGAGGCTGTGATTTTTTGTGACTAAGAATGAAATTAATATCTTTATTCCGAAATACTTGTACTCCACTGAAAACCTTAATAATTTAAATATGAAAAAAACAATTTTATTTTGCGCGATGTTCCTGGGTTCTTTAGCTTTTGCTCAACAAGCTGCTCCGGTTCTGGGAGGTGATAGAGATGTTCATGGTTGTAAAGCCTCTGCAGGCTATACATATTCTCAAATCAGAAATAACTGTGTGCGAGTCTTTGAACAGAAAATCAAATTAAAGGAAATAAGCACTGATAAGAGTTCCTCCACAATGACAGCTGTTATTTTCAGCAAAGATATGAAACGAGCTGAAGTTTTTATTCCGGACGGAATGGCAAAAAGTATTATCCTTGACAGAGAAGGTAAAAATAAAGTCTGGAAAAGCGGAAGTCACATTAAAGAAACCTATGAATTGACTCCCTACAAAAAGAAAGGTTACCAGATTAAAAAAGATGATGTTGTGATTTATCAATAACGCTCAACTTTTCAAACAAAAAACCACTCAGTCGAGTGGTTTTTTTATTTAAGTAACTTACAGTAAGTGGATTATGTTTTTTAATCTGAAAAATATGTATATTGGTATGACCAAATTAAGGCAGAATCCGAAAAGCATATAGAGTAGGAAAAAATCAAAATTAGTATTATGAAAAACCTGAGAAAACTATCAAAACGAGAATTAAAAACAGTTCAGGGAGGCATCCCGATGTGTTTGCCAGGGTACTTCTGGTGTTCATTTGTAAAAAAATGTATTCCAGTAGGGTCGTCTTGCGGACTTATTGATTAATCTGATGTATGAAAATAATGTAAAGAAAGCTATCTCAGAAATGAGGTAGCTTATTTTATATACTATGGATTTATGCCTTAAATCTAATAAAGATGGGTGAAAATTGAACGCTAAACTGTAAACTGTTGACCTAGGAATTAGGAGCGTTAATAAAATTTAAATTGAAGCCGTTAAAAAAAATCCATTGTTGAGCATGGCTTGAAATATAGAACCGAAGCAGAACAAGATGATCCATGCGAGTTTGGAAATTTTAGGATTCAATTTAAATTTTTAGCGGATGATTCCAGTCTTGAATTTTTGTATACTTTTGTTTCAAGACAAAAGTATAAATTAGGAAAAAAATCATACATATTTCTATGTTTGTGTCCAGCTTTTGTACTTGATCCATTTTGTGCCATATAACTTTACAATACTTGTGCGATCCGGAATAAATCACATACTTGCTATTATAATCATTATTCTTAATGTGATTATGTTTTCTGTAAATATCTATATCATAAAAAAAGGATTTTCCCCTTTTGAAGGAGAAATGAATTTATCAGTTCTATTAATGCTTTCGAATATTTTTTTGATTCCTGCAATCGTTACATTTTTCAAAAATATGAGTGATAAGCTTGTTATTCTGATGTTAAATATACTTGGAAGCATTATTGCTATACCAGGCACATTTGTAGCTTTTGCCATGATAGCTATTCAATGTTAAGCTATCAAAGTGAAAATGATCAAAGTAAAAAAGATAAATATCTAAGGTTCAAAAATCATAAAAACAGCATTTTCATCTCTCACTGAAAAACCGTATTTTTGTACATCTAAAAAGTAAAAGAACGAATGAATTCCTACAAAAATCCATTGGAAGAGCGCTATTCCAGTGAAGAAATGTTGTTTAATTTCTCACATAATAACAAATTCCAGAACTGGAGAAAGCTTTGGATTGCTTTAGCTGAAATTGAAAAAGACCTGGGTCTTGAAATTACAGACGAGCAGATCGCTGAATTGAAAGCCAATGCAGAAAACATCGACTATGATAAAGCTGCAGAATATGAAAAGAAATTCCGTCATGATGTGATGGCACACGTTCACACTTATGGTGATGTGGCGCCTTCTGCAAAAGGAATTATTCACTTAGGGGCTACTTCAGCTTTTGTAGGAGATAATACAGACTTAATTCAGATTCGTGACGGACTTTTAATCTTGAAGAAAAAGTTGGTGAACGTAATGAAAGGTCTCTCTGACTTTGCAATTCAATACAAAGATCTTCCGACTTTAGGATTTACACACTTCCAACCAGCTCAGTTGACAACCGTTGGGAAAAGAGCTACTCTTTGGTTACAGAGTTTGGTTCTTGATATTGAAGAACTTGATTTCTTCCTTGAAACCCTTCGTTTCAGAGGAGTAAAAGGAACTACAGGAACGGCGGCAAGTTTCCTTGAACTTTTCAACGGAGATTATTCTAAAGTAAAACATCTTGATAAAGAACTTTCAAAAAGATTCGGTTTTGAAAAGGTTTTCGGAGTTTCAGGACAAACTTATGACAGAAAAATTGATGCTAAAGTAGTTGCTTTATTAGGGAACATCGCTCAATCTGCACATAAATTCACCAACGATTTACGTTTACTTCAGAATCTTAAGGAAATTGAAGAACCATTCGAGAAAAACCAGATTGGTTCATCAGCAATGGCCTACAAACGTAATCCAATGAGAAGTGAAAGAATCGGGGCATTGGCAAAATATGTAATGTCTTTAACAACCAGTTCTGCAATGGTTGCTTCTACCCAGTGGTTCGAAAGAACATTGGATGACTCGGCGAACAAAAGATTAACCATTCCACAGGCATTCCTTGCTGTTGATGCCATTTTATTGATCTGGAATAATATTATGAACGGAATCGTAGTATATCCGAACAGAATCAACAAACACATCGAAGAAGAACTTCCTTTCATGGCAACGGAATACATCATTATGGAAGAAGTAAAAGCAGGAGGTGACCGTCAGGAAATTCACGAAGTGATCAGAGTACATTCTATGGAAGCTTCCAAAAAAGTAAAAGTAGAAGGGAAAGAAAATGATCTTATCGACAGAATCTTAAATGATGATTCTTTAAAACTGGATAAATCAAAATTAAAAGAAGTGTTAGATCCTAAAAACTTTATCGGGTTTGCACCAATTCAGACGGAAGAATTCATTAAAAATGAAGTACAGCCGATTCTGGATCAGAATAAAGACTTAATAGGATTGGAAGCCGATCTTAAAGTATAAACATGGTGCAGCCCTTTTGGGCTGCATATTTTTTTTGAATGAATATGAAGTTTTTTTCATTTTTTATTTTGCTGTTATTTCCTGTGATGATATTTTCTCAGGATTTAAAACCCAATAAGAAAATCAAATCTAGTATAGATTTTGAACACTCTGTTTCCGGAATTTCAGCTCCGATAAAATTGGGCGATTTTTCCAGAACCGATTTGTTCACAAATTCTAAAAACGATAGCGTTTTTGCATCGGAATATGAAGATCGAAACAATAATTTATCTTTTAAATTTAAAATTATCCCGGCACTTTTTGATGAAGAAAGACTTTTAGGTTATTATTATAAGGATTTACAGGAAAGAAAATATACACCTAAAGAAAATAAAAAGATAAGTAAATCGGTAACTATTGAGGAAGGGAAATTTAAACTTCATGGTATTAGTTCTTACTTTAGCCATCTTGGTCGATTGATTAATCTAAGGGTTTATGATGCTGGATTTTGGGTTTTTATTTCAGAAGTCAGTCAAAAAGGGAATGATACTTTGGAGTTGAATAAGGTTCAGGATCAGTTTTTAAACAAAATACAACCAGCAAAAATAGTTGAAAAAAATCCATTAACAAGATATTCCAATATTTTTTATGCACCTATTGCAGCTCAGGATACATTATTGCTGAGAACAACGATGAGCAGTGCTACGAATAAAATGAAGTGGATTTATGAAAATATTGATAAATATGAAAGAGCAGCGGGAATTCCTGGAATTCTTTTAGAATATCAGATGGCTGGAATTAATGGTTTTATAGATTATAAAACAGAGAAAAATCAAAATCCAATAGAAGGAGATAATCCTGCAACACGATTGATATCATTCTTTACAAAATTGAGAAAAGATGGCTTTGTAGATGAATATTTGATGGAACAGTATCATTATTTGTTAACTCCTTCGGAAAATCATCAGTTTGATTATACAGGTTATCAAAAATGGAAGTTGGAGAATTCAATTGATTATAATACAGCTAAAAAGCTGTATATTATTGTAAATTCTCGTAAAAAAACCGATCTTAGTAAAGAAGAATAAATTATCAGTTTACAACAGCTCAGTATGAAAAAGCTATTATTAACCATTTTGTTACTACCCACTCTCTCTTTTGCCCAGCAAAAAGAATCCTTGTATTATTTTAAATCCAAAGACTCTTTGGTTGGGGTGAAAAATAAGGCCGGAAAAATTATTGTTCCTGCACAGTTTAAAATCTTTGGATATCTCAAAGACGGCGAACCGGTAGAGGAGGAAACGATCTTTTTTGATGGGACTAAAGAAGGAGAGAAACTTCAGAAAAATTCATGGGGTTATGTATACGACAGAAAAGGAAACTTTCTTTATACTCCCTTTCTTTATGACAACGGACCCGATTATTTCTCTGAAGGGCTCCGAAGATTCGTTAAAAAAGGTAAAATAGGCTTTGCAGACCGAAACGGAAAAACAGTCATTGGTCCGGAACATGATTTTGCAAGCTCTTTCAATTATGGATATGCCGTATTCTGCGATGGATGTGACTGGGAAAAAACAGATGATGAACATAAAGCCATGGTCGGGGGAACGTGGGGCGTAATGAATACAAAAGGTCAAACTGTTCAACCTGTTACCAACCCTACAGAAAATGATGTCAAGATTGATGGAAAATATTATCCTAATTATTTCCAGTACAGTGAAAAAGAAAAAAATATCCTTCAATTCTTTGAAAAATATAACAAAACACTTTCAGGCATTAATTATGTGAATGTATACAACAAAATGTCTGAAAAAGATAAAAAGCTTTTGTTTGAAATTGTAGAAAGACCAAAAGAAAACTTCCCTTATTATCAGATCAACACGTATGATTATGAAAAAAATAATCTTTGTTCATTCGGAGATCTTACATTTTTTGCATCCGAAGAGGGGAACAATTTTTATGTTTTAGATTACGAACGAAAAATGATCCCTTTTGAATCATGGTTGAAAGAAGAAGTCTTGCAAACAGAACGCTATCAAAAAGAACATCCGGATAATCCGAATAAATTTGTGAAATAAGGTAATTAGGCTACTTAAAATTAAAAAAGATAAAACATATTACCGTAAATTTGTATTCAATTAGGATCGTTGAATGATAACTTTCAAAAATTACATGATTTGTATCTTTTTTGGTAATTTTAAAATTGTCGCATGAGCGATGCGACAATTATCAATAGACGCATTTAAGAATCCTTATTCCTGATAACAAGGAATATTTTGACAATAAAATAAATCTAATATTAAATAAAATCTGACATCTAATGTCTAAAAACAAAAGAATTTTCGTAGAAAAAAGAGGAATTTTCGATGTTGAAAGTCCAAAAATTTTTGATGAAGTAAAAGCGGTTGTTCCGGGAATTCAAAGTGTAAAAGTCTACAATGTGTATGATATTTTCAACTTGAATGAAGGAGAATTTGAAAAAGTAGTGAATAATACTTTTGTAGACCCTGTTACCGATATCCTGCACACAGAAAACCCTGCCAAAAACATCCACTTCGCCATGGAGTTTTTACCTGGTCAGTATGATCAGAGAGCAGATTCTGCACAACAATGTATCGCCCTGTTAACAGAAAATGAAAAATCAAAAGTAAGAAGTGGTAAACTGATCGAATTTGAAGGCGTTTCTGATGCTGACCTGGTTAAAATCAAAGACCTTTTGATCAACAAAGTGGAGTCTCAGCAAAAAGATCTTTCTATTCTCAATATTCCTGCTGATGAGGTACCGTCAAAAGTAATCGTTCACGAAAACTTTATCAATTTCAACGAAGCCGAACTTGAGAGTTTCTTTAACAATCACGGTTTTGCATTAGGACTGGATGATTTAAAATTCATTCAGGAATACTTTAAAACAGAACAAAGAAACCCTACGGAAACTGAATTGAAAGTTTTAGACACGTATTGGAGCGACCACTGCCGTCACACTACGTTTGAAACAGAATTGTCAGATATCAAGTTTGAAGGCCAGTTCAAGCATACATTGGAAACCATTTTCAATGACTATATCGAAAAAAGAAAATTCTTAGGCCGTGAGCTGAAGCCGATTTCTTTAATGGATCTGGCAACGGTATGCGGTAAATATTTCCATAAAACAGGAAACCTGGATAACTTGGTGATTTCCGATGAGATCAATGCATGTACTATCCAGATTGAAGCGGAATACGATGGTAAAAAAGAACCATGGTATTTATTATTTAAAAATGAAACGCACAATCACCCGACAGAAATTGAACCTTTCGGAGGAGCTTCTACTTGTTTGGGAGGTGCTATCAGGGACCCTTTATCCGGAAGATCTTTCGTGTTCCAGGCAATGAGGTTAACAGGTGCTGCTGATGTATTGGAATCTGTAGATAAGACATTACCAGGAAAATTACCTCAAAAAACCATCACAAAACAGGCTGCTAACGGATATTCATCGTATGGTAACCAGATTGGTCTTGCAACCACAATGGTTTCTGAAATCTATGATGAAGGTTATAAAGCCAAAAGAATGGAGGTAGGTTTCGTTACCGGAGCTGTTCCTGTAGATTGGGTAAGACGTGAAAAGCCTGAAAATGGTGATTCCATCATTATTTTAGGTGGGGCAACCGGTCGTGATGGAGTAGGAGGAGCAAGCGGAAGTTCAAAAGAACAGGACGAAACCTCTATTCATACGATGAGTTCGGAAGTTCAGAAAGGAAATGCTGTTGAAGAGCGTAAAATCCAGAGATTGTTCAGAAATCCTGAAGTAACGAAGTTGATTAAAAAATCAAATGACTTTGGAGCAGGTGGTGTTTCTGTAGCCATTGGTGAAATTGCAGACTCCCTTGAAGTAAACCTTGACGTACTTCCTTTAAAATATGAAGGATTAAACGGAACAGAACTCGCTATTTCCGAATCTCAGGAAAGAATGGCCGTTGTGGTAGATCCGAAAGATAAAGAAAAGTTTATCAAATTCTGTGAAGCTGAAAATATCGTGGCTGTAGAAGTGGCAAAAGTAACAGACTCAGGAAGAATGCAGATGTTCTGGAAAGGAGACAAAATTGTTGACCTTTCAAGAGCATTCCTTGATACCAACGGATGTTCAAAATCTCAGGAGGTTAAAATCAACCACCTTGAACAAGTAAAAACAGAAACTAAAGCATTCAACGAAGAAAACTTCGTGAATATTTTAAAAGATAAAAACGTGGCCTCTCAGAAAGGATTACTGGAAATGTTTGACTCTTCAGTAGGAGGAACTACCGTAGCAATGCCTCTGGGTGGAAAATATCAGCAGACTCTTATGGAAGGAAGTGTTCAGACATTACCGATTCTTGGAGCAAAAGATATTAAAACCGTTTCTTTGGCAAGCTGGGGATTTGATGCCGGAATTTCAAAGCAAAACTCTCTGTTGGGAGCGTCTTATGCCGTAGTAGAAAGTGTTGCGAAGATTGTGGCAATGGGAGGTGATTACAAAAATATCAGATTAAGCTTCCAGGAATATTTCGAAAAATTAGGTCAGGCTCCTGAAAAATGGGGTAAACCTTTAGCTTCTTTATTAGGAGCTTATGATGCCCAGATCAACCTTGGGTTAGCTGCCATCGGAGGAAAAGATTCCATGAGCGGAACCTATCAGGATCTGAATGTACCGCCAACATTGATTTCTTTTGCTTGTGCTAACGGAGAAAAAGAAAATATTATCTCTCCTGAATTAAAAAGTGCAGGAAACAAATTATATTTCTTCAATCACATTCCACAGGAAAACGGACTTCCAAACTATAATGCTTTAAAAGACGTTTATCAATTCATCTTCGAAAACATCAAATCCGGAAAAATCGTTTCTGTAAAAACAGTAAAAGATGGTGGTATTGCAGTAGCATTGGCGAAAATGAGTTTCGGAAACAGATTAGGAGCTGAAATCAACGCTGATGAAAATACTTTATTGGCTAAAAACATCGGTAGCTTAATCATCGAAGCAAAAGAAGAATTAAGCAATGTATCTCTTCAATTAATCGGAGAAGTAAAAGATTCTGGCATTTTAAAGATCAATGGTCTTGAGTCCAGCATCTTGAATCTAGTGTCTGCTTACACAGGTACATTCGAAAACCTTTTCCCAACAACAGAAAAAGAAAAGATTACGGTTGAAATTGATGAAAAATCAAACTCAATCAATCCAAGAAATATCATTATCAAAAAACACGGAATTGCACAGCCTAAAGTATTTGCTCCGGTATTCCCTGGAACCAACTGTGAGTACGATACGTTAAATGCATTCCAGAAAGAGGGGGCTGTCGTAAGCAGCTTGCCTTTAATCAATATTAACCACCAGTTGCTTGATGAAAGTATTGATGCATGGGTGGAAGAGATCAGAACTTCTCAGATTCTTGCATTCTCAGGAGGTTTCTCAGCAGGTGATGAGCCGGACGGTTCTGCAAAATTCATTGTTAACGTTTTGAAAAACGAGAAAATGAAAAATGCAGTTCATGAGTTACTGGACAGAGACGGGATGATTATCGGGATCTGTAACGGCTTCCAGGCATTGGTGAAATCAGGGTTGTTACCTTACGGAAGAATCAAAGATCTGGATGAAAACTCTCCTACATTGGCTCATAATGCAATCAGAAGACATATTTCTCAGATGGTGAATGTAAAAGTAGTCAATGACGAAAGCCCATGGTTAAAAGGAATGAAAGATCAGATATTCACTATTCCTATTTCTCACGGAGAAGGACGTTTCATGACCTCAGAAGAAGAAATTAAGAAGTTGTATGAAAACGGACAGATTGCTACCCAATACCTAGACCTTGATGGAAATATAGCTCATGGAATGCCTTTCAATCCAAATAACTCATTGTTCGGAATTGAAGGAGTTACCAGTCCATGTGGAAAAATCTACGGAAGAATGGGACATCCTGAGCGTTTTGCTGAAGGTCTCATGAAAAATATACCGACCGCGAATTACCACAACATATTCAAAAACGGTGTTGAATACTTCAAATAACAATACAAGAAAAATGATCGTCATCCATGGCGGTCATTTTTCGTCTTTAGGAGGTTTCTACGAAGAAGTCTCCAAAGTTCTGATGAAAGATACGGACTGGAAAGTAGGAACTCTGGATGGGTTTGATGATATTCTCTACGGCGGTTTTGGAGTCTTTGAAAATAAAGAAGAAATTGAAATCCTTTGGAAAGAATCACAAAAATCAAAGGCAGATTTAGGATTTTCAGCTACTCAGGAATTTTACGAAAACAAAATCAAACAAGGAAAACCTTATAATATAGAGCTTATCCAACAAAAATTGGATGACCTGAATGAAGGAAAGGGACAAACATTATTTGAAATCCTGATAGAAATTATCGAATCCCATACAAGTATTACTCTGACGCTGGATTGATAAACAATAAGTAATTCTTCAACCTAAACCTTATAGGTTTCAAAAACCTATAAGGTTTACATAAAGCCTACAATATTTTCAAACCGACCATTACACTTCATAAAAATCAACTTGTTGATTCCCTTTTTTACAGAATCATATAAAGGCTTGCGTCAAAAAAACTTATTTATAATAGCTTCAGCTATTCCCTTAATTTTTCTTATCCTCTTAAAATTCTTAATGGTTTACAATATTTTCAAATTTACTATTACGCTTCATGAAATCAACTTGTTGATTCTCTCTTTGCTTCCTAAAATCTACAGAATCATAATAAAACTTTGCGTCAAAGAACAAAAAAAATAAACCATTAAGAAAAATGAAGATTTTAAGATAATTTAAGCTTCATCAAGATGAATTTAGAATGCTGCTTAACTTTTCTGAACCATTTAAAGAACCTTAATGCTTTAAAATTCATTTCAATATAATTTCATGTTAAAATTCTCGTAGATTAAACAGATTTCGCAGATTTTATCTTACTTTGAAAAATATTTTAAAAGCTTAGTACAAGACACAAAAATCAAAAAACAAAAGAATTAAATTACATGAAGAAAATAGTGTACGGACTGTTCTTTGGAGACAGTATTACTTACGGAGAATATGATGGAGTATTTGGAGGTTGGGTGGATATCCTGAAAAGATATGCTCTTCAAAAGTATCACGAAGGAAATGGAGATGAATTAATCCTTTTCAATCTTGGAATCGGAGGAGAAAACACAGAAGGATTAATGAAACGCTTACCGCACGAATTAAATGCCCGTAATTCCGCTGACGGAAATCTGGTTTTCCTCGCTTACGGTGCTAATGATCTTGCTATAAAAGATGGAGCTTACATCGTTTCTCCTGAAGCTTTTAAAAGTAATATGGAAGCCGCTATTCAAAAATCAAAAGAGTTTTCAAAAGATATTTATCTGGTAAGCATTCTTCCTGTTTCTAAAAATATTGATGGAGTAGTAGTAAGCTCTGGAAAATTAAGAACGAATGAGGAAGTCATTGCCTATAACCGGATTCTTAAAGAACTGGCTTCAGAATATTCACTGGGATATATTGATTTTCATGCTGCATTTGTAGAGGATAAAGAAATTTTACTTTGTGCCGACGGAGTTCATCCTAACGAAAAAGGCTATGGAATGATGGCCGAAATAGCCATACCTATCATCGAAAAATATTTATAATGCCCCATTTATTCTCTTACGGAACCCTGCAGAAAGAGCAGGTACAACTCGAAACTTTCGGACGTATTTTACAAGGTGAAAAAGATACCTTATCCGGATATAAAATTAATATGATTGAAATTACAGATCCTGAAGTGCTTAGAAAAAGCGGCCAAAAATACCACCCAGTGCTTCAGTTTTCAGGAAATAACAAAGATCAGGTAGAAGGAGTCCTATTCGAAGTAACAGAAGATGAAATACTTCAAGCTGACGAATATGAAGTGGATGATTATAAAAGAATAGAAACCTTATTTACATCTGGAAAAAACGGTTTTATTTATGTAGGAAAATAAGATCACGAATATAATTTAATAAACACAATCTTCCATTGGTCATTATTTATTATTAATCATAAAGCTTCTCCTGACAAACAGCTGTCACAAGCTGTATTTATCTTTGTTTCTGAACAAAAAAATGAACAATGAATAATGTAAAAGTAGAGCCATTTATGGTCATCGGAATTTCAGTAAGAACCACTAATGAAAACAATCAGGCCGCCAAAGATATTCCTGCATTATGGGAAAAATTAATGAGTGAGAATATTCTGAACACCATTCCTGATAAAGTAAATAACACTGTATATTCCATCTATACAGACTATGAAAAAGACCATACAAAACCCTATACAACCATCCTTGGATGCCAGGTATCAAACCTTGATCATATTCCTGAAGGCATGGTAGGGAAGTCCTTTGAAGGTGGAGATTATACGAAATTTACAACGAAAGGTGACCTTGCAAAAGACCTGGTGATCAACGAATGGTTGAAAATCTGGGAAATGGATATAAACAGAGCATTTACAGCTGATTTTGAGGTTTATGGAGAAAAAGCACAAAATCCGTCCGATGCAGAAGTCGATATTTTTATTGCCGTAAAATAACAATAAAATACCATTGTCCTCTTACAAACTTTGAATTGAAGACGTGAAATTCCCCTCCTCTGGAGGGGTGCCAAATCTCCGATTTGACGGGGTGGTTTATACGGTGGTTAAGGAAAAATATACTTCCAGTACACAAGAACTCCAACAATGACTGAGGCAACAGCCATTAGTACCACTGCTCCCGCTGCAATATCTTTAATAAAGCCAATTCTTTTATCAAAGTCAGGTTGGATAATATCACAGATCTTTTCAATAGCAGTATTGAAAATTTCAGCACTTAAAACAGCAAAAGAAACCAAAAGAATCAGAGCGGTATCCTGGGCCGAAAGATGGAGGTAAAAAATCAAAAATAGATTGACGAAAAAAGCAAAGAGCTCAATCTGAAAATTTCTTTCGGTTTTTACCATAGCAAAAACTCCGTTGAAAGCATTAAGAAAACTTTTATGAAGCGGAGGTTTTTGCATTTTTTATTTTTAGCAAAGATAGGTGATGTATTTTGATTGTCAGGAGTTATCTGCTATATTTGGAATAGAATATTAGCTATGAAAAGAAAATTACCAGTACTCTTGTTTGTTTTATCTTCTTTATTCATGTTTTCGCAGGATTATAAACAGAAGATTACAAAGGCTACGTGTGAATGCACAGCAGATATGAAGAATAAGAACCTTAGTCCGGGTGAAGTGAATACTCAGTTTGGTCTTTGTGTGATAAAATCAGCCATGCCTTATTCTACTGAGCTCAAAAAGGAATATGGTTTTGATATCAGAGATACGAAAAACAATGATGATCCTAAAATGGATGCCTTTTATCAGGATCTCTCCTTATGGATGATGACAGAATGTTCAGATACCTTTTCTGATTTTCTGAAAAATGGTGAAACCAAAAAAGAAGCTCAGAAAGATCTAGCCTTAACCGGAACCCTTGTGAAAATTGAAAAAAACAATTTTGTGGTGTTCCACATTACCGATGAAAACAGAAATTTAAAAAAGCTATACTGGGTGTCTACCATAGAATCTAACCTTGATCTTCCTAAAGAATATAACTCACTTATCAACAAAAAAGTGACCGTACATTATTATACGGCTGATATTTTTGATGCAAAATTAAATGATTACAGAACTTTAAACGTAATATCAAGTCTTAAAACGGATTAATGATGTTTGTTAAAAACTCCTTTGGATTATTCTTTTCTTTGTTATATCAATTTATTATATTTGTAGAAACTTATTTTTAAATCTATGAAATTTATTATTTCAAGTGGTGAACTGCAGAAGGCTTTGCAAACTGTAAGTGGCGTAATATCAAGCTCTCAATCGAGACCGATTTTAGAAAACTATCTTTTTGAACTAGACGGAAATAATGTTACCATTACAGCATCTGACGGCGAGACGACTCTTGTAACTTCTTTGGAGGTGAAGTCTGATGACTCAGGTAAATTTGCTGTTCCTGCTAAAATTTTTCAAGATTTTATCAAGACATATGGCGAGCAGCCTCTTACTTTTGTTGTAAAAGACAATGCGGAAGGGACTGGTAGTCAGCTTGAGATTTTAGATGAAAAAGACAATTTCGCAGTGGCATTAGATAATGCTGATGACTATCCTGAATTGCCGGAATTTGACGCTTCACAAAGTGTTATAATGCCAGCAGGAGTATTGTCAGAAGCGCTTACAAACACCCTTTTTGCTACAAGTAACGACTCTCTTCGCCCGGTAATGACAGGCGTTTTGTTCCAGTTTGGAGAAAATGAAACCAACTTCGTTTCTACAGACTCGCACAGACTGGTAGTCTATAAAAGAGCAGACCTGATGAATGCCGAACCTATGGAGTTCATCATGCCTAAAAAACCTTTGAATATTTTCAAAAATATCCTGGCCAGCTCCAATGAAGAAGTGAAAATCGACTTCAATGAGAATATGGCGAAGTTTACTTTTGATAAACATATCTGGATCTGTAGATTGATTGATGGTAAATATCCAAATTATACAGCCGTAATTCCTAAGGAAAATCCGAATGTATTAACCATCAACAGAAACCTTTTGTTGGGAGCCATTAAAAGAGCATCTATCATGTCTAATAAATCTACCAACCAGGTGAGATTTAAGCTTTCAGGTAATATTCTTCACCTTCATGCAGAAGATACAGAATATGCAAACAAAGCTGATATGCAGATTCCTTGTGATTACAACGGAGAAGATATCAACATCGGTTTCAGCTCTAAATTCTTAACTGAAATGCTGACGATCCTAGGTTCTGACGATATCACAATGAAGATGTCTCAGCCTAACAGACCAGGGATCATTGAACCACTTGATGGTCTTGAAGAAAACGAAAACATCTTGATGCTTTCAATGCCGGTAATCGGATTGTAAAAGCCAAGAATGAAATAGTATAAAAGCCGGAAATTTTCCGGCTTTTTTTATGAATAGTCCTGAAGATAATTAAATTTAGAACAGAAGATGGTAGGAAAATTAAGAGAACCAAATTAAAAACTACTTAGAGAAAAAGCCGGATCAACTAAAATTATGTAGACCAATTTTGAACAATTGTTCTGGAATGCCGATTTCAGGGACTTTTATAAAATGGCGGAGTGAAAATAATTCCCTTGATTTCTAGTGTATTATTAAGTTTTGTTAAAATTTGTTCCTTAAAAGTTTTGCAGAAATTAAAAATCGTTCTATATTTGCACCACTGAAAACAACGATATAATCGGAGTTTAAGGAGAGTTGGCAGAGTGGTCGATTGCGGCAGTCTTGAAAACTGTTGACTGTAACAGGTCCGGGGGTTCGAATCCCTCACTCTCCGCAGAAAAGCCTCAGAATTTTATTTTGAGGCTTTTTTATTTTTATATCTTTTATACTCTTTTCAGGCCAGGGCGACTTCGTTTGGGCAAATTGATAATCATACTTTCAGATTACGTATTGATCCAAAGAGTGCCCAATTTGAGAATATTACCCATGTCAAAAATTATACATTTGTTCCGATGATTCAAAGGTGAGAATTTTCGTAATTATAAATTAATAAATGGAATTTCTCAATTGCTGTTAATACCAGAATCAAATTATAATACTTACATGTTTTATAAAATTAAAAAGAATTCAGTAAAAGAAGGATCAAGCGCAAAACTTGGGGATCAGTTGAAAATCTGTACTTTTTGTTGAAGAAACAAATTCTTTTTTTATCGCAAAGAAAAAATGATTCAAATGTTTACTTGAGGGAGCTAAGAACTGCGACTTTGTCGCTGAAGAAGCTTGATGGATAAGCATTCGCTTAAAAAGAATCGATTTCATTGATTCCATCCTTTGCTTCCTTAAGAATAGCATACAAAATGCTAGAAACTTTGCGTGAAATAAAATTCCACCAATACAAACAATATTATCCACAACTTTTGAGACTGATCCTAAAAGAATTAATATTTAAAAGGAGACGGTCAAAAGCTCATATTTCCAAACAAAAAATTAATTCTTTAATGGTATCTAATAATCTTCATATCTTTGTTCAAAATTACACGATATGAAAAAGAAAGTCGTACTTATTCAGGAGAATGAAGCGATCCTGAATATTATGGATGAGGTATTGGAGGACGAGGGCTTTGATGTAACTTCTTCTCTGACAACTGAACCTATTGAAAATATTGAAGAGATTGATCCCGATGTAGTAGTGGTGGATGATCACATCAAAGGTGATAAAAAAGGATCACAGGTAATTAAAGAACTTAAAGAAGATCCTGAAACAGAAGACGTTTCCTCCGTTCTTACCTCCACAGCACATAATATTGCGAAAACAGCAGAAGAATGTCAGGCTGATGACTATATTCAGAAACCTTTTGATATCGATCATATGATTGACGTAGTGAAGAAAAATGCTGAATAAAAAGTGAGTGAAATTTAAAAGGATACTGCAAAAAGATATAAAATCACGATGAAAATTAAACTTCAATAACAAAAGCTTCCAGTTCCGCCATCTTACTATCCTTAAACCTCCAGACATCACAATAGGAGTAATCAATCATTTTTCCGTCAGAATTTTTCATGCTTATATATCCGGTAGCAATCACAAAATCACCATCAGCAATCATTTTGTCTACTCTGAATTTTGGTGGCTCACGATAGGTTTTAGCCATATATTGTCGTACTTCTTCTTTTCCTGTGAGCTTTTGGTCCCCAACAAAAATCCATTGAACATTGTCGGTGCAGAAAGATAAGAAACCTTCATAATCTCCTTTTGTAATAGCCGAGTTGGCCTGTTCTAAAATGTCTTTGTTTTTTGTATTCATAGTTCCCATTTATATTTCTTAAGCTTTAACCTAGCAAAAAGATACAAAAAAAGCCTTAGAATCAGATCTTCTAAGGCCTTAAATTTTTAACTCAATATATCACATGGTGCTACGCAGATCACCCAAGGGCACCTTTTGATTCCCGGAGGCGGACAGCACGCTTCGGAACAACTTAATGCTCCACCATTAATCATTTTTAACTGATCTCTTGAAACTTTCTTAGAATTTTTCATAATACAGTAAATAATAGGTTAGACTTGAATTAAGGTTGGTTTCCACCACCACATCCGTCGAATGGCATACATTGCCACTTTCCGCCAATCATGCAGATCTGACCTCCAGGGCAGTTGATTCCCCCTTTAATTGCTTTTAACTCTTGTCTTTCGATTTTTTTTAAATTTTTCATAATATTTAGGTTTAGTACTTTTCGAAATTAATAATTTTTTTCTAACTATAATGGTATTGTTGTGAAATATTTATTTTAAAATATATTTATTGGTTAATATTATAGCTTAATTTCCCGTAATAAAGCATAATGTAAAAATTTCAATAATCTTTAATGCTGGCATTATAGAATACAGTGGAACTTTATACGATTGATTTCAGAAATCTTGTCTTGTGGCAAGTGTATCGTCAGAATTGCTTGGTAATTTTGATGAAAAGTTTTTAACCACCTTAAATCACATCATATCATGAAAAATCTTCTTATACTCGTATTGATGACATTGATGATCCTGAGCGGCTCATCAGTAAAATCACAAAATATAAAACCTTCCGAAAGCGGATATGCTAATGTAAACGGAGCTAAAACGTATTATGAAGTCTATGGCCAGGGCCAGCCGGTAATTTTGCTTCATGGAGCCTTTATGACCATAGATATGAACTGGGGACAAATTATTCCCGAACTTTCAAAAAACCATAAAGTAATTGCCATTGAACTACAGGGACATGGCCATACCCCATTTTCAGAAAGAAAGCTTTCCTATTCCACGCTGGCAGGTGACGTTGCCGGAGTGATGGATCAGTTGAAACTGGAAAAAGCTGATGTAGTAGGGTACAGCTTTGGAGCTGCTGTGGCATATCAGTTAGCAATTCAAAACCCGAAACGTCTTAAAAAACTGGTCATTATCTCGGGTACCTATAAAAATACCGGATGGCTTCCCGAAGTAAATGCAACTTTCAAGACAATGCAGCCTGCCATGTTTGATCAAAGTCCACTGCATACAGCCTATGATGCAGTAGCACCCGATAAGAAAAACTGGACCAGATTTCTGGAGCAAATGATGACTTCTGTTAAAACGCCATTTGATATGGGAGATGCTGCTGTTGCTAAAATCTCTGCCCGGTATTGATCATTGCCGGTGATAATGACGGACTGGATAAAATAGAGCTGATGAAAACCTACAAACTATTGGGCGGTGACGTTTCTGCAGATCTTTCGCCTATGCCTAAATCTCAATTGGCTATTGTTCCCGGACAAGGACATGTGAGCCTGATGATGCAGACAGCATCCATTTTGAATTACCTGAATAATTTTTTAAAATAACCAAAACTATCATGAGAAAAATAACCGTTTTATCAATGATTTCATTGGATGGTGTGATGCAGGCTCCCGGTGCTCCTGAGGAAGATACGTCCGGAAATTTTAAACATGGAGGTTGGACAGCTTCCTACGGTGATGAATTATTGAACAGTATTATGAAGAAGGAATTGGAGCCCGCAGATTATCTGCTGGGGAGAAAAACATTTGACATTTTTGCAGCCTATTGGCCGGATCATAATGACTTTTGGCCCGCTATCAATGAAGGAACAAAATATGTGCTGTCCCGGACGATGGAAGAGTCAGATTGGAAAAACAGCAGCTTCTTAAAAAACATAGAGGACATTCGAAAATTAAAACAGACGCAAGGAGCCGATATTCAGGTTTGGGGAAGTAGCGAGCTTGTTCATTTGCTGTTGCAGCACGATTTGGTAGATGAAATAAGACTTAAAATCTATCCTTTGATCCTGGGAGAAGGAAAAAGGTTATTTGATCACAACGTAGTTCCCGGAGCCTTTGTTTTAAAGGAAAGTCAAATAACTTCCAATGGAGTGATCATTAGCCACTATAAACGAGCTGGAGAAATTATAACCGGAGAAATTAAAATTTAACCAATACATTAACTATAGAGTATGGAAGTAAAGTTTGAGGCAGGAATTAATATCGCAATAAAAATCCCGAAAAATAAGTATGAAAAAACAGTAGCTTTTTACAGAGATATTCTCAAGCTGCATGTAGAAGAAAAACCGATTGATAATCCAACGGTTTCCAGAACACACGAAGTAAAATTCTGACACAATGTGATCTGGCTGGATTGTGTAGACAATTACACGCATTCTGAAACATGGCTGCAACTGACTGTGCCCAACGTGGAGGAATCAACAAAGTATTTACAGTCTAACGGCGTAGAAACCTGTGATGAAATAGAGGAACTCCCAGAAGGAATGCATTGGATTACCGATCCGGCAGGAACAGTTTTTAATTTACAACAAACAAAATCATAGACATTTAAAAAGCAGAGATCTTTTGATTTCTGCTTTTTTATTCTTCAAAATAATTTATAGAGGTAATTCTTTCATAAATTCAAGAATTTCTTCTCCTATTTCCGTAGCATGCGTTTCCAATGCAAAATGCCCGGTGTCATAAAACTTTAATCTGGCATCAGGCAGATCTTTTTTGTAGGCTTCAGCTCCCTGTGGTAGAAAATAAGGATCTTTGTTTCCCCATACCAAAAGTGTTTTCGGTTGGTTCCTTCTGAAATATTCATGAAATTTCGGATATAGAGCCACATTGGTTCTGTAATCTTTCACCAGGTCAAGTTGTACTTCTATATTGCCGGGTCTGTCAAGAAATTTTTGATCCAGCGTATAAGCTTCCGGGGCGATTAAAGTAGAGTCAGAAACTCCGTGATGATATTGGAAAAAAGTTGCTTCCTGAGAAACAAAATCTTTTAAGGCGCTCCGGTTGGCTTCTGAAGGCTCTTTCCAGTATTTCTGTATAGGATTCCATTCCTTGCTTAACCCTTCTTCATAAGCATTTCCGTTTTGTGATATGATTCCCGTAATCTTTTCCGGATTATTCATGGCAAGACGTAGCCCTACAGGAGCTCCGTAATCAAAAATATAGATGGCAAAGCGTTTCATGTTCATTAGGTTCGTAAATTCCTGTACTACAGTAGCTAGATGATCAAATGTATAGTCGAACTGTGTATGATCCGGCGCATCAGAATACCCAAATCCCGGAAGATCCGGTGCTATGACATGGTATTTTTTACTCAATATAGGAATCAGGTTTCTGAACATATGAGATGATGTAGGATATCCGTGTAACAGAAGCAGGGTTGGTGCATCAGTAGGACCTGCTTCTCTGTAAAAAATAGTAAGTCCTTTTACTTTGATGTTTCGGTAATGAATGGATGAATTGTTCATGTTTTGATTGTTTATATGTTGTTTATTTTGTGCCGGTGTCATATGGGTAACCAACAGACTGAGTGACACTCCCGTGATGAATTGTTTAGCTGTAATTTTCATTTATTTTTTTCTAATTCAAAATTAATACGGATATTTGATTACCGGAAACGATTAATTGTGATTATAGTGATCATTTTTTATGATTGATTAAAATGAATATAAACGATTTAAAAATATTTGAAGCTGTAGCCGAGAGTGGAAGTTTTACAAAAGCTGCTTCCATGATGTTTACAGTCCAGTCCAATGTAACGGCAAGAATAAAGAGCCTTGAAGAGGAGTTTAATACACAGCTTTTCTCCCGCACTTCCCGAAAAGTAGAGCTTACCTCGGAAGGTATAATGCTGATGCAATACATTAAACAGATTCAGCATCTGGTAGAGGAGGCAAAGCATAATATCCGGACCAGCGACCAGATCAGCGGATATCTTAAAATAGGATGCATAGAAACCACCATGGCATTAAAGGTTCCTGAAATGCTTGGTGTTTTTGATGAAAAATATCCGGGTATTGAACTGGAATTTAAGTCCGATACCCCCACGTCACTCATAGCTGATGTCCTTAACTATAAACTTGATGCAGCTTTTGTTTCGGCTCCCATTAATGTAAAAGGACTTGAAAAAATCAGTGTAAAAGAAGAAAGGCTAGTGATGATCACATCTTCCGAAGGTCCATCCTTACAAACTCTCATTCAGAAGGATCCTTTAAAAATTGTCGTGTTTGGTGAAGGATGCGTTTTCAGAGCGAGATTAGAATCATGGTTAAGCCATAAAGGTATTCTTAACTACAAAAGTACCATTGTGAATTCTATTGAAGGAATCATCAACTTTGTAGAGGCAGGTTTGGGTATCAGTTTATTACCTGAAGAAGTGCTTCTCAACTATTATCCCCAAAGGAAAATAAAAACTCATGTACTCAACAGTCAGTTGGGAACGCTGAACACGGTTCTAATTTCCAGGAAAGACGGCCCCCGACCCAAAGCATTGCAGTATTTTATTGAAATGTATTCCAACGAAGGAAAAAACCTGGTAGACTAAAATAAAACTGTCCCACATACTCAGGTGTAGGGGACAGTGTAGTGTTAAGATCAATACTTAAGATGATTAAAAGGAAAATCTTTTTGTCATGGTGTCGATCACCGTTTCAATTCCTTCCTCCCTTATCCACCGGTGCTCTGAATTGGCAAGTTGGCCGGCAGGATAGTGCAGTTGCTTTTTGCCATCGGTAGCAGCTTCGTAAATAATTTCAGCAATGGTTTCCGGATGATCTCGTTGGGTACCCGAATCTTCTTTCATCGCTGTAATATAATGATGAAATGCCTTTTGATACTCCTGATGAGTGACAAGCTGTGCATTACTGCTGAAATTAGTTTGCATATAGGCAGGTACAATAGTTTTTATACCAATCCCGAATTCTTTTAACTCATAACTCATCCCTTCTGTCCATGTTTCCAGAGCAGATTTAGTGGCTGCATACACTGCTACAAAAGGATAAGGAATGTTTGCAGTGGAAGAGGTTACTGTCATGATAGTTCCTGTTTTTCTTTCCCTGAAATAAGGGATGAACGCTTTAGTGATCAGAAGAGTGCCCAGAAAATTAGTATTGATCTGTTGTGCGAGCTGCTCGTCAGAAGTCCCTTCAAAAGGTCCCATCAGTCCATATGCAGCATTATTTAACAAGACATCTACGGGGCTTATTTTTTCTGCTTCTGATACAGCTTGTTGTATTTCTTCCTGATTGCTGATATCCAGTTGCAAAATATGAACATTAGATAACTGTGTAAGCTCTGTCTCTTTTTCAGGCTGCCTCATGGCTGCAATGACAATCCAGCCATTTAATGCAAATAATTTTGCGGTTGCTTTTCCTAATCCCGATGAAGCTCCTGTAATGAAAATTGTTTTGCTCATTTTTTTATTTTTACAATAATTAATACTGCAAAAATGGCAGGTTAAAAAATGAAGCTGTTTACCATTTGGTAAAAAGTGATTTAACGAATGTTTTTTCGTATTCTGCTTAATGATTGCTGAGTAATTCCCAGATACGAAGCGATGTATGCCAAAGGAATACGGTTAGCAAGTGTTGGATATTTTTCCATAAATTCCAGATAGCGGGTGGTGGCATCTTGTGAAATCAACGGGCTTACCCTTTTTAATTTTTGAACAAGTGCAGCGGTAGTGACTTTTTGAATAATATTTTTCCAATCAGGAATAGTGTCAGTGATTTCTTTCCAGTCGGAATTGGTAAATGTCAGGAGTTTAGCATCAGTAGCTGCCTGGATGTATTCATCGGATGGAATATTTTTAAGGCTAAAAAGCAAGTGCTTTTCTTCAATGAAGATTTTTGTAATTTCCTCTCCTTTTTCATTATAATACCAGATACGAAGAATCCCTTCCAGAACAAATCCAACCTGTTTTAAAACTTTTCCGGATTCCACAAAATAATCCCCTTTTTTAATTTCGGATTCTTGTGCTTTCCCTGCAATCAGATCAATTTCAGACGGGCTAAGGCAACCAAAATTCAATATGAATTCTATAAATTCTTTCATTGAGGTAAAATTAATAATAATTGTTGGAGACCATGTGGTATTTCATGAAAAGTAGGTGTCGAAAGTATAAAGGCAAGGGCGAAGATGAACAATGCTTCTGGAAACAAATCACAGAAGTAATAGTGACCTGTAAATGTATTTAAATCTCATTAAAAGGAAATAATTTTAATATTAAATCTTGTTAATTAGAATATAATTAAGTAAATGAGAATGTTGGTGGTGTTTTTTTTGTAAAATATCACGATGATAAGAATTATTTTATTTAAATTTATCGCACATCAAAAACCACAATCATGGATTATACCTTTCTCATTATGGGCATCTTCTTATTGTTGATCGGTGCAGCTTTGCGGTACTGGATTAACAGAAGAAGATTCAACAGACGTAATGCAGCAGGACTGGAAGGCTTTTCTACTTACGAACACGCCACAGCAATAAAATTTGTAGAGGGAATCGGGAAACTGATCTCTTATGCAC
This sequence comes from Zea luxurians, assembly GCA_029449295.1. Lineage (NCBI taxonomy): Eukaryota > Viridiplantae > Streptophyta > Magnoliopsida > Poales > Poaceae > Zea > Zea luxurians. Next base: position 94,126 of record JAOPSE010000747.1, on the reverse strand, counting down.
TGATCATCATTGGACTTTTATTTTTACTGATGTATTGGCAGGACAAAAAAAGAATGGAAAGAGAAAATCAGAAAAAAATATCCATCTCATTCTTTTTATCTGCAAAAAACAGCATATCCTGATATAGGGTAATGATACTTAAATGGCTTGATACCAATATTTTTCAATCAAAAACATAGCTGAATACAGAAAATAGTTTTCTGTGAAAATAGTCTTTTGAACATCCGGCAAAAATGTCGGTAAGAGGTATTTTTTGATGCTGTTATCATGGCCCTGATGTTTTCTTTTTCAATTGCAGTTGTGCTATCGAAAAATGATACAGGCAGCTATTTCAAATGACTTTATGATCAAAATACAATACCAATATTTATTAACTAAGATTTGAATTTTTTAAACTAATATCTAAATGAGTACAATCCATTATTCCCTACATCCCGCACAGCGAGATATTTTTATTGACCAGGTAATGAACCCGGAAAGTCTGCGCTACAGCCAGGGGTGCTATTTAATACTCAATGCTTTAGACAAAGATCTTTTTCTCTCAAGCGTTGAACAGATGTTATCTGCCCACGATGTTTTCCGGATGCAGTTTGATCAGGATGAACCGGAATCACCGGCCATTCTTATGCCTCAACTTCCACCAGAGATTTTTATTGAAAAAAACTTTAGTAATGAATCTGAAGAACATATTCTTTCATGGATGCAGGAACAGCTTAACATACCTATCGTATTAAAACCCGGGAATTTTCCTCATCAACATTATTTACTAAAGATTAATGAAGACTCCTATTGGTATTTTATGCGTTATCATCATATCATATTGGATGGAGTAGGGTTATCCAACTGGTTCAAAGATGTAGCAGAATGTTATCGGAAACTTAATGAAGGAGCAAGTTGGGTTAAAGAGATACCTTCTTATGCCTCTATTATGAGAACTGCAGATGATTACTATAAATCATCGTCTTATGAGGAAACAAAACAGTATTGGAAACAGAAATTTAACGAACCTCTTCCATCATTACTTGAAAAAAAATATCCGATATCGGGAGAGGAAAGCAGTGGAATATATACAATCGAGCTGAACCAGGCACAACTTTCTTATTTAAACAACTTACAAAAGAGTACCGGAGTAGGTTTATCCGCGCTATCCCTGGCAGTATTACATATTTATCTCGGAAAGGTTACAGGAGAACAACGGTTTGCTCTGGGACTAACTTTACACAAACGTAGAGATGCTCAGGAGCGATCTTCTGCAGGAATGTTTTCCGGGGTTTTGCCATTTTCATGTCAGTATGATCAGGAGAAATCTTTTTATAAATTAATTGAAGATGTGATCACTGCACAGAAAGAAAGTTACCCGCATTACCGATATATGGTTTCTGACTTTAGTACATTATTCCCTGTTGATGAAGACAGAGCACCTTTTGAAATCATTGTTAATCATGGACGTCTTGATTATAATCTTGATTTTGGACAAGGTATGATGTTAGATCTGAAACTGGTGAGGAATAATCACCAGGCATTCCCATTGGAAATATTCTGGCAGGAATATGGTGAAAACTTACCGCTGCAAATTGAGTTTATTTATCATAAAGCCTATTTCTCCCAGGACGAAATGAAGCTTTTTGCAGACCGTTTTCTATACATTCTTGAACAATGTGCACTTCATCCGGAAGTTCAGTTGAAAAAGATGGAAATATTGCCGCCAAAAGAATTAGCATTGCTGGAAAAATATTCTAACAGTAAAGAAGTCTATACCTCTGACGATACGGTTATGTCTGTCTTCGAACAACAGGTGGAAGCTAACCCTGATGCTATTGCATTGGTTGCGGAAGATGAAAAAATGACGTATTCCGAACTGGCAACACTTTCAGATGCGATGGCTGTTCAATTACAAAAAAAAGGAGTAACTCCTGGTATGCCGGTCATCTTGTGTATGGAACGAACTCCTCAGCTGATGGTTGCTATTTTGGCAATCCTTAAAACCGGAGCAGCCTATGTACCTGTAGAACCCGATATTCCGGCAGAACGATTAACCGTTTTAATGACCGAAGTTTCCGGTGAAATCATCGTAACAACAAGTCACTATGCTTCCAGATTTAGTGCCTCGGAAGTGATTTGTCTGGATGCTATGGAAACTACTTCCGGACAATTGCCTGCGGTTTCTGTTTCGGATATTGATATGGCGTACATCATGTTTACCTCTGGCTCCACCGGAAGACCCAAAGGAGTGATGGCTACTCACCGTAATATCGTAAGTTTAATAAAAGCACAAGATTATTTCCCTATTACCTCAGATGATTGTATACTTGCCGGAGGCTCTTTTGCCTTTGATGCCAGTACTTTTGAATACTGGGGAGCTTTACTGAATGGAGGAACCCTGGTGATGGCTACCAAAGCAGAGCTTATGGATACCACAAAGTTGAAATCAATCATCAAAACACAGGGAGTAACCAAAATGTTCTTTACAACAGGTTGGTTCAACTTATTGGCGGATACAGATTTGACGGTATTTGAAACCCTGAAAGCAGTCATTGTCGGAGGTGAACGTTTTTCTGCTACCCATGGGCTGAAGGTAAGAGAACATTGTACCAATTTACTAATTGTCAATGGATATGGACCTACTGAAAATACCACTTTCTCACTAGCATATTTAACAAATAATACGGTATCAGAGGATGTCCCGATCGGTTTACCGCTTAATTACCGCAGTGCCTATATTCTCAACAAAGAACAGAAACAGGTTCCTATTGGAATTACAGGAGAATTGTATGTAGGCGGTGCCGGACTGACGAAGGGATATTACAAGCGACCGGAGCTTACCCAAGCTTCTTTTATTCCGAATGTATTTGAAAATGATAGCGAAAAGCTTTACAGGACTGGTGATCTGGTTCGATGCTTACCTGATGGAAATGTCGTTTTTGTGGGGCGTACAGATGACCAGGTGAAGATCAGGGGATTTCGTATTGAACCGGCTGAGGTAACAGCTGTATTGCTTCAGTCATCCATGATACAACAAGCCGTGGTGATTGCCCGTCCGGACGCAACCGGTATTCTTCAGCTGATTGCCTATGTTGTGGATTCGGAAAATACTTTTGATAAAGAAATCCTGCTACAGTGGCTTGAAACAAAACTGCCGGGCTATATGATTCCTTCTCATATCATTCTGATGGAAAAGCTTCCTCTCAATGCTAACGGAAAAGTAGACAGAAATGCATTACCAGTTCCGGAAAATAATACCCTACAAATCGTTGAGAAACCACGTAATGCAACAGAAATCAGATTGGCGGAAATATGGCAGGAGCTGTTACAGATATCCCAGGTTGGTATTCGTGATAATTTTTTCCATTTGGGAGGGCATTCTTTAATGGCAATGCGTGTAAGTGCTTTTATAAAAAATGAATGGGGACTTCGTGTAGCTCCTACGGTACTCTTTACCTGCAAGACTATCGAAAGGCTGGCTGCTCACATTAATCATTTACAGCTACAGGAGACTAAAGACAATCAACATAGTATTGAAACATCTCCTACAGATCGGTTACCGTTGTCATTCGGGCAGGAAAGAATGTGGTTCCTGGACAGATTACAGGGGTCAGTTCAATATCACATTATCTCGGCATTGAAGCTTAAGGGTAATCTGGATGTATCAGCATTGGAGAAAGCACTGGGACATATTGTTGATCGCCATGAATCTTTACGTACAACGATCAGGCTCGATGATGGTGTTCCCTATCAGCATATACTTGAAAAGAATACATGGAGAATAGATATTCAGCAAAATGATTCTCAGGATCTGGATGATGAAGGCCTTCAGTCTCTGACAGATGAGCTTATAGCTCAACCTTTTGATCTGTCTCAGGATCATATGCTGCGTGCTCATCTTATTCCTTTGTCTTCAGATCAACACATTCTTCTTATGACGATTCATCACATTGCAGCCGATGGATGGTCGTTATCCGTTTTATCCAAAGAACTTGAAATGGGTTATCAGGCTTACCTCAGCGGTAAAGAACCTGCATTACCTGCATTAGCAGTGCAATATAAAGATTATTCAATCTGGCAGCGCCGTCATGAATCAGCCTTTACCGATCAGCTTGAATATTGGAAAAATAAACTGAACGGCCTGGTTTCATTAAACATGCCTACGGATTATATTCGTTCTCCAAAACAAAGTATACAAGGAGATTCAATGAAGTTCAGGGTAGGTAAAGAACTTACAGAAAAGCTGAAATCATTTTCTGTAAAAGAAGACGTGACATTATATATGACCTTACTTACAGCATTCAAAGTAGTGTTACATAAATATGCTTCTCAGGATGATATTTGTGTAGGAGGTGCAATATCAGGACGTTTAGAGCAAGAGTTTGAACCACTTATCGGTTTCTTTGTGAATACTCTGGCATTACGTACAGATTTCGGAGGTCAGCCCAACTTCCCCGAAGCATTACACCGCGTTAAAAATACCCTTCTTGAAGCATATGATCATCAGGAAGTACCATTTGAAAAGATTGTTGGGCAGATACAGGGTGACCGTGACACAAGCCGTAATCCTCTTTTCCAGATTGTATTTGTATTACAGAATGCGCCGGATGCAGAAGTAAGTAATCTGGATCAGGTAACAGTTGAGCCTATCCATCACCGCTACCGTACCAGCCAGTTTGATCTTCACTTTTCAATACATGAAACACCTGATGGTTTGCTTGCAGATGTGGTGTACTGTACAGATCTTTTTAAAGCTTCAACGATTGAACGCTTACTGATACATTTTGAAAACGTATTGCAATCCGTGGTTTTAACACCCCATATACCAATTAACAGGATGAACATGCTAAGTGATGCTGAAACACATGAAATTGTACACTCTTTCAGCGGAGCTCCGGCAACTTATCCTAAAGAACAAACCATTGTAGGACTATTTACAGATCAGGTAAAACGTACTCCTGACCGTATTGCCGTAAGTTATGAAGGGAATCATATGACCTACAAAACTCTTGATGAGCAATCCACCATGCTTGCGAAGCGCCTTAAGCTTGAAGGAGTTGAAAAGGGTACTCTGGTACCAATATGTACAGGGCACTGTCTGGAAATGATGGTTGGAATTTTGGGAATTTTAAAAGCCGGCGGAGTATATATTCCTGTAGATCCGGAATATCCTGAAGATCGTATTCATTTTATTCTGAATGATACCAAGGCTCCGGTTGTATTGGTATTGAAACACACTCTATCTGTTATTCGGGACATTTATTCATCCGGATATATCTGTCTGGATAGTGACTGGAAAATCATAGAAGAACATGTTGAATTACCGGACTGTGATCCGGAACAGGCTGCTTATATTATCTATACTTCAGGTTCTACAGGACGACCTAAAGGGGTGATTATTCCGCATCGTAACGTGGTTCGTTTGTTTATAACTTCGGATCCGTTATTTGATTTTAATGAACATGACGTGTGGACAATGTTCCATTCTTACTGTTTTGATTTTTCTGTATGGGAAATTTATGGAGCCCTTTTCTACGGCGGTCGAGTTGTTATTGTACCTCGTAATACGGCAAGGGATACAATGGCATTCACCAGGCTACTCGTTAATGAAGGGGTAACGGTACTGAATCAAACTCCTTCTGCATTTTACGTTTTACAGGAATATGTACTGTTGAACCCGGTTGCACTCAATATCCGTTATGTGATTTTTGGAGGTGAAGCACTACATCCAATGCGTTTAAAAGGTTGGCATAGCCAGTTTACCAACTGCAAGCTGATTAATATGTATGGGATTACAGAAACTACTGTACACGTTACCTACCAGGAAATTACTGAAAAAGAAATGAATGGCAGTGGCAGTGTTATCGGAAAACCTATCCCAACATTAAGAGCTTATATTTTAGATAAAGATTTGCAACCTGTGCCTATAGGAGTGCCCGGAGAGCTGTGCATTGCCGGGGAAGGAGTCGCTACCGGTTATTTAAACAGAGAAGAACTTACTGCTGAACGATTTGTAAAAGATCCGTTTAGTAAAAACGAAAATGAAAAGTTATACAGAGCAGGAGATCTCGGTAAGTGGCTGGAAGACGGAACCATTGAGTACCTTGGACGTATCGATCATCAGGTCAAAATAAGAGGATATCGTATTGAGCTTGGTGAAATTGAACATGTTGTAAATAAATTACCTGAGGTTGCCGAAAGCTGTGTGGTTGTCAAGAGTTTACAAGATCAAGCAGATAAAAAACTGGTTTGTTATTACGTTCCGGAAATAAGCATAGTAAAGCATTGGGGACAATCCCTCGGATGTAATACGGACAATAATACGGGCATAGGAAATGAAGAGGTCATGATGATGATAGAGAAGCAGATCCGTCAGGGGCTTGCCAATACCATTCCTGAGTACATGATACCTACTGATATTATTGCATTGGAACAAATGCCTGTGACTTCAAACGGAAAAACAGATCGTGGTCTTCTTACCCAGCTTGAGGATCAGAAAAGAATACAAAATACCGGATATGAACCACCGATGTCCACGATGGAAGTACTGCTTGCGGATATCTGGCAGGAATTATTGAACATAGAACGGGTTGGGGTATTGGATAACTTCTTCGAAATTGGAGGAGATTCCATCCGTGTTGTTAAAGTGGCTGCCCGTATTAAGAACAGGACCGGAATTGAAATTGGGGTCGCAGATATTTACGGAGCCCGGACCATTCGTGAACTCGCCCTACTGTTAGAGAATACTAATGATGATTCAGGTGATGATATACGCTCAGAAATCGATCAGGAGCTGATTGATCTGGAACAAAAATACTTACCACTGCTAGGAACTGGAAAAGATCTGGAGTCTGTGTATCCTATGACCAGCATTCAGAATGGGATGATCTATGCTTCATTGCGTGATCCGGGAGCTGCGGTTTATCATGATCAATTCCTGTATCCTGTCAATCGAAAAGTGGATAAATCTTTGTTTGAGAAAGCATTGAAATTAATGGTGGATAAGCACGAAACATTCAGAACCACATTTCATCTTGGCCTTCATGAAACGGGGTTGCAGGCTGTGTCCCGTAATATGTCGGTGGAAGTAGAGGAGCTTGACTTGTCTGATCAGGATATAAATGGGGTAAAGCAATATCTGAAAACCTATCTGGAAAAGGAACGTATCATTTCTTTTGATATTCAGGAAGGGCCATTGTGGCGCGCCGCCCTTTTACATTGGCAGGAAGGTACAGTTTTTATTCTGCAGTTTCATCATGCCATTCTGGATGGCTGGAGTGTAGCGGCACTCAATACGGAATTGTTCAATCTCTATTTAAGATTACAAAAAAATAATGAGGCAAAAACACTTCCAAAATTAAATGGTCACTATCGTGATTTTGTCAAAGAAGAGATGAGCAGAAAAAAACAAGCTGCTGACCATACGTTCTGGCTTTCTGAAATGGAAGATCATCAAAGACTTGATATCTTTACCGAAGAAGATGTCTATGAAAATACTGTTGCTGGATACGATGTTGAGGTGTTGCACCATCTGAAAGACGCAGCTAAGAAGCATGGAATATCGCTAAAAGGGGTCTTCCTTGGGATAAGCCTGTATGTAACCAGTATGTTGAGCTATCGTCGTAAAATAACCATAGGTCTGGTGGCTAATAACAGGCCGATTGTGGAAGATGGAGATCAGTTACTGGGATGTTTCCTCAATACCATACCTTTTGTATTTGAGATGCCGGAACCGGGTATGACCTGGATCACTTACTTCAGAGAAATAGATCAGAAATTAAAACAACTGGAAATTCATGACCGTACACCTCTGGCTGAAATTGCAAGAATTAACGGAGAGTCTTCTCCAAAGGAAAACCCGTTCTTTGATGTTCTTTTTAATTTTATCAATTTCCATATTTATGATCAGCTTGAAAAAGACCTTGTGAATGTACAATTAGGAAAAGAGTCCCTTACAGATACCAGTTTCGGTGTAGCCAATACTTTCCTTAATTTCTCCATAAGTCTAACCGGTGATGATATGAAGGTAGTGTTCTCGCTTTCCAGAATGCTTCAAAGTGGTAAAACAACCCAGGATCTGCAATATTACTTCGATTACGTTCTGAATTGTTTCCGCCATCAGGCAGATCAAAAGATAGACAAACAACTGCTTTTACCAGTGCAGGAGCAGGAGCTTCTCATCAGGGAACTTAACAATACGGGAGCTGCCTTTTCAAAGGATCTTACACTTTCATCCTGTTTTGATACAACCGCGGAAATATATCCGGATAAAATTGCATTAATAGCTTCAGAAAAAGAATATTCCTACTACACCTTACAAAGATGGGTAGACCGAATAGCAACATTATTGATGAATGAAGGCGTTAAACCCGGCATGTATATTCCGTTGATGGCAGATCGTACAGCTCATACAGTAGCCACTATCCTGGCCATTATGAAAGTAGGTGCAGCGTATGTACCTATTGACCCTAAAATGCCTGAAAACAGAGTAAGTATGATTTTAAATGATACTCAGGCGACTATCGTAGTGGGACATCAAATCCCTGAATACCAGTTGGCGCCTGAAATTAAATTTGTGAATACTACGGAAGCGTCTCATGTGGTTGAAACTGCAGTATTTCCTTCATTCTCTTCTTCATCTTATGCCTATGTAATTTATACATCAGGGTCAACAGGAGTGCCTAAAGGAGTTCCGGTGAAGCACCAATCTGTTATTAACCTGATTGAAGGATGTAGCGAGCAATTAGGCTTTACATCAGATGAGTATGCATTACAGTTTACTAATTTTACTTTCGATGCTTCCGTTGAAGTACTGTTTTTATCTTTGTTAAAAGGAGCAGCACTGGTGGTGCCAACAGATGAGATTCTTCATGATCCGGATCTTTTCTGTCAGTTGATAGAGGCACAGCAGATTACACATCTTGTTCTTACTCCGGGATTCCTGCAAAGTCTTGGGCATATTCAGTTATCTCATTCTCTTAAAAGAATTATTGTCGGGGGAGAAGAATGTCCGCCGGCATTAGCCTCTTACTGGTCGCAGTATGTGGAATTTTATAATGAATATGGACCTACGGAAACAACGGTAACTGCTACCAGATACAGGTATATCGCCGGCTCCTTAAAGAAAGTACCGATAGGAAAGCCGATACAGAATGCATCTGTCTATATTCTGGATGAACTACAACAGCTACTTCCAAAAGGAGTTCCCGGTGAAATATGTATTAGTGGGGAAGGGGTTACGGATGGTTATCTTCATCGTCCTGATCTCACGGAGCAAAGGTTTATTCCTAATCTGTTTAATGAAGCTTCAGGGGCTGTTTTGTACAGAACAGGAGATATCGGAAGATGGCTGTCGGATGGCAATCTTGAATACCAGCACAGAGCCGATAATCAGGTGAAAGTACGGGGCTATCGTATCGAATTGGGGGAAATAGAATCTGTACTGCTTCAACATTCGGAGATCAGACAGGCGGCTGTCTTGGTGCAGGCCGATAAACAAAATGATAACCGACTGATCGCCTATGTATCACTAGTTGATGGTATGCCGGAAGAAGAAATTATTTCCTATCTCAGAGAACAGCTTCCTTATTATATGATACCTGCACATGTTCATATAGTACCACAAATTCCATTGACTATTTCAGGTAAGGTAGACAGAAATGCTTTGAGCATAGACGCTCCTAAGGACTATGAGACCCGACCGCTTATCTTACCGGAAAACGCAACGGAACAAATACTTAAAGATATATGGGTAGAATTGTTGGGTACCTATGAAATCAGTACCGATGATGACTTTTTCGCGCTGGGAGGACACTCACTTACGATCTTGCAGTTGCTAAGCCGTATACGGGAAAAAGGTTACGAAGTTCAGTTGAGGGAAATCCTCTCGCATACCACCATTGCTGAACAGGCTATTTTTCTGATGAATGAGCAGAAAGACCCCGTACAACAGGAAAAACTGATAGACAACGAGCATATACGTTTGCTGAATAAAAGCCGCCACTCCCAAAAAATATTCTTATTGCCGGGATCCAATGGCAATTGTGATGGATATGATGAACTGGCAACAGCAATGGCACCTTTAGGAACGGTATACGGTATTCAGATGATGGGAGTAATGGAAGGGGAGAAACCGCTGGAAGATATGAAAGAGATTGCAAAACTTCAGCTTGCATGGGTACAAGAGATACAACCTACCGGGCCTTATCAGTTTATAGCCCATTCTTTTGGAGGACACGCATTGTTTGAAATGATTAAACAATTGGAGAAAATGGGTGAAAAAGTAGAAATGGCTGCTATCCTGGACGTTGCTACTACTTTACCTGATTTCTTTTTCAATGCAGACTATCTCATGGAATTTGTTATGGACTCATTAACTAAATATGGTTTGTTAACTACCTCTGAACCTGAATGGAAGGGCGATCTGAAAATGGAGCTTACAAACTTAATTTCAAAAAATAAAATTCCTAATATCAGTGAATTCATGAAATCCCGAATGCTCCTGAATAATGACAATGCAGGACTCATTCTTCGTATTATTGATCTGAATATTGCGAATATGATGCTTGGATACAAAATTGAAGGTACAGTAGATACTCCGTTTATCTTAATTAAAGCAATGGATGAACCTGCTTCTCATAAACTTCCTGCTCTGGGATGGGAGAATCATACTGCATCACTGCAAGTGGAAGAGATTGAAGGCGGACATTTTACCATGCTTTACAAGAATTTTGCAACTGAAATAGCTTCATTATTACAACAGTTTATCAGCGAATTAACCGAATAAATATAATATTTCTTCAGTAAAATGATCCACTTAGTAACGGTCTGAAAAGTGATAAAGTCTGCAGTTTTTATAATTGCAGACTTTATTTTTTCATAAAATGGTCATTTAATCCTTTTTAAATGAATGGGGAATTTGTAATTTGGCAGCAAAAGCTCGTCAGGATGTTAAGAATTTCCAGGGATATGCTATCCTTATCGATGCCAATTAAATTAATAGTTGTTCGGTGCTTTATTCAAATCCATAAAAGAATCACTTATGAAAGCCAGAGAATTTCTTGCTGATGAAATAAAAAGAATACAAAACTTGATAGAAGAAAACAGAGACAAAGAATCCAATATTAAGCTTAAACAGGAATTATCACAGATTATCTATGTATTGGATATTCATACCATTAATAAAAACACTATTGAAGCCATTGTCGAATTACCTCCTTCCGATACCGGTTATTCTGAATACAGGGTCATAAACGATTGTGAATCTGATTATTCAGAAAACTGGATTGAATTGTGTTTGAACAATCAACCACTACGACTGGCAGAAGGAGATATTATTATTAAAAAGAAATAAGATAAATACATGGAAAAAATAAAAAATTGGCTCAAAGAAAATTGGTCGACCTCTCTTTTGGTTTTTATATTTATAATACTTCTGGTCAATAAAGATGCAAAAGCATGGTTAATGAGACAGGTAGCCTCCACGGGGCTTCTCAATTCTGAATTTTCTAAGGTTAAAAATGAAAATAAGTCTGGTGCTGAAGTTCCCGGTTTATTGTTGAAAAAAGATGATGATTCTATCATAAATACTGCCGATCTCAAAGGAAAAGTTGTTTTTATAAACTTCTGGGCTTCCTGGTGTCCTCCTTGTAGGGCAGAATTTCCCTCCATACAGGAGTTTTATAAAAAATATAAATCTAATCCTGATCTTGTACTGATCACAGTAAATCTCGATGACATTCCTGAATCAGGAAGAACCTATATGAAAGACAAGAATTTTACACTGCCATTTACAGTTCCTGCCGGTACTATTCCTTCTCAGTATTTCAGTGGGTCACTTCCAACTACGGTAGTACTTGATAAAAATGGACAGATCCAACTTCACCATCAGGGATTGGCCGACTACAGCAAAGAAACCTTTTATCGGGAAGTGGATGCTTTGCTGGCAGACCGGTATAAACAGTGATTCAAAGTAGTGTACTGGCAAAGGGCTTATTGTAAAAACATCTCTATAACAGGAACCTCGTAGGGTGGCTTTTGTTTGGGAAGTGACAGTATAAAATCATTTTTATCAGATTTAAATTGAACCTCAGAAGCATCGTTTAACATTTGAACATAAGTGACCTTGTTTGTATAATTACCTGGTAAAATTAATTTACCATCTGCAGGGTACGTGAACAGATGCAGATAAAGCCTTTTTGTCTTTGCATTGTATGTTAGTTTATTGTCCGAAAGATCTGGTAATTTAAATTCTTCAGGTGCGTATGTACAGCCATATATTGATCTTTCATTGGCGTGCATCCAATAAGCCAGATGATCTAACGAGGTATTTGCGCGATGATCAAATTCTCCGCGGGCTGTAGGTCCCACATTTAAAATGGTATTACCACCATTAGCGACAGAATTGATGAGGATATTTAACAGTTCACGTTCTGTTTTCCAAGGGTGTTCATCCTGATCACGAAAATAACCCCAGGAACCAGAAAAAGTTTGACATGTTTCCCAGTATTTCCCTTTATACTTAGCCAGTTTTGCCACTGATACTTGTTCCGGCGTATCAAAATCACCACCGTCGGTGTATTGTCTTAAATCCAGTCTGTCATCAATAATCGCCTGAGGTTGTAGCTTTTTGATCAGCTTAATTATACCTATTGCATCCCAGTCCGAGCTTCCCTTTCCATATTGCCCCGGATATGAGTAGTCCGGCCAGATGATATCTATTTTTCCATAGTTGCTGAGAAGTTCTGTTAACTGATTTTTGATATAAGCACGATAAATATTCATATCCCTACCTATATTAATTTTCTCATAATATTCAGCTGCTTCTTTTGGAGATTTAGCGGCATCACCGGGAAAACGCTGTGGGTGATTTTCATCGATTGTAAAATGAGGATGATGCCAATCAATTAGCGAATAATAAAAGCCAATTTTAATATCTTCTGCCCGAAAAGCATCTACAAATTCTTTTATCAGATCTCGTTTTGCAGGAGTGTTTGTGGCTTTGTAATCTGTGTATTTTGAATCAAACAGACAAAATCCTTCATGATGTTTGGTGGTAATGACAACATATTTCATACCGGCAGCCTTAGCCTTCTTTGCCCATTCTTTTGGATTAAAATGATCCGGATCAAAATGTTTAAAATAACGTTGATAAGATTCATCTGATATCCTTTCACGGGTTTTTATCCACTCATGCCGGGCTGGCATTGCATAAAGCCCCCAATGAATAAACATTCCGAATCGTGCATCTGTCCACCAGACTATTCTTTTCGCTTTTTGATCAGGGGTTTCACCTGTTATGCTTTTTGTTTGGGCATAGGATAAGCTTACTGTTATAAAAAATGCCAGAAAAAGAAGAGATTTTTTCATACATTAAGTTTTAAAATGTTGGTAATTAGATATGTGTTTTGATCGTTTAAAACTTTGATTCTGTAGAGGGCAAATGGAAATAGATCCAACTTTTCTGTGATAAATACCAGAAATAGTAGACTTGATACAAGTAGAATGGTATCGTAAATTCATCATATGCTGTTTTGCCTCTTTCTGAAAAACAGGCTATTGTATAACGAGGAAAAAGATCAATTTATTTTGTACTCATACCCACGAATTCAACATAAAAATTCATTTATGAATTCAACAGATGGAAACAAAAAATTAATTAGGCTGCCTCAATATGATCATTTTAATGAAATACAGTGGAATGAAGAATCTCAGATAAAAAATCAACATTACCAATGAAAAAATTTCCTTGATATGACTTTTGAAACAGCCTCATTGAGCTGTAATCTACTATTTATTGAGGCTGTTGCTGGGTCACACAGTGAACCATACCTCCGTTGGCGAATAGATTCCGGCAATCAATTCCGACCACTTTTTTACCGGGATACAGATTTTGTATCATTTGATTGGCAACGGCATCGTTAGGATCATTGTAATTAGGTACCAATACACGGTTGTTAGCAATATAATAATTGATATAGGATGCCTTTCCCACATTTTTTCCATATGTGGTAATCACGTCTTTTTGAGTCAAAGGAATCTTAACAAACTGATAGGGAGAACCATTTTTTCTTGTGGCATTATATAAACGGTCAATATCAGCATCCGGAACTTGCCAGTAGGCCAGATCATCAGAGTTCATAGTGATAATTGTAGTTGGATTGGCAAATCTTGCAAAACCGTCAATGTGCATATCTGTAATATCGAGACCTGCTTTTCCGTTCAGCCATATAAACTTGGTAATTCCTAAGTTTTTTGTAAATATGGCTTCTGCCTGTTGTTGAGTCATTCCCGGATTTCTGTTGCTGTTAAGAATAGAACTTTTACAAGCCATTAATACTCCATCTCCATCAATTTCAACACTTCCGCCTTCGTTGATCATTACAGAATTAAGATCAATTTTAGGAATATTACCGTCAGCAGCAATTTTAGAAGGAATGGCATCACAATTATTAAAATCAGCCTTATTTCCCCATCCGTTAAAGCCCCAATCCTGGATATACAATTTCCCACTTTGATCCTTTACGAAGATAGGACCATTGTCTCTCACCCAGAAATCATCCGTATGATAAAGTTTAAAATCTATGTTATGAAGAGGAATGCCCGCATTGTTTAATAAACCTGTAATGCGTTCCTTCTCATTACGATCATAGGCGATGATATGTACCTTTTCACTTTGTACCAGCTCTTTGGTCATCGCTACCCATGTCGGATCCAGACGGTTTCGGTAGGTAACCCCATACTGATATTCATGCGGCCACTGAAGCCACGTTCCTTCATGCGGAGCCGATTCTTCAGGCATTTTATACACAACAGTTCCGGGAGTAGGATCCGGATTACCCGAAGAATCAGATTCCTGACCCTGATTACAGGAGAACATTACAACGGGTAACAGTAACGACAAAACTTTCTTTTTTTGCATAATGAATCTTTTTTTGATAGGGCAAAGGTAGATCGGTACATATTCTTAAACTTGTCCAAAATTGACAAGTTACTTCAATGGCAATAAAATATAAGTCAGATGTTCTTCTTCATGGTCAGCATGTCTTTCATATTTTTCTATGATGGGGGTATGGGAGAACTCAAGACCTGAGTTGAAAATCCATCGTGAGTAAATTTTGGTATATGTTTCATCTATTGTTTCATAGCTGCCCGCATGAGTAAAACGGGCATACTTCCCTCCCAATATGTTTTTGGAAGGAAGTTTTTTATGGATAGCCTGTACATTCACACATGCATCATAGCGACATTCTATTTCAGTTTTAATCAAGGGCTCGTCAGCAATAACACCAAAAAAATCAGGATTAGAAACGGGAAATTCATGAGTCATAAATTTTTTCCATAGCAGTTCAATTTCCTGATTATTATAATGGGTATGAACACTTTGATAATAAATGGTAACAGGTTTAAGATAGATAATGTCGGGTTCCAACAATACATCAGAAGTTATGGGCGTAAGTTGGGGAGCACAAAGTAATTTCTCCTTCCTGAGTTGAGCTTCTTTCGGAGATAGTCCAAAATGTTGTTTAAAAGCTTTTGAGAAGGAAGCTATATTGGCAAAACCCACCTCAATAGCAATGGAGGTAAGGTTTTCACGTGTATATAGTATACGTTTATATGCATTTTCCACTTTCAGTCTTTGCTGAAAAGAACCTATGGTTTCCCCACAGCTGTATTTAAAAATACGTTGAATATTTCTGTAAGAATAATTCGAGATGTCCTCCAGATCCTTTACAGAAATCTTTTGATCATAATTTTTCTCTATGAAATGAATGACTTTATAAATGTAACTCAAATGATCTTCCATTACAAAAATTTTGACAGAAATAAAATGACTCCTAATATTTTACAAATAAAACAAATAATTGAATGCCTGGGAATATAAAAACTGTTTTTTTAATCAAAGGATAAAAGAATAAATTTCTATAAATATATTTTTTGTTATAATAAATTTAATTCAATTTGAGTGTGGCTGATGTTTTATCTCATTGCAATTCATTTGTTTGTGTCTGATTGATGGTTTCGGTGTACTTTTCATTACATTCGTATTATTTACGGAAGTATCAATTCCATTTTCAAAAACTAACAACATGTAATATGAACAAAATTATCTTATTTCTTCTCATTTTTTTTGGGATACAAGGTTCATTTGTATATAATGCGCAGGATAGAAATATAAAATCAGATCTTATTCCTTTTCCTCAAAATCTGCAGGCTGCATCTGGTTCATTTAATCTAAATGGTCAGGAATTATTGTATTACATGGATAACAACATTGGATCCGGAGCATTGGAACAGTGGCTGTCAAAGTCATTTTTCGGACAAATACATAAAAGGCAGGCGCAGCAAAATAAGGCTAATCTGCAATTGCTTAAAGAAACGAATATTCCCAAAGAAGGTTATAAGTTAGTGATTAATCAAAATGGAATAAAAATTTCAGCTTCAACCAGCCAGGGCTTATGGTATGGATTACAAACAGTACAGCAATTATATGTATTATCAGGATCAGCTTTACCCTATCTCACCATTAATGATTATCCCGTATTTCAATGGCGGGGTGTAGAGCTTGATGTTGCACGTCACTTTTTTTCTAAAGAATATCTTTATAAACTCATTGATCTTTTGTCATTTTATAAGTTCAATAAATTACATCTTCATCTTACAGATGATCAGGGATGGCGAATTGAAATTAAAAAGTATCCAAAGCTTACCACCCAGGGAGCCTGGAGGACATTTAACAATCATGATTCAACATGTATAGCCAAAGCTAAAGATAATACAGATTTCAATTTGCCTTCGGAATTTATTCGTAATACAAACGGAAAAATAGAATATGGAGGATTCTATACACAAGATGATATTAAAGATATTATTTCTTATGCTACAAACAGACACATTGAGATTATCCCGGAAATAGATATGCCCGGACACATGAAAATTGCCACTCAGCTCTATCCCGAGCTCTTATTGGACAGCTCTTCTGCAGGTTGGGGAAAGAAATTTTCCATCCCTATCAGTCCATGGAAAGAAAGCAGCTATACTTTTGTTGAAGATGTGTTGAGTGAGGTGATGGAGCTGTTCCCTTCCAGTTATATACATATTGGTGCAGATGAAGTTGACCAGGATTCCTGGGCAGAATCTCCACTGGCAAAAGATTTTATGAAAAAACAAGGAATAAACAGTCTGAATGATCTGCAAAGTTATTTTGTAAATCGCGTAAATAAGTTTATACGCTCCAGAAATAAAGTCAGTATAGGATGGGATGAAATTGTTGAAGGTAATTCTGATAAAAATATGACTGTAATGTATTGGCGGACATGGAGGAAAAATGCATATCTGGAGGCAATAAATAGAGGGCACAATGTAATTATGACACCCGTTAATCCTCTTTATTTTGATTATTTACCCAATAGCAGCAGCCTATCCGCGGTATATCATATGAATGTGGTTCCTACAGATGTTCCAAAAGAGAAATCTGGCTTAATTTTGGGGGCACAAGCTAATATTTGGACGGAAATAATCCCCTCAACAGCCCGCCTGGAATTTATGATTCTCCCAAGATTAAGTGCTTTAGCCGAAAGGTTATGGACTCATAAATCTTTATACGACACCTATAAGAGCAGGCTGGTCAGTCATTATAAGGTCTGGGATGAAATGGGGTTAAGGTACCGGATGCCGGATTTGAGTGGATTTGCTGATCATCAGGTTATCATTGACGGACAGTCTGTTCTAAAGGTTGTTAATCCACTTACTACAACCAGTGTTCATTATACAGATGACGGAAGTGTACCCGAACAAAAAAGTCCGGTACTTAGTGATTCACTCATCATAAAAAAAGAAGGAACGGTTCGTTTTTCAACCATTTCATCATCCGGGGCAAAATCAGAAATATATCGGGTAGATTTTAAAAAAGGGAATTGGAAAAAAGCTCCTATTGACAATAATACTACTCTTAAACCAGGGTTGTATGCAACATTTTTTAATGGAGCTTTTGATGATACAAAAGCAATTTCAGGACCCGAACTAAAAACAGAAGTTATTAAAAACGTGAGTTTAGACGGGGTCATAAAACTGCCTTCCTTCGGAACTAAAATCACAGGTTATCTTCATATCAGAAAAAAAGGAATCTACAATTTTTATTTAACCTGTGATGATGGTGGAGTATTGAAGATCGGTGGTGAGGAAATCGTAAATAATGATGGAAAGCATCCATCTCAAACAAAAAGCGGGCAGATAGCTTTGGAAGAAGGCTATCATCCAATTGCCATTGATTTTATTGAAGCAGGAGGAGGTTTTACTTTGAAACTTCAATACAGTCTTAATGGTTCTGAAACTGTTGATATTCCTGATGAATGCTTTTTCTATAAAAACTAACTTTTCTTAAAATTAATTCCTTCCTTCTTCCATCGGTTGAAAAAGTACGACAAAGAACTTTGAAAACGATTGAAATTTTTATTTTCTTTCTGGCTCCATCCGATTTCTGCGTAGGCAGCAAGGCGGGGAAATATTTTCGGATACATATCAGCTGCGGTAGGAATCCATTCTGACCACATCTGGCATCCTGAACCAAGTATTTTGGAATGAAATTTTTTATCCAGCCCATCAGGAATAGGATCAAAGCGGTAGGATTTTTCGAGTGGAGTATCATAATCCAGATAGGTAAGTTCATGATAGGAATTGACAATATCATATCCGTTACTTGCTGCCTCATTGATCATTTCCAGATTGCCTTTCCAAAACTGAATGATAGCAGATTTTGAAAGCGTTCCCGTTGCAGGAGGGCTACTAACATTATAATCATGTAGTTTTGCTCCCATAATATCATTCCATCCCATCATCCGTTTATTTTTTTTCTCGAGAAAATTGGACACTTTGTTGGTGAAAAATATTTGAAGATCAGCTGGCGAGGTTAAAGAATTCTTTGCCATAAATGTTTTTACGGCAGCGGATTGATTCCATTGATCATATTTAACTTCATCACCACCAATATGAATAACATTGGAGGGAAATAGAGTCGTTATTTCGGTTAATACATCCTCAAGAAATTTCATAACCTTTGGATCTGTAACATCAAATATATCATACATCACTCCAAATTTTGTTGAAACTTTAACAGGTTGTTTGGTAACTCCCAACCATGGATAAGAAGCAATGGCCGCGGTAGCATGTCCGGGCATTTCTATTTCCGGTACAATGGTGATGTGCCGCTCTGCAGCATATTGTACAACTTCTTTTATATCGGCCTGACTATAGAAGCCTTCGTGAGGTTTACGGTTGTATTTTATGCCATTTGCCCCATAAGTTTCTGTAGAATCCCTTCTGGATCCTATTTTTGTGAGATTGGGATATTTTTTAATTTCAATACGCCATCCCTGATCGTCTGTAAGATGCCAATGAAAAGTAGTCATTTTGAGTACTGCCATTTCATCCAATAGTTTTTTGACAATAGCTTTACCTTTAAAATGCCTGCTTTCATCCAGCATAAAGCTACGCCATGAAAAACGTGGCTGATCGGTAATTTTTATATACCCTGCCTTTACAACACCACTTTCTTTTTTTAATAATTGCCTCAATGTCTGTATACTGTAGAAAATACCTGTCGGGTTGGACGCTTCCAGTACTATACCGGTTTCGTCTATCTGTAGTCGATATCCTTCACTTCCCAGTTCATTTCCCAGGGTTTTATTGATCAATATACGGATGCCTTTATCTTTTGGAGACTTTGCTTTTGAGGGTTTCAACAGGAATTCAGTCTTTAATAGATCATTAAGGTATTCCGTTTCGAAGTTTATTTTATCACGGGTATCAATACTGATCGTATTTTTGATAATATATTCTCCGGGTCTTTCTGAAACAGAGGTGGGCTGAGGAAGGATAGTAACCGCTTTTATTTTTGATGGAAGCGTGAGTACTAATATCCCGGCAATCAGTAAAATTTTTCTTATCTTATTCATGGGGTTATGTTTTTGATTTTTAGACTATTTCAAAGGTAATCGAAACAACTTTAATTAAATTGAATAAAAAAGAGTACAATTGTTTTTTAGCTAATAATTTTAGTTTTTTATAGCTTTGTTTCTGATATAAAAAAAACCTTCAGATAGTTCTAAAGGTTTTCTAAAAAATCAAGGTTTGAAATACCCGATTGATAAAAATATTTTCTAATTTCTTAAAAACTGTCCAATTCCTGTAGCATCAAAGGTGAAAGCAGACTGATTTTCAGATTTATCTATTTTACTGCTGATTGTAAGAGCCCAAAGCACTAGTTCTTTGCAAAAGTTCTGATCTTCTGCACTTAGTTCCGATGCATTTTCTTCCACTAAGGTTTTCAATGGAGCAATAGTGTCCAGTTTTTTGTAGAATTCCTCATCTGTATCGTTATAGTTGAGTTGCAGGTGGTTTTTATTAAACCATCTGATGAGATCGGTATATGGGGTTTTAATATCCTCTTTTTCAAGTTTGGGAATACGTGGGAACAGGCTTTCAAACTGAATCATTACCGCTTTGTCAATTAAAATTTTTGCCACATAATCCGCGCCTTCCTGCTCGCCTTCATATACGAGTTCAATTTTACCTGTGATAGACGGGATAATAGACATGAAATCAAGTAAACGAACAGTAGTTTTTTCTTCTCCTGCTTCTATAAGTCTTAGTTTTGCGGCTGCAACAAGATTTTCCATTGCACTGATCGTTAAACGGGCACTCACACCACTTTTTGCGTCTACATATTCGCTGTCACGGGCTACAAAAGCCACTTCCTCCAGGAGGTCTTTCGCCAGATCAGGAATTTGAATCTTTGATTTGTCTTCAGATGAAATCATCGCTTCCTGTTCTGTAATCTGACGGGCCAGCGCAATCGTTTTAGGATAATGCGTAAAGATCTGCGATCCGATTCTGTCTTTTAAAGGAGTAACAATACTTCCACGGTTGGTATAATCCTCAGGATTTGCTGTAAAGATAAACTGTATATCCAGAGGCATTCTCAATTGAAATCCACGGATTTGAATATCTCCTTCCTGTAATATATTAAACAATGAAACCTGAATTCTGGCCTGAAGATCGGGCAATTCATTAAGTACAAATATAGATCGGTTGGCACGGGGAATCATTCCGTAATGTAAAACACGCTCGTCTGAATAAGGAAGCTTTAGGGTTGCTGCCTTAATCGGATCTATATCACCAATAAGATCTGCAACATTTACATCAGGTGTCGCCAGCTTTTCAAAGAAGCGGTTAGAGCGGTGGACCCAGGAAATTGGAGTTTTATCCCCAAGCTCATCTACAAGATCTCTGGCAAATTTCGAAATGGGATGAAACGGACTGTCATTAATTTCCGATCCTTTCACGATAGGCATATATTCATCCAGCAGATCTACCATGCTCCTTGCAATCCTGGTCTTTGCCTGTCCACGCAACCCAAGAAGGTTGATATGATGACCCGCCAGAATAGCTTTTTTCAACTGTGGGATAACCGTGTCTTCATATCCCCAAAGCCCTTCGAATACCGGTTCTTTAGCTTTGATTAGTGAAATAAGATTCGCCTGGATTTCCTCGCTGATCGTTTTATCAGTATATCCTGAAGCTTTTAATTCTTTAAATGTAATATCGTTTTTCATTGTTCTTTTACCTAATAATTATATAAATGAAGAAAATTCTGTCTGGGACTTTGCATTTCTGACTATATTCTCTTTATTCTGTTTTTTTCGTAATCTTCAAATATCATTTGTCCCAATCCTGAAAGACCGGTTAAGAAAGCTTTCCCTTTATTCTGTGCCGTGAAGGCTTCCACAAACTGTCTAAGATAAGGATCCTGAGCAATCATAAATGTGGTGATTGGAATTTTAAGTTTTCTAGCTTGTGCTGCCCGGTTGAGACATTGGTTCACAATCATTTCATCCAGTCCATAGCTATTCATATAAAATTCACCGGTAGGCAGTTGGATGCAACTTGGTTTTCCGTCCGTAATCATAAAAATCTGCTTATTGGTATTCCTTTTTCTACGAAGAATATCCATAGCCAGCTCCAGACCTGCCACCGTATTGGTGTGATACGGTCCCACTTTCAGATAAGGCAAATCCTTGATTTTGATAGGCCATGCTTCATTTCCAAAAACAATAATATCAATAGAATCTTTAGGATACTTTCTTTTGATAAGTTCTACCAATGCCATAGCCACTTTTTTTGCGGGTGTAATACGGTCTTCTCCGTATAAAATCATCGAGTGGCTGATGTCTATCATTAACACGGTACTCATCTGAGCTTTGTGTTTTGTTTCTTCTATGATAAGATCGTCTTCCGTAAGATGAAGATCAGAAATGCCATTGTTGATCTGTGCATTCTTTAAACTTTCCGTCATATTCACTGCGGACAGGTCATCTCCATACTGAAAAGAACGGTGTTCTCCATCACGTTCATCGCCAATACCTGTTTTTGTAGTCCGGTGGTTACCTACGCCGCTTTTTTTCAGTTTTCCAAAAATCTGTTCCAAAGCATACTCCCGTAATGCTGCTTCCAGTTTTGGAGTGAGCACATTTTTACCTTCGCCGGTTCCGGAATTGCCGTCCTCTGGATTTTCTTCCTTAATATATCCCCGTTTTTTAAGATCTTCTTCAAAATCCTGAATGGTGTATTCATCGTTGAAAATATCATATTCTTTGTCAAGCATATCCAACCATTCGAAGGCCTCTTCAAGATCTCCGGAGGTATGGGTAAGCAAATCTCTGAAAATATCAAAGACCCTGTCAAAATTTGATAATTCTTCCGGAATATGCTTGCTGAATGTGAAGCCCTTCTGAGAATTAAAATCTTTATTTTTCATAAGAAAATGAAGCTGTTTTTGCTGTTAGCTGCTTTAAATGCTTCTTACAAACGCTGCCGGTTTTCAAATTTTACATAACCGGATTGTACCAATGCATTAGAGCCTTTTTACTTTTTTAAACGATACAAGTTAGGGAATTATCATATCAAGATTCCCGATAGAAAATAGAAAATACTAATGATGGCGATATGAAATGAAAATATAACCGGATAGGTGGATGACTTGCGATATAGCAGAAATCAACCCTTCATTTTACTGGGAATAACATGATACTTTTTCTTAAAAGCAGTGGAGAAATGTCGGGGATTTTTATACCCCATTCTGTCAGAAACCTCACTGATGTTTAAAGTTCCACTTACAATCAATTTCCGGGCTTCCTCCATTTTAAGATCGTTCCAGAATGTAAAGACAGTGGTTCCGAATAATTCCTTAAACCCTTTTTTCAGAGTGAATTCATTAGTTCCCACCTGGTGGGCAAGATCTGTCAGAGAGCAATTTTCGTGAAGGTGGGTGATGATATAATCCCGTACCGCATATATTTTTTCTTCATCTCTTTTAGGGATTGATGATGGTACGGTTTCATCAGTGAAAAACTGCTCAAGCTGTAACAGGAGAAGCTCAGTAATTTTAGCTTCAAGATAAATTCGTTTAAAAGTTCCTTTCCTGTTGCAGTACATGATATCGTTAAGAATCTGATACATCTCCGGACTGATTCGTCGGTGTTCAGGAGTAATGAGACTGGAATTCCGATCTTCAATTGCATTTCTGAATGTGTCAAACAGGTCTGAATTTTCCGGCAGAAACTTTTTAAAAAACCTGGGAGCCAGATTAATTTCAAGGATTTGCATATCCTCACCACTAAATTCCATTTTGCCACACATCTGATGGGCATAGATAATATTGTGCTGAGAACTTTCGAAAGATATGGTTTTTTGAAAATTTTCAGAGTGAGCTGAACTTTTGCCGTTGATCGTAAAGTGCATTTCTACACTGTCAAAGTCACTTTCAAAATAAAGCATAAGGCGCCTACCTAAAGAAAGATTTCCAAAACCAATATGTACATTTTCAAAACATATTTCATGGTAAAAGCCATTTCCGAAAGGAGGCTGTACATGGATCACCGATTCTTTGATTTCCCCGTCATTATGGAAAAATGTTGCGGGATACTCTTTTTCAATCAGTGTTTGTCCCATCCTTGCATCGTATAATCTTAATGTCATTTCCGGTTGTTTTAGTTAGATTTTCCGTTTGGCGGACTTTTTACTCCGTTTCACGTACCCTCTGATGAAGTTTTACATGATACTTTTGCACAAAGGTAATTTTTATTTAGAATTATTCTTAATAAGTGAGTTTGTTTTTATGAAAAAAATCCAGAGATCAAAATTTAAAGAGTAAATACTATGAAGAATTTTAAAATAATAGAAGGAGAATTCAGGGTGTGTCGAAAAGAATACATTACCCCGCATTATATCAGGATATTCCTTACCGGAGAAAAAGTTCCGTTAATTGCCAATACAACGGTGGGGGTAAATAATAAAATTTTTATCCCACCTCACGGAGTGGATAAGGTCTATTTTCCTGAATTTGATTATGAGAAAATGCAATGGAAGCCGCAACCAGCAGAAATTCGTCCAAGTGTAAGAACGTATACCCATCGTGGAATTGATCTTGAGAAAAATGAAATCTGGATTGATTTTGTGGCGCATGGTGACGAAGGGCCTGCTTCTGCCTGGGCTATTGATGCTAAAGAGGGCGATTTGCTGGGAATTCTTATGAAGGACGAAAAAACAGAATTGTATGCCAAAGCAGAATATTATTTTCTCGTTGCAGATGCTACCGGAATGCCTGTAATCGCTGCAATTTTAGAAGATCTGCCTCCTACAGCCAGAGGAATCTGTATTCTTGAAGTAGATAGTAAAATAGATGAACAGGAACTTCAAACGCTTGCAGATATGCGGTTTATCTGGCTTCATAATGAACATCCACAACAGGGCAGTACTTTGGCTGAAGTAGTAAAACAACAAAAGCTGCCCGAAGGCTCACGTTCAGGATATGTAGCGGCAGAGTTTTCTTCGGTAAAGGAAATCCGCAGGTATCTCCGAAAAGAAAAGCAATGGAAACAGGAAGAACTGTATGCATATTCTTACTGGAAATCAGGAGTGACAGAGGATAAATCTGCCATGGACAGACATCATGAAAATGCAGAAAGTGAAATTGTATAAATTACAGTTAAGTCATATTTTGATGATAACATCAAAGAAAACTACAGAACTGATGTCTGATCATCAGAAATTCAAATAAAATTAATTATTACAAAAAAAATGAAATATTCAAAAAAAATAAACTGGTCTTTTGCTGCGGCAATTATGGTATCACTTTGCTGGTTGATAGGTGATATTTTTGTAGCAGGATTTGATCCGAACCCTGCCGATTATCCTTTATTTTCAAAAACATATGCCGATCAGGTAAACGTGGAGTTTGCTACCCTCATGTTGGAAGGGTCTACTTCCAGGTTAATGTTTGGAGCTTTAATCGGGGCTCTTACAGGTCCGCTTTTGCTTCCGGCAACCTGGCTTGTTTATCAGTTTTTTAAAGATACTAAAAAGGGGTATGCAGTTTTTGTTTACTGGGTGTTGCTTGTGGGAGCGGTTTTATCACCTTTGGGGCATGCGGGGTTCTTTTACGTGGGAGAAATTTACAAAGCGGTGTACCATACGGATGCTTCTGCTCATCCTTATCTGCTGGAAACAGGAAGAGGCTTCATGAAGATGCTTAATATCGCCTGGGGAGCGGCCATTGGTGTATTGGCGATTGGTTGGATTTCATTTGCGGTGTGTATTCTTCTAAACAAAACCCTGCTTCCACGATGGATGGCTTTATTAACTCCATTTGTACTGACTTTGATGATTATTCCTTTAAAAGGCTTATTACCACTTCCATATTCAGGATGGGTAGGTGGTGCTATTTTCAATATTGCGTATACCGTATTCTTCAGCACATTATTGTTTGTGTTCAGAAAAAGGCTGATGGATCAGCATGAGATTCTCAAAAATGTATGATCAAAATACTGAACTTACAATATATATATAGCTTTGTGACATCAGCAGAAATCAAATGTATGAAAAGTAAAAAGGGAGCATGAGAGTGGAAGTTTTATGGGTTGGTTATCAATTGTTTAGTAATAGTTGTTTATTGTTGTTAAATTTAGCCCTGATAGTAACGGTTACCCCGCAACATGGATGGGGATAGAGGAGAATTAGGTGGTGGAGCGGGTTGGCGTGAGGAGTAAAAGTGGATAGCAGGAAAGAGCTTCTGCTAAAAAATGCAGAGATTGTCAAATATTTGTTGAGCCTCAACTTTTGCAATCAATCTAAAAATATACCTATACAATGTAATATTTTGAAATTTTAACTGGATTTTAATGTAAAATAGAATTGAAATTTGAAAGTTTTATCTCATATTTACTATTATTATAAGAAAAAAATTACTTTAACTTTGCTAATTAAATGATATGTATTAATTACTGAATTTTTGGTAATAATATTGTATTATTTGAAAATAATAATAAACGAACGGAAGTAATTAGAAAATTAATTTAGCAGATAAGTAAATATGGCGTCCAAATTCTTAAATTTTAGATTGAGAAAGATTGTTCATTACTCCTTGATTCTTTGTATTTTATTAATACAGGGGATTATTGCAATATTTTTTTATAATGAGTTTGTCAACGAAAAAAAGTTGAAGTTTATTAAAACCCAGCTGGAGGAAAGCCGCGCGTTGGGGGGGCTGACGGATAATTCCAGAAAAGATTTTATGGATGCCCAGGATCATCTTCAAAAATATATGATCAATCAGGATAGCAAAGAGCTTGATTTGTACTTTCAGTCCCTGAGAAAGCTTAAGACTAATTTTGATAAGATCGGAGCATATGAGAAGGCGAGCCCACGGCTTAAGAATACCCTGGCTAAGCAAAAGATAGATACCCTTAAGGTGACGAGGCTGAAAAACCTGATGGATTCTGTGTACAAAACATCCCTGAATCCACCGGTAAAAATAGATGAAAAACCTTACGAGCCTGAAAAATATAAGAATAACTTTGAGAACCTGAACATCCAGACGCGTACTTATGCGGATACGATAAAGAAGAAAGGCTTTATGGGACGTTTGAAAGATGCTATTACCGGTAAAGTAAACGTTCAGAAAGAGAGTACGGTGGTTACGCTAACGAATGATAAAACGGTGGATCTTTCCAATCTTAAATCGGAGGTGAAGAATGTCATGAAATCCATGGACAAACATTATGCTGCCGAAGTAAAGAAGGTGCAACTGTATGCTGCCCAGAATCAGAGGAATAATATTCAGTTTTATAGTAATTTCAGTA
The DNA here is from genome assembly GCA_029449295.1 of Zea luxurians. Lineage (NCBI taxonomy): Eukaryota > Viridiplantae > Streptophyta > Magnoliopsida > Poales > Poaceae > Zea > Zea luxurians. Next base: position 66,950 of record JAOPSE010000747.1, on the reverse strand, counting down.
AACTATTGGTGTATAGCAATGGTCTTATTGATGTTTATGAAAATGCCATCAGGGATTTTAAGTCCGAACTGGAAAAAGAATACGCCAAACAAAGTTCTGATAATAACAGAATCCGGACGTATCTGGTGCTGGGGCTAATGGTTTTGATGTTTATTGTGTCTATCCTGATCATGTATTTTACGAGAGTGGCGTTTGTGTATGAGCGCAAGTTGAATGCTGCGAATGAAGAGATTAAAAACAATCTTAATTTCAAAAACAGGATTTTGGGTATGCTGAGTCATGATTTAAGGTCCCCATTGAAAATTATTAATATTTTTATTGATAAAATTTACAGGACAACAGATGATGAAACGATAAAAGATTATCTGAAATCTATAAAATTTACCAATAGTACATTGCTTTTGCAGTCTAATCAGATTCTGGAATATACTAAGAATCAGGATGCGGAAAAGAAACTGATCAATTCTGTTTTTAACCTTAAAGAGGAGGTGAGTTCCATTGTAAAAGTGATTACTCCTTATATAGAAACGAGAAATAATAAGTTTGTTGTTACAGACAGAATACCGGAAGGAACGGTTGTGAACTCCGACGGTATCCGGATGAATCAGATTTTTATGAATATTCTGGGAAACGCCAATAAGTTCACAGAAAACGGTCAGATAGATCTTACGATGATCACCGAACCGCTGGATAATCATAGAATGGTCATGATAACAACGGTTGCGGATACGGGAATCGGAATATCAGAATCTGATTTGAAAAAAATCTTTGAACCTTATTATCAGGGAACGGTATCTGATGAGGTTGATAATCTTGGTGCGGGTCTGGGACTTAATCTGTGTAAAGAGATTGTAGAGCTTTTTGATGGGGAAATATCAATTTCCAGTAAGTTACATAAAGGAACAAAGATAACATTCAGGTTAATTTTAAATACTAATAATAATGGAGTTACCAATGGAAAATAGAGAAATAGTTTTTCTTTTAGCTGATGATCATAGTATTGTAAGACAGGGAATGGAAATCGTGATCAGCGATATTGCCCCCAATGCCAGCATTCATCATACGTCATCACTGCAACAGATTGTGGAACTGGTAGAATCCAAAGGAATAGAAATGGCTGTGATTGATGCTCATTTCCCGGATGGAAACAGCTTGCACATTATCCCTGAAATAAGAAAAGTGAATCCCGGGATCAAAATTTTGATTTTTACAGGGCTTGAAGAAGACCTGCACGCTCTGAAATTTATCAAAGCAGGCGTTAATGGGTATCTTAGCAAATTAAGTGAAGAAGAGGAAGTAAGGGAAGGTGTTTTACAGTTTATACAAAAAGGAGAGTATTTTTCTGATGCTGTCCGTAAGCTTCTGGTGCAGTTTATTTATAATCCGGATTTGATAAGTCCTTTAAGTCCGCTGACTAAGCGTGAACTCGAGATTGCCGAAATGTACGCAGATGGCTACGGGAATCTTGAAATCGCCAATAAGCTGAATATCAAGCAAAATACAGTCAGCACCATTAAGAAGAATATATTTGAAAAGCTAAAAATTGAAAATCTGGTCGAGCTGATTGAATTGATCAAAACACACCATAAAATATAATTTTTCAACGTCTTTTTCAGACTTTTTTTTTCGTCTAAAAATTTCTATCGATAAATATCGATACGGTATCCGACATGTATCGACGGTGTTTATAGTGGATGATATTCTATTATGTTGTTACTTTGTATTATAAAATTTACCTAATGAGAAAAACGCAAAAGTAAGAGGTTATTTTACTTACTTGAAGCCAGGTAAATAATTATGGCAATGAAAATAATAAACTATAGTGATATATAGGTGCAAATGATGAAAAAAAATTAATAGAAGCGCAAATGATCTTAGTAACTTCTTGAAAAAGCAAAAAAACACAAAAACACATAAACACATAAGGAAGTTAAAAAGGTCTGAAAAAGACAAGTTCCCAAAAAAGGAGGCGAGAGAGGCCTCCTTTTTTTATTTTATAACCCTATCAATGATGTTCTCCTTAATTTCTGTTTCTCATCTGCTTTTTATCAAATGATAAACAGATGCTGAAAGATATATTTTAGATTTGTAGCCAAAAAAATGTCAGGAGAAAAAGATTTAACAGTTCTGGTTCAGAATATGGAACCTGTTTTGAATCCGGGAGAATATGTTTTTTGCCACGTTGGGCATATAAGTGAGATTCCGGAATTGGATAAGGTACTGTTTTTCTTTCAGGAAAGGGAAGCTATGACAGTAGTGGTAGAGAAGGCCGTTGCAGATAAATGGAATCTGGAATATACTTATGTATCTTGCTGGATTACCTTACATATTCATTCGTCACTTGAAGCCATAGGATTAACGGCTGCTTTTGCCAACGCCCTGAAAAAGGAGCAGATAAGCTGTAATGTAGTGGCAGCCTATTTTCATGATCATATTTTTGTAGCAAAAAATGATGCTCAAAAAGCGTTAAAAACTTTGCAGGGTCTGAGTAAAGGTCAGTAGGTTTTATCTTGATAATATGAGGTAATTGTCTTTTAAAAAAAATTATTTTTCCGATTTTTGTATTATTCTACTAGATTTCGAAAGATTATGGAAGCAAAAATACAATCCTGTCGAACTTCAACATTTTCATCAGAATTTACCACTGAAAATTACAGTGTGATTCTTTGGAAGGGAAGTGGTTTTTTTTCAGTGGATGATATCAATTATACGTGCAGTCCTTATAATATTCTGTTTCTTTCCCCTTATCAAAGATTGAAATTGCTTCCGGAAGATGATGAAAATATTTCGATCCTTTTATTTCATGGAGATTATTATTGCATAGAATATCATAAGGAAGAAGTGGCCTGCAATGGGTTACTTTTTAATAATATTTATTTAAATCCTTCTATTGAACTTACGGAAGAGAGCTACCAGTATATTCTGGAGCTTTTTAATCATATTAAAAAAGAAGAGGTTGAAAAGCACCCGTTTTCAGAATCTATTATCAAAACCTATATACAGCTGATCCTGGCGATCTGCAGCAAGCAGAAAAGCGGCCTTGACTCGTGCCTGGTTGCTTATGAAAAGATCCCGAACAAAAATGCTGTAGAATTCCAGCAATTACTTGAAGCTCATTATAAGACTGAAAAAGAATTGTCATTTTACAGTGACCGGTTACACATTGCGAATAATACCCTGAGTAAAGCGGTTAAAAAAGAATTCGCTAAAACACCTACTCAACTGATCAATGAAAGGATCATTCTTGAATCTAAGAAACTGTTGCATTTAACCTATCGGTCCGTGAAAGAAATTGCTTCGGAATTGGGATTCGAAGATGAATTTTATTTTAGCCGATATTTTAAGAAGTCTGTAGGGTGTTCCCCAAAAAAATACAGAGAAAAAGTAGGAATTTCTGTAGTGGCAAAAATGTCCATGTAATGTCCGTAAATGTCTATGTTGCTGCCTTCTGCCTGTGAATACCTTTGTAAAAAAAGTAAATCATATGCAAAACAGTAAATTATTCAACAGTCTTCAGCAATTGGATGGGTATGCACTCCATTTTTTAAGAATTTCAATTTTTGTGGTAATGGCATGGATTGGCGGTCTTAAAGCTTTTCAATATGAAGCCGACGGTATTGTTCCTTTTGTGGCAAACAGTCCCTTCATGAGTTTTTTCTATAAAAATGCAGGGAATAAAGTTTTTAATGAAGACAAGAAGATCGTTTCAGAATATACGCTCTATAAAAATCCGGAAGGGAAAATAATACAAAAAAACATTCAATGGCATAAGCAAAACGGAACGTATCTATTTGCTTATGGCCTGGGAACGGTTATCATATTGATTGGTATTATGGTGTTGTTGGGGATATGGTTTCCTAAAATTGGAGCTGTTGGGGGAGCTTTAACGTTCTTTATGTCACTGGTTACTCTGTCATTCCTGCTAACGACTCCGGAAGTGTATGTTCCTGATCTTGGTGGAGATTATCCTTCTCCCCAACATGGCTTTCCTTATTTGTCAGGTGCTGGCCGCCTTGTATTGAAAGATATTATCATGATGGCAGGAGGGTTGGTTCTGTTTTCAGACAGTTTAAAAAAAGTGGTGAGTCCTTATAAATAATGCTCCTGAATGAAGAGGCGTTTCTCTTCTATGATCCTGAAAATCTTCACACTAAAATGCAGATCGGCTTCTAAGCTGTTTGACTGGCCTGGAAAAGTGAAATTAACGAAAATTTATTATCTTAAAGTTGTCTCCAAATTTCTGTATTTCTCAAAAAAACACGACATTTGTACGCTTAAAACTGTTCGGTCATCATCGAACAAAATTCAAATAAATTTTTGAAAATATTTCGGAGGAAAACAAGCATTTCATCCGGCTTTAGAAAAAATAAAATTATCAGATGAAAATATCAAACAACTGGCTGAAGGACTTTGTAAAAACAGAATTGAAAACAGAAAGAATCGGTGAGTTTCTTACAGATATAGGTCTTGAAGTTGAAGGGATAGATAAGTTTGAAAGTGTAAAAGGCAGTCTGGAAGGAATTGTTGTAGGTAAAGTATTAACCTGTGAAAAACATCCGAATGCTGATAAACTAAAGAAAACGACAGTAGACGTAGGAAACGGCAAGATATTGAATATCGTTTGCGGAGCTCCTAATGTGGAAGCAGGACAGACGGTTCCTGTAGCTGTTGTTGGTACTAAAATCTATGATAAAACCGGAAACTTTTTTGAAATCAAAGAAGCGAAAATCAGAGGTGAAGTTTCTCAGGGGATGATCTGTGCAGAAGATGAACTTGGTCTTAGTGAAGATCATGGAGGAATCATGGTGCTGGATGAAACAAAATATGAAGTAGGAAAAAACTTCGCTGATTATTTTGAATTAACCAATGACGAGGTTTTTGAAATCGGTTTAACACCGAACAGAACGGATGCAATGTCTCATTACGGTGTTGCCAGAGATTTACATGCCTACCTGTCTACCAATCAGTTGAAATCTCAATTCAACAAAGTGGCTTCAGAAACTTTAAATAATGAAGGGTCACATGATTTTACACTGGAAATTGAAGATGCGGAACTCGCTCCAAGATATATCGGTGCAGTAATTGAAGGGGTAAAAGTGGCAGAATCTCCAACCTGGTTAAAAGACAGATTGAAAGCAATAGGATTAAGCCCTATCAATAATGTTGTAGATATTACCAACTATATTCTTCACGGATACGGACAGCCGCTTCACGCGTTTGATGCAGATAAAATTGCAGATAAAAAAGTGAAAGTAGGAGTGGTGAAAGCGGGAACGAAATTCACAACTTTGGACGGTGTGGAAAGAACTTTGAATGGTTCTGAAATCATGATCAAAGATGGAAAAGATACTCCGATGTGTATCGCAGGAGTATTTGGTGGTGAAACTTCAGGAGTATCTGAAGCTACCGTGAATATTTTCCTTGAAAGTGCGTATTTCAACCCCATTGCCGTAAGAAAAGGGGCAAAAGCTCATAGCCTGAATACGGATGCATCTTTCAGATTTGAAAGAGGAGTAGACCCGAACCTTACGAGAACAGCAATCACCCATGCAATCAAATTGATCCAGGAAATTGCTGAAGGAAAGCTGGTAGGAGAGTTGTTGGAAGAATATCCAAAGAAAATAGAAGATAGCTATGTGATCCTTAGATTTTCTAAAATTGAACAAATTTTAGGAACGAAGATTCACAGAGAAAAAGTAAAAGAAATATTAAAAGCTTTGGAAATTCAGGTTTTAAATGAAATTCCTAACGGCTTTGAGATCTCCGTGCCTGCTTACAGAGCAGATGTAACAAGAGAAATTGATGTTATTGAAGAGATCTTAAGAATTTACGGATACAATAAAATTGATGCTCCACAAAAAATTTCCTTCACACCTGTAAAATTGAGTGCAAACGATCAGGATGAATTGGAAAATAGCTGGGCAAGAACTTTACAGAGCCTTGGTTTCAACGAAGTAATGAATAACTCATTAACTTCAGTGAAAGATGAAACTGATGCGGTAAAGCTATTGAATCCGCTAAGTAATGACTTGGCATTCATGAGAAAGTCTTTATTGGAGGGACTTCTTCAGAATACTGTATATAATATCAATAGAAAAAATCAGGATATTAAGTTTTTCGAATTCGGAAAGATTTATCACAAAAAAGATAAATATGAAGAAAGAAAACAACTGGCAATTCTTGTTTCAGGAAGAGACGTTGCTGAGAACTGGTTACAGCCTAAATCTGCAGTAAGCTTCTACAATCTTAAGGCGTATGTGAAAGTTTTATTGGAAAGACTGGCTATCGATTATAAAGAAACAGCGTTATCAGATGAGAGATTCTCTGATGCTTTAGCGTATGAAGCAGAAGGAAAAACGTTGGTAAGAATCGGAAAAGTAGCTCCGGCATTGCTGAAAGATTTTGATATTGATCAGGAATGTTTCTATGCTGAGATTGAACTGGAATTTGCACAGGAATTACGTTCTAAAAATGAACTGAAATTCAAAGATATTCCTAAATTCAATAAAATCAGAAGAGATCTTGCTTTATTAATTGATAAGACGATTAACTACCAGGAATTATATCAGACGGCAAAGAAGAATAAGTCTCCATACATTAAGAGCATTAACCTGTTCGATGTATATGAGGGTAAAAACCTTCCTGAAGGGAAAAAGTCTTATGCGATGAGCTTTGAGCTGTTAAATGAAGAGAAGACCCTGGAAGAAAAAGAAATTACAGAAGTAATGGATTCTTTAATCAAATCTTTCCAGAAAGAATTCAATGCAGAATTGAGATCTTAATTAAAATAAGATTACATACATATTAAAAACGGACTTTTTTTAAGTCCGTTTTTTGTTTTTTAAGTGTTGAGATTCATATTAATGAATCTATCAGGCATCTTTATTAGTACAATTACAATATATTTTAGAGAAATCATTAGAGTTTAGATTCCTACAGAATGGCAATCTTTGTGGGTATCACATTATTAGATGATGACGGCCTAATTTGTAATTCTATAAGAATCTGGAAATAGCATTAGAAACACATATATAATGAGATTTGTACTACATTGAGTTTACATTTTATCGTAGATAAAATTGTTGCGTCTTAAAAACAGTGATAATAGCGGTTCTGCAGGAGTCTACGCTCAACGATTTAAAGAGATATACACTTTGTGACATACTATATCTTCTCATAATCCGCTCAGAAAAATATTCGAATTACCATGTGTTAAAGAATAATAAAATTCACTGCAATCCTTTTAAATAATATTATTTCCGTAAATTTGGGTGAATTCAAAAAGAAAAAAATGAAAAATCTTTTTTTAAGTATATGTGCAGCAGCAGTATTGGCATCATGTGGATCTATGACAAGCCCGTCTGCGTCTAAAGTAGGAAAAGCCCAGCCTGCGCTTGTGAATACAAAATGGACATTGGCTGACAATGTAAAAGGTAAAATCCCAACATTGAATATTGAAGGAGAAAAGATAACAGGTAATGCCGGTTGTAACAACTATTTCGGAACTGCTAAAATAGATCCGTCTACAGGAGGGTTTTCTGCCGGGCAAATGGGATCTACAAAGATGATGTGTAACAATATCGGGGTAGAGCAGAACTTTATGGATATGATGGGAAAAGCAAATAAATATGTAATTTCCGGAAATACGTTAGAGTTGTATAAAGACAACCTTCTCCTATTGAAATTTACAAAAGCTGAATAAAAAATAAAAGGAACTCAATTGAGTTCCTTTTTTATGCTTTAGACTGTTATTAATCTTCCTCTTCTTCGTCGTACTTAGCCAACTCTTCGTCGCACCATTTGAATGCTGCTTCTACCACTTTCGTAGCTTCGTCTGCCATAGTTTCTTCATCGTCACCCTCAAGATCATCTAACCACTCAACTTCTTCTTCCTCAACGTTTAAGATAAATCTAGGATATTCTGTGTGAACCACGAATAAATCTTCTGGAAATTCCGAATTATCTGCTAATAAAAACTTTGGTAATTTCATTTTTTTAATGTTTTAACTTGCTCAAAGATAAATAAAATTATTGACTTAAAATGAGTTCAAAAACATTTTTGAAACTTTTTCAGCTTTTTTGCTTTCAGAATAATCGTAAAACCCTTCTCCTGATTTTACGCCTAGTTTTCCGGCTGTCACCATGTTTACAAGCAATGGATTCGGGGCATACTTAGGGTTTTTGAAACCGTCATACATTACATTCAGAATAGCAAGGCATACATCAAGACCGATAAAGTCTGCCAGTTGAAGAGGACCCATCGGATGAGCCATTCCCAGCTTCATTACGGTATCAATCTCTTCAACACCTGCTACACCATTGTAAAGTGTTTCAATAGACTCATTGATCATTGGCATCAATATTCTGTTGGCCACAAATCCAGGATAATCATTAACTTCTACAGGCACTTTTCCTAATGTTTTGCTCATCTCATAGATCGTATCAAAAGTCTCTTTAGAAGTAGAATATCCTTTAATAATTTCTACCAGCTTCATAATAGGAACCGGGTTCATAAAATGCATTCCGATTACCTTATCCGCTCTTTTAGTAGCAGCTGCAATTTTAGTAATGGAAATTGAAGAGGTATTGGTCGCAAGAATACAGTTTGCAGGAGCCAGTTCATCCATCTGACCGAAGATTTTCAGCTTCAGATCCAGATTTTCAGTAGCCGCTTCTACAATAAGATCTGCTGATCCGGCAGCCTCAGTTAATGCTGTAAACGTGGTAATATTTCCTAATGTTTCTGCTTTTTGTTCTTCTGTAAGGTTTCCCTTTGCAATTATTCTGTCAAGATTGGTTGTAATGGTTTTTAGCCCTCTGTCTAAAGCTTCCTGTGATACATCTACCAGATTTACTTTAAAACCGCTTTGTGCGAAAGTATGAGCAATACCGTTCCCCATGGTTCCCGCTCCGATAACTACAATGTTTTTGATCATTTTTTATTTTTTATAGATAGTTAGATTTGTTGCATTCACAAGATCCTGTTGTTGTACAGTGCTGGTGGAATCAAAAAATACCGTTCCCTCACTTTTCTGTTTTCGGCTGTTATTCTGATTGGATACTGCAGCCATAAGTCCTCTTGCAAGACGTCTTTTTTGATTGTCTGTAAGAGAATCAGTACCTACATACAATCTAAACTCACCTTCTCTTCCCATGCCACTTTGTTGCAGGATTTCAAGACTTTTCAAATGATTTTTTTTCTTGAATTCCTTCAGATAACTGATGACTGGCTTTTCAGATGGCGGTCCACAGCAGGAACTTCCATAAGAAATCACCAGATAATTTTGATTCTTTTGCGAATAAAAGAATGTACAGGAAAATACAGCAAGTGCTATGATGAGTTTTTTCATGTGAGTGAATTTAATTGAGTAATCTCTCAATTTTCGTGCTAAAATTAAGCTTAATATTTTATTTATTAAAATTATCCCAAACGATCTTTGAAATATCGGAAACCATTCTGGTATTTACCTTTTCTGTTTCTGTAGAATTGTTTACAAATACAGCGATTGCGTAATGTTTTCCGTTGGGAAGAGTAATGATTCCCATATCGTTTTCTGCCACCGTGAGAACGTTATCGGGTTTTCCGGAAGAACCTGTTTTATGGGCAATAGGTGTTCCTTTAGGCAACTGTTCCACAATTTTATTAGTTCCTGTTGTGGTACCCAGCATAACTTGCATTAAAAAATCGGTGGATTTTTTGGAAATCAGTTTTCCGTCATAGAATTTTTTCAAAAGTGATACGGTGGAGTTGGTGCTGCTTTCATTTCCATATTGATTTTTCCAGTCTTTATGCATATCATCCTCTGTATACTTAATTCGAAGATCTTTCACTCCTTTAGAATCCATAAATTGCTGAACAACCTGCGGTCCTCCTATCAATCTTAAAAGAAAGTCACAAGTGTTATTATCACTTTGAGCTACGGTATAGGTAATAATTTCTCCCAAAGAAAGCTCAATATTTCCTTCCGGGTATTTTTCGCGTAAAGGGGACCATGTATTTTCAAGTAAATCTGATTTTTTTATTAAAAATTTCTGATCTGTTGAAAATTTACCTTTGTCTGCCATATCCAGCACAGTACTGGCCAGATGGAACTTGAATACACTCAGTAAAGGAAGTTTTTTATCTCCGTTTTTGCTGTAGGTAAAGTTGCTCTCAAAACCCAGAACAGACACTCCTACGGTAGCTTTTTTATCTTTTATTACTGAACTGATTTTTTGATCCAGTGCTGATTTCTGAGCAGAAGCAAATGCTGAAACCAAAAGAAGAATGAATGTTATTTTTTTCATAGTGATACCGTTAAAATAAATCCCTTTTAGAAGCCTAAAAGGGATTTGCAATTTAAGATAAATTCTTGTTATTTCAACTCAAAATAATTAAGGTTCACCCCATCATTTTCAAAGATAATCCTGATTTTATTTTCTCCTTTCTGAAGAGAGATGTTTTTTACAAAAATGGTCGCCCAATTTTCATCTCCACCGGTGGAAGGTAAAGAAACTGAAGCTAAAGTTTTTCCCGCAGCCGTTTCGATTCTTATTTTAGAGTTCTGTTTAGCAGCATATCTGAGGTCAAAACTGTAGTTTTTACCGGCTTTCAGAGTGAAAGTGTATTGAAGCCATTCACCCGATTCAGTTTTCCCGACATAGTATTGATTCGTTATTTTATCATTACACTTATAAATATCAACCCCATCATTTCTCATCTGCTGTCCGGAGTTCCATTCCGATCTTTTAGCAGGATCACTTACCCATAAATTGATAAAATCTTTGTCCAGATAAGCCGAGCCCATTCTACCCAAGTCATAGTCTGAAGCAAATATTCTTCCCGGAACCGAATGGTTTTTAAATGGTTTTGTGGATGCATCATTGATCTGCCTGAACATCGCATCAATAACATCGTTTTTAATCTCCGTATTACTGAATTTGTAGTGGTCAGCGATTTGCATTAATGCTTTTTTTGAAAATTCTTTAGAAGGTTTTTCGCCTCCGTTTTTCCAATACTGCAAAAGCTTTTCATATTCAGGGGTAGTTTTTACATTGGTGATTCCGGCAATATTATCAATCTTTTTCATAGGCCAGAAAGCGTAGCCGATGTTATGCTTGTCAAGCAGTTGGATCAGTTCTGTAAACCATACGTTAGAATTTTCACCGGTTTCTCCCAGCCAGATGGGCATATTGTGCTTTTCTCTTAAATCTAAAGCAAATTGTATGGTTTTATCATCATTATAATTCCAGTATTTATGGAAGCTGAAAGCCATATTCTTGTCCCAGATCGGGATCAATCCATTATAATTATTACCCCAGCCATTTCCTTCGATGAAAATAATATGCTTCTGATCTACTTCACGAATAGCAGTTGTAATATCTTTCTGTAATTTCCAGAGTGGGGCATTTGACATTTCATCCGTACCGTTTGGATTTTTCCCTGTGAAATTAATGTTTGGTTCGTTAATAATGTCATATCCGCCTATCCATGGTTCATTTTTATAACGTTCTGCCAGTTTCTTCCACAGAGCAACTGTTTTTCTTTGATTTTCTTCACTTTCCCAAAGAGAAGGTTTCGTTTTATCATTATCAGAAATATTGGCATCATTTCCCTGTCCCCCGGGAGCAGCATGCAAATCAAGAATCAGATAGATCTTGTTATCCTTACACCATTTAAGAAGGTCATCAGTCATAGTGAAACCTTCTTCCAGCCACGTATCTTTACCTTTTACCGATTCTTTTTCTATCGGAAGAGTATAAAGATTATAATGCATCGGAAGCCTGATAGAATTGAATCCTGCTTTTGCCAGGAAATCAATATCCTTTTTGGTGATTCCGTTTTTTAGGTAAGCCTTATAAAATTCCTGCATTCCGTCTTCGCCAATGAGTTCCGCAATTTTTTCCTTAATCTTATGCTGAGGTCCCGCAAAGTCGGCCGTCTTCAGCATATAGCCTTCCTGTAGCATCCAGCCTCCCAAACCAAGACCTCTGAGTTGAATATTTTCACCTTTGTCATTGACAATTTTTTGCCCGCTGGTCTTTAATAATTGCGATGTCCCAAATTGAGACAATAATAAGGCGGAAAATAAGATCGTTTTTTTCATAATGGTTAATGGTTTAATGAGTATGGATAATGTTAAGATTAAAGCAGTAAATGGAAACAGTGCTATAGAAATCAGTAGTGACACCATTTGTTGTATTCCATTCGATATGCAAAACAAAATCTTTCAATTGATTATTGAATTGTTTTTCAAATATATTGTTTTTTTGTTTTATAAATGAATTTCTATTGGTGAATCAGTGATTTTTATTAATTATTTTTTGAATTTAAAGCTAAATATACCTGCTATATTGATAGAACGGATGTTTTATAAAAAAATACTATCCCATTCTCTTTTTTTTGAAGACAGGATAGTATCATAAAGGCTGTCAGAGTGATAACAGCAGTATATTTTTATTTTTAGCTGATCAGCTTTACAATTTCCAATGCTACTTTCAGGGCTTCAGTACCGTCTTCAAGAGATACTTCTACATTTTTATCTGTAGTAATGGCATCTGCAAAAGAATTAAGCTCATCCAGAATAGCATTATTAGGCTGAATATTCGGATATTCGAATAAGATCTGATTCTTTTCTCCTTCAGCATTTTCAATAATCATATCAAATGGAGTAGGGTTTTCAGGAGCATCCTTCATTCTGATCACTTCTGCTTTTTTCTCAAGGAAATCAACAGAAATATAGGCATCTTTTTGGAAGAATCTACTTTTTCTCATCGCTTTCATAGAGATTCTGGAAGTCGTAAGATTGGCTACGCAGCCGTTTTCAAACTCTATTCTGGCATTGGCAATATCTGGTGTTTTACTTACAACACAAACTCCGCTGGCATGAATATTTTTGACCTTTGACCTAGCCATACTCAACAAAATGTCAAGATCATGAATCATCAGATCCAGTACCACTGAAACATCGGTTCCACGAGGATTGAATTCTGCAAGCCTGTGAATCTCGATGAACATTGGATTTTTAATATATTCCTTAGTCGCAATGAAAGCAGGGTTATATCGTTCTACATGACCCACCTGTGCCTTGATCCCGTTCTCCTGGCAAAGACGTAAAATTTCTTCGGCCTGTTCAAGAGTTTGGGTAACCGGTTTTTCAATGAAGAAATGCAGCTTTTTTTCTATGGCTTTTAAAGCATAATCATAGTGATATATTGTAGGAGTAACGATATCCAGCATATCAATCTGATCCAGCAATTCATCAAAATTTTCAAAATATTTATATCCGAATTCGGCTTCTAATTTCTTTCCGTTTTCAACATCTTTATCATGGAAACCTACCAATTCATATCTATCTGATTGATCAAGAAGTCTTAAATGTATTTTTCCCAAGTGTCCGGCACCTACCAAACCTGCTTTTAACATAGCTGTATTAAATTTTTGTAAAGATAGTGAATGTACATTTATAATAATACATGACTTTTCACTTGAAGATACTTCACATAATAAATAAGATGGAAATGTGTTCATTCGTTTATTCAATAAATTGCAGTAAATTCATGGTCTAAAAAATAACGATGAAAAAAATAATTTCGATTGTATTCATCTTTGGATTGTTTACTGTCGGATGTTTAGGGAATAGTGAATATGATCCGCAGGCTAAATGCGGAACTCCTACGGGTTTGACATTTGAAAAAGAGAATAATTTGCTTTCCTGGAACATGAAAAGTCAGGGAGAAGGACATTATGAAGTGCAGTTTGGGGGGCAAGGCTTTTCTTTAGGAAACGGAACTACAGTTGTAACCAGTAGCAGCTCCTATAGCCTTCCACTGTATAAGAATAATAAATATGATCTTTACGTAAGAAAAAATTGCGGAACAGCCAATGGACGAAGCAACTGGGCAGGACCTCTTACTGTTTTGGCTACTAGTACGACAACTTGTGTAAAGCCAGGGTATGCAACGTATTCAAAAACGACCTCTTCCACGAATTCTTCTATTTTTGATGCTACAGTATCCTGGGAAAATGATGGGGTTTCTGCGTATGAAACGGTCTTAACTACCAGCTCTGCACCCCCGGCAAGTGGAGAATTAGTGATCACCGGTCAAAAAACAATCTATACAGGATTAAGTAAAACTGTGAACTATAACTTTTTTGTAAGAAAAAGATGTGCAGATAATACTTTCAGCGATTTTTACGGACCTTATCCAATCAAATGGAATTAATAAATAAGAATAAACCAGCCACTTTTTTGATTTCTTATTTTTTGTGGATAATTCTTTGCTCCACTTTCTGAAATCTAAATTCTAATTTCTTACTTTTGCCAGATGCATGATTCGTTTGTACATAAAGGAAAAAGAAAGATTTTAGTTGAATATCTTCGACACAGAATTGGAATTTCGGATGAAAATGTACTTCGGGCAATGAGTGAAGTTCCGAGACACCTTTTTATCGAAAGTATTTTTGAAGATTTTGCCTACGAGGACCGGGCGTTCCCGATTTTGGCTCATCAGACCATTTCACACCCTTCCACGGTGGCAGAACAGTCGGAATTGCTGCAGGTAAAAGCCGGAGAAAAAGTATTGGAAATAGGAACAGGTTGCGGATATCAGACTGCTGTCTTGTTGGCGATGAAAGCCCATGTTTACACAGTAGAAAGACAGAAAGATTTATTTGATTTTTCTAAAAAGAAGCTGCGTGAGCTTCATTTATTTCCAAAATTTCAAAGTTTTGGAGATGGTTTTGCCGGGCTGCCAACATTTGCGCCTTTCGATAAAATTATCGTTACCTGTGGAGCTTCCACATTACCTACGGAGTTATTGAAACAGCTTAATGTAGGAGGTAAAATGGTGATTCCTTTAGGACCTACGGACGAACAGGTATTATACAGATTTACTAAAATAGGACCCACAGAATTTGAGAAAGAAGAATTCGGAGCCTATAAATTCGTTCCAATGCTGGGAAGCACCAACCAGTAAGGTTGTACAAAATTACCATATCATTAATTTTTTTAAAAGAACAATTTAATTCACTTAACTACGTTTAAAATGATACCGTATGGGAGCCATATGGATGAACATTTTTTTATTTCGGATCATAAATAAGGAGTAAGAAAGGGGATGTCCGTTAATTAATAAATTTTATCTTTTTTAATAATTTTTTAGACCCGTTTCGGAATGAAAATTGGACTTCATTACGAACTCAACCACTTAAAATCTTATTATTATGGATACGAATAGATTCAAATCGTCACACGATTTCAGTAATGTTCAGAAGAATTTACATAATAACCCCGGATATAGTGTAGAAAGCTATTCTCAGCAGGTAAAAGAGTATCTGAGTGAGATGAAGGGCAAGAATCAGGAGGCTACCAAACAAGGGTTTATGAGCCACGCTCAGAAGTCTGCAAAAGAAGTCTGGGAAGAAATTCAGGAAATGGCTTCAGATGCCTGGGACAAACATAAAAAACATTCGGATGAAGAGAAATAATTTTTAATATTAAAGTTAGAACCTTACTTTTAATAGAGTAAGGTTTTTTATTTAAATCAATAAAGAGTACGATGAAAGTTTTTGTAAATAAAATGATTCCTGAAATCGGGATCAACCTGTTGAAAGAAGGAGGATTGGAAGTTATACTTCCGGAAAATGAAATTTTAAATCATGAAGAATGGCTACAGTATTGCCAGAATGCAGATGTAATATTAAGTATTGGAAACGATTTTAAATACAATAAAGATTTTTTTGAAGCATGCCCGAATATCAAAGCAATTGCTCTGTATTCCGTAGGTTTTGATCATGTGGATATCCAAGAGGCTGTGAAGAGAAATATTCCGGTTGGAAATACTCCAGATGTGTTGAGCAAGGCTACTTCAGACGTTGCTTTTTTATTGATGCAGGCAGTTGCGAGAAGAGCAAGTTATAATTTTCAGAAAGTAAAAGACGGTAATTGGGGAAGTTTTGATCCGCTGCATGCTTTGGGCCAGGAATTATATGGGAAAACATTGGGCATCTTCGGATTAGGAAGAATAGGTTTTGAAATGGCTAAAAAGTCCAGGAATGCTTTTGATATGAATATTATCTATCATAACCGCCACCGTAATGAAGAAGTGGAAAAAGAACTGGGAGCAACATACGTTTCTTTTGAGGATCTAATTGCCGGTTCTGATGTGCTGAGCGTTCATGCAAGCTTTACACCAGAGCAGAAAGGACTTTTCAATGAGGAAGTTTTTAAAAAAATGAAATCCAATGCTATTTTTATAAATACAGCAAGAGGTGGGTTTCAGAATCAGAAAGATTTGTATCAGGCACTCACTACTGGTACTATCTGGGGAGCGGGTCTTGATGTAACGAATCCTGAGCCGATGTCTTCTGATGATCCTCTACTGGAACTTTCAAATGTCTGTGTTTTACCTCATATCGGATCTGCTACTATTGAAGCCAGAAATGGAATGGCAAAGCTAGCTGCTGAGAATCTTGTAGCCTTTTCAAAAGGGAAAAAGATGCCAAATTGTGCTAACCCTGAAGTATATTCTCATTCATCATAATAAGTTGGAATTATTTTTGTTCTTTCTGTGTAAACCAAAAATCTCAATATTATGGCACCAGAAGAAAATATTAATGAGCAAAACAGGAAATTAGAACAAATGGATTATAATCCCAATGAAGATATATTTAAAAGAGAAAAACATATCCCTTTAGACGGCGATGGAAATCCTATTCTCAATGAAGATCTTGATGAAGATAAAATAGATAAAGGACTTGACATTCCGGGAGCGGACGAGGACGATGAAATGGAAGAAATAGGATCTGAAGATGAAGAAAATAATTACTGGAGTTTAAGTGATAATGACGATGATCATGAAGAGGAAAACGATGATGTTTTAACTTAAAATTTTAACGGATAAATCATACAAACCTTGCTGAATTTCAGTGAGGTTTTATTTTTGAATGATAACCTGATTTTGTAATGAGAGATTCCCCTCCTTTGGGGGATTCAAAAATTAAAAAAAATTTGAAAACGGGGTGGCTCCATAATGCAGAATAATAAATTCCTCCAGCTCTTTTATCACAACATCCAGATTATTTTTCACATCAAAATCATCAATACTGAATACTAACAACCCTAAGGATTCAAGGTATTTTTGTCTTATGTCATCATACATTTGTTTTTCGTTGTGACTTGAGCCATCGATTTCAATTATTAAACCTAATGTCTTCACATAAAAGTCAACAATATAATTTCCAATAATTCTTTGTCTGTCAAAATCAATAGTATGAAAAGTTTTTGCACGGACTTTTTTCCAGAAGATTACTTCACCTAGAATTCGGGCTTTGCGTTTGCCTTTCAGGAGTCTTTTCAGATAAGGATTGTAGGGGAGATTTTTTACGAAGTCTCGTCTAATGGGGGATTCCATTAATAATGGTGAGAATTTCTTTCATGACTGTGTATTTAACCACCCCGTCTTTCAAAATTTTTAATTTTGAAATTCATCCCTCTGGAGGAAGGGAATTAAGGTACCTCTTTTCAAATGTAGTATTAAATAGTCAATTCAGGATGATCATGTAAAATAAAAAAATTCGCTTTTCACCTCCACTTGCCTATATTTTATAATTTGAATATCTTTAAAACATAAAAAATTGTTTAAACATAGAACTTTAAATAGCAATATGACATTTCAAGAACAAATCCAACAGGGAATTCCTACTCAGCTGCCACAGCCAAAACCATATGAAACCAATATCAACCATGCTCCGAAACGTAAGGAGATTTTAGGGGAAGAAGAGAAAAAACTGGCATTAAAAAATGCTTTGCGTTATTTTGATCCTCAGTTTCATGCAGAACTTATTCCTGAATTTAAGCAGGAACTCGAAGATTACGGAAGAATTTATATGTATCGTTTTCGTCCGGATTATGAGATGAAAGCAAGACCCATCAATGATTATCCGGGGAAATCCGAGCAGGCAAAAGCAATTATGCTGATGATTCAGAATAACCTGGATTATGCTGTAGCACAACACCCTCACGAATTAATTACCTATGGTGGAAACGGAGCCGTTTTTTCCAACTGGGCACAATATCTTCTGACCATGAAGTATTTGTCAGAAATGAATGATGAGCAAACATTGGTCATGTATTCCGGACATCCGATGGGATTATTTCCTTCACATAAAGATGCTCCAAGAGTTGTAGTGACCAATGGAATGATGATCCCGAATTATTCCAAACCGGATGATTGGGAGAAATTCAATGCTCTAGGCGTGACTCAATATGGACAAATGACGGCAGGAAGTTATATGTATATTGGCCCGCAGGGAATTGTTCACGGAACTACTATTACGGTACTGAATGCTTTCAGAAAGATCAACAAAGAACCCAAAGGCGGGCTATTTGTTACCTCAGGATTAGGAGGAATGAGTGGAGCACAGCCTAAGGCAGGAAATATTGCAGGTTGTGTTACTGTATGTGCTGAGGTAAATCCGAAGATTACAAAAATCCGTCATGATCAGAAGTGGGTTAATGAAATCCATGAAAATCTTGATGAATTGGTAAAAAGAGTAATAGAAGCGCAGGAAAACAAAGAAGCGGTTTCCCTGGCTTACCTTGGGAATATTGTTGAAGTCTGGGAAAAATTTGATCAGGAGAACCTTAGAATAGATATCGGTTCTGATCAGACATCCCTTCATAATCCTTGGGCGGGTGGATATTATCCGGCAGGACAAAGCTTTGAAGAATCCAATACAATGATGGCTGAGAATCCTGAATTATTCAAAGAAAAAGTTCAGGAAACGTTGAGAAGACATGCCGCAGCGATCAATAAACATACCGAAAAAGGAACCTATTTCTTTGACTACGGAAATGCTTTCTTACTGGAAGCTTCCAGAGCGGGTGCAGATGTGATGGCTGAAAATCCTACATTGGGTAGAGAGTTCAAATATCCGAGTTATGTTCAGGATATTATGGGACCTATGTGTTTTGATTATGGGTTTGGGCCCTTCCGTTGGGTATGTACGAGCGGAAAGCCGGAAGACTTACAGAAAACGGATGATATTGCTTGTGCAGTACTTGAAGAGATGATCAAAAGTGCTCCTGAAGAAATTCAGCAGCAGATGAAAGATAATATCCAGTGGATTAAAGGAGCACAGGAAAACAAGCTGGTTGTGGGTTCACAGGCAAGAATCCTTTACGCTGATGCAGAAGGAAGAATGAAAATTGCCGAAGCTTTCAATAATGCCATTAAAAACGGAAAAATCGGACCTGTCGTGTTAGGGAGAGATCATCATGATGTTTCAGGAACAGATTCTCCTTACAGAGAGACTTCCAATATCTATGACGGATCGAGATTTACAGCAGATATGGCGATTCATAATGTCATTGGAGACAGTTTCCGTGGGGCAACCTGGGTATCCATCCATAATGGTGGAGGAGTAGGCTGGGGAGAAGTAATCAACGGTGGTTTTGGGATGTTATTGGACGGAAGTGCTGATGCTGACAGAAGATTGAAGTCGATGCTTTTCTGGGATGTCAATAATGGTATTTCCAGAAGAAGCTGGGCGAGAAATGAAGGGGCTATTTTCGCCATTAAAAGAGCCATGGAAGTAGAACCGAATCTGAAAGTAACGCTTCCTAACCTTGTAGATGAAAATTTACTGTAATATAAAAAATGAGCTTTGAGCCATATTAATAAAGCGATATTTTCCCATCTCAATGTAGAGGATAATGATCCTGTATGGGAAAAATTTGCTGAAGTTCAATTTTCAAAGAAAACTTTATTTCCGGACCATAAAGCCTATCTTGTTGAAGATGGGCTTGTCCGTAAATATTATATCAATCAGTCTTCAGAGATTGATACGGAAGTATGTGCGGAGTTTTATTTTCCCGGCGATATCTTTACGGTTGGAGATACGGATTCTGAAGGTATTTATGAATCTATTACGCCTGGTCTGGCCTGGGAAATTACGCTGGAAGAGGTCAGGGAAATGTTTGAAGTAAATCCGCATTGTCGCTTTGTTCAGAATTATTATTTAAGTAAAAAGCTCAATGCTGCGATGAAGCGTGAAATGCTTTTGCTTAAAAATACTCCTCAAAACCTGTACGAATACCTTTTACAGCATAAACCCCATTATATTCAGAATATCCCGTTAAAATATCTGGCTTCTTATATTGGAGTTACACCTATTTCTTTAAGCAGGATCAGAAAAAGAATTACTTGAGATAAGAAGGAAGCTGGATGCGGGAAGTTTGAAGTTACTATTTGTGTTATGTTTTTCTGAAGTTTTATTAATAAATCAGGTAAAGATATTGAGGTATAATTATTTTATGATTATAATAAGGTCTATCTTCTGGCTTCCATCTTCCGACCCCAATTAATTATCTTTTGTTTATTGTTTGACTTTCCATAAGTTTTTTCCTTTGCTAAAAAAGAAAATATGGAAATACAAAAGTTAAACTGGGCCGGAATAAAGCTTACTTCTCAAAACAAAATTATCCTAATTGATGCCGTTGAAGATTTCTCTTACTATAAACCCGTTCTGGGCGATGCCGTAGAAGATCTCATTGAGTTTTCTGATGATGTACAGGCAGATTATATTCTGTTTACCCACTTGCATTTAGATCATTTTGACAAAGGAGTAATCAGTAAATGCCTGAAGAAAGGCGGGAAACTGATTGTATATTCAGGATTAGAGCCTATGGTCAGAAAGCATCTGGATCAGGTTGAAATGGTGGTGTTAGATCTGAACGAAACCTTTACTGAACATAATATTACGTTTAAACCTGTTTTTGCAATGGATGGTATTGGAGAAATACAGTCTTCCTGGATTGTGGCGGATGAAAACACAAAAATTTTTCATGGTGGTGATACCATCTGGCACAATCAATTCTGGAAGTTAGGTAAAGAGAATCCTGGTATTGATTATGCTTTTTTACCCGTCAATGGAGTGGTTGTCAATTTTGAAATCATTGGCCTGGAATACAGTCCGGTTCCGGCCTCCCTTGATCTGAAAGAAGCTTTTACAGCAGCTCATTTATTACATGCAAAATATCTTGTTCCTATTCATTACGGGTTGTTTGCTCATGAGAAGTGCTATGTGCCTCAGGTGTTTGATGATGGGGATTTGCAAAGAGTTTCCGGGGAAGTGGGGCAGGAATATTTGGTTTTGAGGGATGGGGAGATGTTGGTGGATGGTTATAGATGATTTTTTAATCCATTGGATCGTTGTTCAGAAAGAACTTTGCTGTAATATCTGGCAAAGTTTTTTTATTTTTAATCCCTAAAAACTATACCTAAAAGAAAAATTAATTATATGAGAAAAAAAATTCTCGGTGTTATTCTCGCACTCATATCAATTCCTGTTTTTCCCTGTCTGAATGGAGAAACCCTTAAACTTGAAGATGGAACAGTTCTTTATGCGGATCATGGTGGTTTTGTTCCTTATGGACATCAATTTGAAGATAATAAAAGACTCAATGAGATCCTGTTATCACTGGAAAAAGGATATCGCGAAACTAAAAAATTAAATTTCCTTTCAGATAAAGGTTTGATATTGATTATACAAGGGAAATATCAGGAAGCCATTGAACTTTACAAGAAAATTGAGAAATCAGAACCCAACAGATATTCTACAGCGTCGAATATGGGAACAGCCTATGAGCTTATCGGAGATAATGAAAAAGCGTTGTATTGGATTAAAAGAGCTGTTGAAATCATGCCCGATTCCCATTATGGCTCAGAATGGATTCATGTTAATATTTTGAAAGCAAAGATAAAAGGGGATCAAAATATCACTTCTCAATTATTGATTAATCAAGATTTTGGGAAAGGAAAAGTTCCGGTATCAACTTTTGATAAGAAGCAGCTGTATCCATTGAGAGAGCAGATTTATTATCAATTAAATGAAAGGCTAACTTTTATAAAACCAAAGGATAAAATAGTAGCTCAATTATTATTTGACTTAGGAAATGTCTCTTATCTGTGTAAAAATAAAGAAGATGCCAGAGATAATTATGAAATGGCACAAGAATATGGTTTTGATAATCCAGTTTTAAAAGAAAGAATGGCAATGTTTTCTGATCCCATTGCTAAACAAATAAAAAGAGAGGTTAAAAAGGAAATACAGTTTCCAACAAAACCGATGAGAAGATTTCACCTGATGGAAGTGATACTTTCTGTTTTTGTTTTTATTTCTTCATGCGTGATTGTTTTCATATTCAGAAAGAAAATTATACTATTACTTAAATAGTTGATCAATGAATAAATTTCTGAAAATAGGTATTTTCTTCTTAGTAGTCGTTTTTGTTATGGTATTAATTGGGTTTGTCAGAAACTTCAGACAACTACCATTATTTGGACCAGGAATACAGGATTTTACTAAAAGTTTAACAGGTAATTATAATCTTTATAGAAATTCTTCAAACGATGTTTTTATAGCTCCGAATGACGGGTTTAATAGTGAAATTGCAATAATTCCTTCAAAGGTTATTAAAGTCAATATTTATGATAATTTTATTATTGCTGAAAGACAAGCATTGAAAAAAAGGAATCCTCATGATAGTTTGGATGGATATCAAATTCCAGATGAAAACAATAGAGACTTTTGGATTCTCAATACACATAAAAATTATGTGCTTAAAAATTTGAAGTTTGTTGATTATAAAAGGAAATTAGACTCTCTTCATATTCCAGTTACAATTGAATTGGTTGATATTTACGAATACTAAAATTTTAAAATCTTTTCCAACCTTTCCCTTATTTACTGCATCTTTACATAAAAAAGACATGCTATGAAAATTACGATACCTACTCCCTGCCACGAAAACTGGGAAAACATGACAATTGATGAACAAGGAAAGTTTTGTGCGGTGTGTTCAAAGACCGTTCTGGATTTTACCGGTTTTTCAGATGAAGAATTAAAAAATAGCCTTAACACAAATGAAAATATTTGTGGAAGATTCCGGGATGATCAATTGGGAAGAAATCTGAATTTCTCATTAACGGCTAAAATTGCACTGGGGCTTTTGGCAACGGGAGGCGCTTTAACAACAGTAAACGGCCAGGAATTAAAAGGGGAGGAAGTTAAAAAAGTAGATTTTAAAAAAGGAATAGATGGAGTAGAAGTCATCAACAAAACCTTACATAAAACAATGTGGTTGGGGATGCCTACTAAAGAAGAGATTGAATCTACCCAACCGGTAATATTACTGGATGGCAAAAGGATTCCTGAAGATAAGATGAAGAAAATAGATGGGGACACCGTAAAGAGCATCAAAGTTCTTTCCGGTGAGGGTGCGGTGAAGCTTTATGGAAAACTGGGACAAAATGGAATCATTATTATTGAAAGTAAAAAATAAGATATTTGAAGCTATACGGGAGCTTATCATTGGTATTCTGAGATAAGTTTTATACATTTAAGGATGAAAAAAATTGGAATAATAGGCTGTGGCTGGTTGGGTAGTCATATTGCAGAAAGATTATCCGGACGATATGAAATTTTTGCAACCACTACATCAGAGTCAAAAATAAAAGATTTATCTGAAAAAGGATATCACGTTACCCCAATTGATTTTCCGGATGACGATATATCAGAAACCATTACGAAATGGGAGGTTGCTCCACAATTAGACGCTGTGATTATTACAGTTCCATTTGCAGGAGTACGAGGTGCAGAAATTCCTCTCCACGAAAGAGCCCAGAATTTATTAGCCTTCCTTGGTGACTTTAAAGGTCAGCTTTTTTTGATGAGTTCTACCGGAGTATATCCGAATGATGAAAAAGAATTTACAGAAGACGAAAGGTCTGCCGATGATGTTCCAAGTGAAAGTGGTATAAAGAATAAATTTCCACAGGTTAATATTCTAAGATTGGCGGGATTGATGGGAGATCAGAGGCTTTTGAAGAATTATAATATCTCAAATTTGGATATGCTGGTTAATCATATTCATTATGCTGATATTTGCTCAGTGGTTGAAAAAATGTTGGATAATCAGTCTCATTCTAAAGTGTATAATGTAGTGGCACCTGTTCATCCCAATAAAGAAGAAATTATTAATGCTCAGAAAGATTTGCCTTACTCAGGAGACCGCACTGATAAAGGTCGGATAATTTCATCAGCCAGATTAATTTCAGACCTTAATTTTGATTTTCAGTATCCGGATCCGAGGTATTTTCATATCTCAAATGTTTCTGAATAGAGTTTTCAGAATATTGCCCATTTGTCCGTCTGGCAGGGTTTTAATATATATTCAAATCCCGCTTCATAAGAGTATTTAAATTTTTACTGAAAATAATTGAATACTCCTCAAGTTCAAGAATATTTTCGGCTACGAATCTGGTTACTAATATAAAAACCTCTGATAATGGTTAATATCAGAGGTTTTATTTTTTTTAAAATATAGTTTAGTGACCAACAGCTTTAATGGCTGCTTCATAATTCGGTTCCTGTGAAATATCAGGTACCTGCTCTTCATAGATAATATTCCCGGATGGATCAATAACTACAACCGCTCTGCTGAGAAGCCCTTTCATGGGAGAATCTATCATTTCAACTCCATAATTCCATCCGAAATCAGAACGGAAATCTGAAAGCATGACCACATTTTCTATTCCCTCGGCACCACAAAACCTTTTTTGGGCAAAAGGAAGATCTTTGGAAATACAAAGAACAACGGTATTTGGAAGATTGGCAGCATCTTCATTGAAATGATGAACAGAAGCTGAACAAACCCCTGTATCAACGCTTGGAAAGATATTTAAGATCACATATCTCCCTCTGTAAGAATCCAGCGTTTGATCATTCATATTAACATCTGTCAGAGTGAACTTGGGTGCCGGTTTATTAAGTGCCGGTAATTTGGAATACGTACGAACTGGTTCCCCTTTCATCAAAACCGTATTAGGAGTCGCTTTAGTATTCTGAGCAAAACCTAATGCTGAAGCCATAAGCAGTGTACTGAAAATTATTTTTGAAAACATTGAAATTTTATTTTAAACAAAATTATTCTTTTTTTAGTTAGCTGGATTAAATTTCATTCAAATAGCTTATAAATAGAGCGAATCTATTGAATCATTATTCTTAAAATCAATTTTTACATCTAACTTTATTCTTCAAAACATTCAAATTAAAAGATATACCTATGAGTTCAGCAAATAACTTTTCACTTCACGATATTTTTAAAAGTGAAAATGATATTCCCGAAGAATACAGAATTCCCGAAATCCACCAGAAAGTTTATCTCCTTAATGGTGAACTGGTAGAATGGAAAGGGGAAACACAAAATATCTATTCTCCTGTTTGTATCCGTACAGAAAACGGATTGGAAAGAAAGCTTCTGGGAAGTATTCCGAATATTGGCCCTGAAGAAGCTATGGAAGTGCTTGAAGCTTGTGTTAAAGCATATGATAATGGTCTTGGAGAATGGCCGACAATGTCTGTGGAAGGCAGGATAAAATGCATGCAGAAATTTGTGTATCTGATGATTCAACAGCGTGATCTGATCATTAAATTACTGATGTGGGAAATCGGAAAAACATTAGCTGATTCTACCAAAGAATTTGACCGTACTGTAGATTATATCAACCAAACCATAGATGCTCTGAAAGATCTGGACAGAGAATCCTCCCGATTTCAGCAGGCAGAAGGAACCATTGCACAGATCAGAAGAGCTCCGTTGGGAGTCGTGCTGAGCATGGGACCGTTCAATTATCCTTTGAACGAAATTTTCACCACACTGATTCCCGCTTTGATCATGGGGAATACCATTCTGTTTAAGCTGCCGAAACATGGTGTTCTGGCACATTATCCTTTATTGGAAGCATTTAAGGAGTCCTTTCCGAAAGGAACAGTGAATACATTGTATGGAAAAGGCTCAGAGATTATCACCCCTATTATGGAAAGCGGAAAGGTAAATGTATTGGCTTTTATTGGCTCAAGCAAAGTAGCCAACGGTTTGAAAAAATTACACCCTAAAGTAAACCGTCTGAGAGCCATCTTAAGTCTGGATGCTAAAAATGCAGCGATTGTAACGAAAAATGCCAATTTGGATGTTGCAGTAAGCGAATGTATTTTGGGAGCACTTTCCTTTAACGGACAACGTTGTACAGCATTAAAACTGATTTTTGTCCAGAAAGAAGTTGCTGCAGAATTTACGACCAGACTGAGTGAAGCGGTGTCAGCCCTTAAAGCCGGATTGCCATGGGAGAAAGATGTAAAAGTAACCCCACTTCCGGAAGTGAATAAGCCTCCTTATTTAAAAGAGTGCATTGAAGATGCTGTGATGAAAGGGGCTGCTATTCTCAATAAAGATGGTGGGTATACAGAAGAATCTTTTGTTTTTCCTGCAGTGGTATATCCTGTCAATAGTGATATGAAACTGTATCATGAAGAGCAGTTTGGTCCGGTGATTCCTGTCGTTCCGTTTGAAGATATTGAAGAACCGATAGCGTATCAGGTGAATGCCTCCCATGGTATGCAGGTCAGTATTTTTAGTGAAGATCCTCACGAAGTTTCAAGATTGATAGATCCGTTTGTAAATCTTGTCAGTCGTGTTAATATCAATTGTCAGGCACAGCGTGGACCCGATGTATTTCCATTTACAGGAAGAAAAGACAGCGCAGAAGGAACATTGTCTGTTTTTGATGCCCTTCGCTCATTTTCTATAAGATCTCTGGTAGCTGCCAAACTTACGGATTCAAACAAAAAACTATTGAATACCATTGTCAGAGAGCATGATTCCAATTTTTTAAGTACTGATTATATTTTCTAATCCGGACATTTTTCCAGACTTAACATAAAATAAAAAACCTTAATAAACTTTATAGTTTTTTAAGGTTTTTTTAACTTCAAGGCTGGAATTTTAGTTTTTTGTGTTATGAGGTGATGCTTTTTAAGCATTACTGAAGGATTAGTGTATAAACTTATGTCTTCACCGGAAAAAGAATTTTTAGAGAAAATTGAAAAGCACAAAGGTGTCATTTTCAAAATCTCTAAAATGTATATGGATAATAAGGACGATCAAAATGACCTCTATCAGGAGATCATTTACCAGGCCTGGAAATCATACGGTGGTTTTCAAAAGAGAAGTGATTTCTCAACATGGTTATACAGAACAGCGCTCAATACTGCAATTGTTTTCCTTCGAAGTGAAAAAAAGCGTAGTTTTATACAAAATCAGAATATTGACGGGTTAAGTTCCCACCAAGAACCCTACAATGATACTGATGACGTGAATATGAAGCTTATGTACGATGCTATCCATCAATTAAGCCCCATTGACAAAGCCTTGATTTTTTTCTTTTTAGAAGATTTTTCAGGGAAGGAGATTGCCCATCAGCTGGGAATTTCCGAAGTGAATGCCAGGGTAAAATTAAAAAGAGCAAAAGCTAAGCTTAAAGAGATCATTGCAAAACAGAGAACAGATTCAAATTAAACATTAATGATGGATTTAGAGAATTTTAAAGAACTTTGGAATCAAGATACAGGGCAGAATCCTCCTGAAATTTCTTTGGATAAACAACGGGAAATACACTCTCCGTTACAGATGCTGAAAATAAATATGGAAACTGAGTTTTGGCTCATGGTCATTACATTACCATTATTGTTAGCCGGCTTTCCGTTTGCATCCCCTGATGCTAATATTAAAATTATATCAACATTTGTTACGATCCTGACACTGGCCTTCATCATCTATTTCTATTCCCGTTTTTTGAAGCTTTACAAACTCCTGATCAAAAATAGTATCAATACAAATTACGATCTCTTTAATCTTAAAACTCAGCTTTTAATATCAAAGGAGATCTATATTTCATACTATATCTCTTATATACCACTTGCTTTTCTTTTATGTTTAATCAAAATTAATTTCCATTTTGATATGGAATATAACCTGGCTATTTTCGGAATCAGCCTTATGATTACGTTATTGCTGGTGTATTTTGTCATAAAATACTGGATTTACTATATGTATGGAAGGTATATTGATGATGTTGTTCAATTGGTAGATGAACTTAATGGAATCGAAATACAGGCAAAAGAAAAAAAAGAAAATTACGTGGTTTGAACGTTCTCAAAAATATTTCATCAAAAAACTGGGAATAAAAGGAAATATTCTGAATACTGTTATTTGGTTTATTTCCATGTATATCTTTATTATTCTGTTTCTCACATTGGTGCTGTTGGTGTTTGTGCTGATCGGAGTTAAGCTTGATTTTATTAATATTATTAATTTGCAACGTGCTCTAAATCAGTTAAACTAGACAAAAGCTTGTTTGTTCAAACCTGTATCCGTTAATTTAATTTTTCAAATTAAAAAAGAAAAGGTTACCTCCCGTATTACATTGTGAAATACAGGAGGTAACCTTTTTATAAAAAAACATGTAACATTTTTACTTTTTTGCTACTAACTACCAATATTATAAATCAGAATGCTGATTAATAATTGAAAAAATACCTATGTAATGATTTCAAACCAATGACTGTAAAAAATAGTCGTGGATTACAATAAAAAAAACACAATGAGAGAGCCTGGCGGTATTGTACTGCCGGGTTTTTTATTTTCCTTAGGAATTCCGGATGATGGTAAGAGTAAAATTGTTTCGGCGGGCTGAAAGCCCGCCGAAAACGCGATATTATTGATTTTTCATTTCCTTTTCTTTTGCAATTTCCTTTCTGATCCAATCAAGTTGTGGATCCCTTTTCTCGATAATATCCTGCATACTTTCTTTCACAATTACATCAGGAACAACTCCTTTTTTGGAATCGGAGAAATTAATATTGGGTTGTACGAGAAGCAGTCCGATTGGAAATCTTATTTCAGAGTTGGGAAGCTTCTGGTAAGAATAGAATCCTGCTACAGTTCCGTCATTGGCACCTCCCGTTTCTTCACCTACCAGTGTTGCTCTTTTATCATTTTTAAGTTTTGCCGTAATAATAGAAGAAGCAGAAAAACTTCCTCCGTTAATCAGTACAAAAACTTTTCCTTTAAAAGCTTCTTTATTAGGTTTGGTCGATTTGTCGGCCTTCATCTTATAAAAAACTTTGCCATCTTTTTTATAGGTACTGAAAGCCTGAGCAAAGAAATAACTTGGATAGGCAATACTCTTGAGAGCAAATTCAAGGGCGCTGCTTTTTCTGAAGTAATTCGTGCGTAAAGGAATATCTCTTGAAGTAACCTGAGAAGGCTTTATTAAAGTAAAAGGGTCGCTGGCAAGATAAGAATAAAGATTGTTTATTTCATACAAAGAGCCTCCATAGTTATTACGAACATCTATAATAAGATAGTCTGCTTTAGCATTTTTAATCTTCGAAAATGTCTTTTTATAAAACTCATCCGAGTATTCGCGGGAGAAGCTTTTCACTTTTATATAGGCAATCGTACTGTCTTTATCCAAAAACTTAAAACTCCGGTTATAGGAATTGCTGGACGCCACGTAGTCATTCATTTTTTTTTCCGGCGTCCTTTTTTTCATTTCCTTATCTTTTTCAAGATCGGTATCAGACTTCATTTCTCTTCTTAAAACAAAAGTCTTCTTTTCATTATTATAACTGGTTTCTAATGTTGCTTTATCAGATAGACCATGCTCTGCCGTATAATAATTAAAAAACAGGTCCTTTAAAAAATAAGGCTGGAAAGTCATATTATACCCATCACTACTGATAAGGTTTCTGTATTTTTTTATATAATCTGAAACCGGAACATTATTAATCGATAAAATCTCAGTGCCTGGCTGAATATTTTCTATAGAGTCTTTGTTCTGAATAATATACATCCGGTCGTCCGTAATATAATATTCAAAACGACTGAAGAGCCCTGTTTTATGCTCTAATTTTTTAATTTCCTTTTGGTAAATTTTTTTCTCGGAATCCTTAGTGAAAGATGGCCTTCGCGGATATCTGCAATCACAGGTTGTAGCTTAAAATAAAACTGAAGAGGAGTAAGCGGTTCAGTGATCGTTTGCTTAAGGCTGTCCAGTTTATGTTCCAATTCCTGCTTGGGAATATACCAATACAGTTGCGGATGCATTTGTTTAAGCTTGGCATAAGCATAATCTATATCTTCTTTCAGCTGGTCGGGGGGAACGCATGAAGCCCGCTGTTCATTGTGTTTTTTGATAGATGCACACGATGAAAGCATGACAAGAAGAAATATGACCGAATAATTTTTCAATTTTCTTTGAGTTTTTTTAAGCTGCTAAAATAAAAAGTTTCAAGGTAATCATCACTTAAATGAGTAATAAATTTTCCGAAAAACATGATAAATTTAGTTAAAAAATTGAAGACAATTACTTCTTTCTTTCATTTAAAAGCAAAAGTCAATACATTTGATCCTTATTTTATTACAAATGGTTTATTGGATTATTACTACGGTCGTTGTGTTGACGGCTACTTTCTTCATCATTATTAATATGAAAGTTTTTGGAGCGGTTCCCAAAGGACAGAGACTGAAGAGGATGAAGCAGTCAAAGCTTTACAGAGATAAGAAATTTCAGAATATCAGCCATACACCATCCATCGCTGAAGGGTACAAAATGTCTAAGGTAACTTTTGATTTTATTTTTGGAAAAAAAACACCCTTTACTTAAACCATTACAGGTGATTCCATCAATTCATACCGATTTGAAGAATATTGACAAAAATACTGATGTTTTTATCTGGTTGGGACATTCTTCCTATTATTTACAGACAGACGGTGTTTCATTTCTAATTGATCCGGTTCTCAGTACCTATGGATCACCTTTTAAATACTTTAATAAAGCATTCAAAGGCTCGGATATTTTTAAACCTGAAGATATTCCAACATTGGATTATCTGGTCATAACCCATGATCATTTTGACCATCTGGATTATCCTACCGTAAAGTCTATTAAAAACCGAACCGGAAAGGCCATTGTTCCGCTCGGCGTAGGAGCCCATCTTGAAAGATGGAAGTATTCTGCAGATCAGATTATTGAGGAAGAGTGGGGAACTACTGTAGAATTAAAAAATCAGATAAAAATTACTTTTACGCCTGCAAGGCATTTTTCTGGCAGAAGACTAAAACAGAATGACACTCTTTGGACTTCTTATGTCATAGAAACTCCGACCAAAAAAATATTTTTGGGTGGCGACAGCGGCTATGATTCACATTTTAAAACAATCGGAGAAAAGTATGGCCCCTTTGATTACGCCATTCTTGAAAACGGGCAATATGGAGAGGCCTGGAGGTATATTCATACTTTACCTGAAGACGTTATTCAGGCAAGCCTTGATCTTAATGCAAAAACTATCCTTCCGGTTCATTCTTCCAAATTTGCACTTGCACTCCATCCATGGAATGAGCCATTGCAAAAGATAACAAGCTTAGGAAAAGAAAACGGACTGCACATCCTGACTCCGATGATTGGAGAGGTGGTACATCTTAATCAGTCTGATCAGCAGTTTAAGACCTGGTGGGAAGATTGATCAGGCATGCCAGATGTCTCTGTATCTTCTGGGATGGTTTTCAAATTGTTGCCGTACAAAATCACATTCCGGATCAACAAGCAAATCTTTTTCCTCTGCATAACGAACCAATTCATCCAGCAACATTTTAGCATAACCTTTGCCCTCACGTTCCTCATCAAGTTTCGTGTAATATACAATCAGCAGTCTTCCGTCAACCTCTATGGACATGTAACCTGCTTTTTCCCCATCGATAAGTAACTGCAATTCGTCCTGATATGGAGATACTTTAAATTTTATATTTTCCATAATAATTAAGATTTGGTCGATTAAAAAAGTGTAGAGCATGATCTGAAAACATTCTCTCTTTTAAAATTACAAATTTTATTGATATAAAATAATAGATTTCAGGAATCTTAACGAATTTTATAATTATAAAGGCTAAGTGCTGTATGGATAAAAAAAGTTCTCCCTCTAAGCCTGTATTTTCAGCCTCATCAATATGTTTAATACAATGAGAGGGGTTATATTTAGTGGATAAAACAGTAATTTTAAACTACAATTATGTTGAAATGTAGAAAATATTCCCTAGATAATCAGCTGTTTATGGTTTTCTTTAACAAACATTAGGAGTTGAGATTGAGAATTGGCACTCAAATTGTCAATACCATGGTGTTTAATTTAAAAGTGGAATGAAATGAAAAAGTTATTATTAACCGCATTTTTGATTGGGAGTTTCAGTCTGAGCTTTGCACAATCAAATTACTATAATGAATACCGAAGAAGTATTACCGATGTAAACTGGCAAACCGTTATCGCAGATCTTTTGCTTTCTTCGGCACAAGCCAATCAGATTAATAATCTCAATAACAGATATCGTGATTATGATACCTGGAACAGAGTATATGTGGTAGATCCGGGAAGGTGGCGAAATGACAGGTATTCTGAGCTGGAAAGAATTCTTGGACGTGAAAAATACACACAATTCAAGAAAAGATATTACCGGGGACAAAATCCTGTTATTGTTTACAATGTAAGCAAAAACGATTATAAAAAATATCGAAAACAACAGGAAAAATACTATAAAAACCAGCAAAAATATTACAAAAAACAATATAAGCATCGTGGTCATGGACATGACGGTGATTGGGATTAAACGAACCATTATCAATTATATATATTCAATTTTTAGGCGACCGGCAGATTTTGCAGGTCGCTTTTTATGACGGAAAACAATAAGAAAGGTAATAAATGATGAGTTTGGCGACGCATTATAACCAAAGTTTTCAATCGATGTATCGATCATTTAAACCCCCTCTTTAATACGCTATAATCAACCTTCTTTAAATTTGCTTCAGCTTGATCAATTTATTTGTTTGAATTTTATAACTTTGATCTATGGAATCACACGAATCTTTACAAGGTTTTTACGACCGTAACGGGTCTCATCTCGGACCACCATGTCTTGACCCATGCAAGATGGGGCATTTCAATGTGTTTTCACGGGAATATTGCTCACCATTAAGCCCATACAGCAGAAGAGATTATTATAAAATCTCGCTCATTATAGGAAAGGGAAAATTACATTATGCAGACAAATGGATCTATGTGGATCGGCCTGCATTATTATTTTCAAATCCTGTGGTTCCCTATTCCTGGGAGGCAGAGGATGATGATCAGAAAGGTTGGTTTTGTCTTTTTACTGAACAGTTTTTACAGAATGGAAGCCGTATGGGAAATTTGCATGATTCTCCACTTTTTAAAATTGGAGGCACACCGGTTTTCTTTGTGGAAGAACAACAAGAGAGAATTCTTTCTGATATTTATACCAAAATGATGACCGAGATCAATTCAGATTATATTCATAAATACGATATGCTCAGGGCGTACCTCTATCTGATGATTCATGAAACCATAAAAATGCATCCGGCAGAAAGTTTCGAACCTTATCAAAATGCTTCCCAAAGAGTAGCTTCTTTATTTATGGAACTGTTGGAAAGACAATTTCCCATTGACAGTCCTGAAGCTTTTCTGAAATTAAAAACACCGAATGATTATGCCCAAAGCCTTTCTATTCATGTTAATTCCTTAAACCGGTCGGTAAAAGAAATCACAGGAAAAACAACCAGCCAGCAAATCACAGCCAGAATTATTCAGGAAGCCAATGCCTTATTGACGCATACCGATTGGAATATCGCAGAAATAGCGTACGGGCTTGGATTTGATGAACCTGCCTACTTTACCAATTATTTCAAAAAACAAACAGGAATTACCCCAAATGCTTTAAGAATGAATCTTGTTTGAATTTTATAATTCTTAGTTTGAATTCTATATCATGCATGAATCTTCTGTTGTATAATTTTGTCATATAAAATCAAATCAACATTCATCATGAAATTTAGAAAATTAGGAAACACGGGAGAGCAGTTATCTGCTATTGGTTTAGGATGTATGGGAATGAGCTTTGCTTATGGCCCATCAGATGAACAGGAAAGTATTAATACCTTACACAGAGCATTAGATTTAGGAGTTAACTTTTGGGATACCGCAGATATGTATGCCGATGGTGATAATGAAAAACTGATCTCTAAAGTTTTGGTTCCCAACAGAGATAAAATTTTTATCGCTACAAAATTCGGATTCAGATTTAAAGATGGAAAAGCAAGCCATAGTGGAGCCCCTGGAACCTATTTCGATGGTTCTCCGGAATGGATCAGAAAAGCTGTAGATCTAAGCCTTCAGCGATTAAAAATAGATACCATCGACTTGTATTATGCTCATAGAGTTGATCCCAACGTACCTGTTGAAGAAACTGTTGGAGCAATGGCAGAACTCGTAAAAGCCGGAAAAGTAAAATACATCGGATTATCTGAAGCTTCTGCAGAATCTATCAGAAAAGCAAATAAAATTCATCCTATTACTGCTTTACAATCAGAATATTCTATCCTTACCAAAGACATTGAAAATGAAATTTTACCGACCATCAGAGAATTGGGAATTTCACTAGTCCCTTATTCTCCACTGGCAAGAGGACTTTTTGCCAATATTACTGAAGTTCAGAATCTGGGAGATGACGATTTCAGAAAATCATTACCACGCTACCAGCAGGAATACCTGGAGAATAACACAAAACTGGCTAAAGAAATTAATGATTTTGCTGCTTCAAAAGGAATAAAAGGGACACAACTTGCCTTGGCATGGGTACTGAATCAGGGAGAAGATATTATTCCTATTCCGGGAACCAAACGAATTAAATATCTGGAAGAAAATATTGCCGCTGTGAATGTGGATCTTTCCCAATCAGATCTGGATACTATTGATGCCATTTTGAAAAAATACCCGAATGTAGGCGAAAGATACAATGAAGGTTCAATGAAACTGGTAAACAACTAAAGACTATTCATGTAATTGAGTTCCCCGATATGTTTCGGGAACTCAGTTTTTAATGTACAACTAACCATTTGATTATGAACAGGAGACAATTATTAAAAAATAGTCTGCTAGCGGGAACATTAAGCATGATTCCGTTTTCCAGTGTATTGGCAGAAACAAATACAACAACAAAGAAAGAAGAAAACGATCTTTCAGGAGTGAAGAAAATTAAACTCGGAGAACTGGATCTTTTTATTCTAAGCGACGGGTATATTCATGAAACTGATATCAATTCTTTTGCTCCCAGAGGAAATGTCTCGCAATTGAAAGAAATCCTTAAAGATAACTTCAGGCCTGATAATTTTATTGATATGGCCGTGAATGTTTTGTTGGTTAAAACTAAAAATAAACTGGTCCTGTTTGATTCCGGTATGGGGGTCTTTGCAGATGAAAGAACAGGGTTTTTATTAAAAAGCCTTGAGAAAGCAGGTTTTTCACCCAGGGACATTACGGATATTTTTATTTCTCATGCCCATCCCGATCACATCGGCGGTGTTGTGGATAAGCAAAATCGTCTCGTTTTCCCTAATGCCAATATTTTTATTTCAAAAACAGATTATGATTTTTGGATGAAAGCTTCTTTAAAAGACTTTGCTAACAGTGCTTTGAAGGCACATCCTGAACTTCTTAACCAGATTCTTCCGGCTCTTCAGAATGTACTGAAAACTATTCAGCCTAAACTCAGGTTTTATGTAAACAATACATTGTATGATCATTTCAGTTTTCAGCTAGCTCCGGGGCATACTCCCGGTTTAACACTGACTACCATTTCTTCGGGGAATGAAAAACTCATCTATGTTGCCGATCTGGTTCATTCAGATGTTATTTTGTTTCCACATCCTGACTGGGGCTTTTCAGGAGATACGGATCTGGATATTGCCACAGCCTCAAGATTGAAGTTCCTTACACAATTAGCAGATACAAGAGCCCGAGCATTTTCTTCTCATTTACCATGGCCGGGACTTGGTTTTACCAGGAGGAAGGACAAAGCTTTTGAATGGATTCCGGAAAGTTTTATGAATTAGAAAATCATCGTTTAAAATATCAATAAGAGCGGACTTTAGTCCGCTCTTATTATAGAGTTAAATCGTGTGGCTTTTGTCGAAACCTGTTTTATAATCTTCGTAATTTATTAGCCACAAATGCACGAATTTATATAAGTAATTCGTGCATTCGTGGCATTAATAATAAATAAGTCTAGCATTTCATTAATCCTTTCTTTTTTACGTTAAAAAATATCAATAGGAGCGGCCTTTAGTCCGCTCTTATTATAGAGTCAAATCGTGTGGCTTTTGTCGAACCCTGTTTTATAATCTTCGTAATTTATTAGCCACAAATGCACGAATTGATATAAGTAGTTCGTGCATTCGTGGCATTAATAATAAGTTTGGCATTTCATTAAGCCTTTCTTTTTTACGTTAAAAAATATCAGTAGTAGCGGACTTTAGTCCGCTCTTATTATAGAGTCAAATCGTGTGGCTTTTGTCGAACCCTGTTTATAATCTTCGTAATTTATTAGCCACAAATGCACGAATTGATATAAGTAGTTCGTGCATTCGTGGCATTAATAATAAGTCTGGCATTTCATTAAGCCTTTCTTTTTTACGTTAAAAAATATCAGTAGTAGCGGACTTTAGTCCGCTCTTATTATAGAGTCAAATCGTGTGGCTTTTGTCGAACCCTGTTTTATAATCTTCGTAATTTATTAGCCACAAATGCACGAATTGATATAAGTAGTTCGTGCATTCGTGGCATTAATAATAAATAAGTCTGGCATTTCATTAAGCCTTTCTTTTTTACGTTAAAAAATATCAATAGGAGCGGACTTTAGTCCGCTTATATTATTAATGTCAAATCATTCGGCTTTAGCCAAAATCTCTTGACGGATAAGCTTTGTTTTGTTAGAACCACGCTTGTCAAGGTTTTAAACCTTGACAAGCGTGGTTGCAGGATACAATTTTCTAAACATCACATACGTCAGTGATAGTACGGAAAATGCAATAATAGCATCAATTGTAGCCGCAAAACCAAGAACCGCAATTTTGGAGAAGAAAGCAAAAATGATGTCGAAAAACATTCCTGCAAATACCCATTCCTTTAATCTTAATACTCTGTTGGGAAGAAGGAGAACCAGGACGCCGGCTATTTTAAAGACTCCAAGGATGTAAATGAAATGTGGAGGATAGCCCAATTGTTGGGTAATATCCCAAACCACAGGGTTTTTTGTAAGTTCAAAGAAGCCGCTTGCTCCAAACCATAATGACATAAAAATAGCGCCTGCCCAGTAAATGATTTTTGATGTTTTTGTTTTCATTGTTCTAGTATTTAAAGTGATTATTGAATAAAAATTAATTGAATTGAGTTTGTGCCGATCCGGAAATTTCTCCTGTTTTTGGATTCTGGATAAAGGCTATCACTTCCCATTGAGCAGGTGAAAAACCTTCAGGAAGATTAAAGGTTGTAGTCCCTTTGTTTTGCTTACTTAAAGAAATGGAGTTTTGCTCATGAACAATCTGCCAATGCTGCAAATGGCGGCCTTCATTTTCACCTTTTCCCACATGAGTAGAAGATTGTTTTTCCACCAGATTGACAAGAAGTACATTATTAGGATCTGCCGGGGGCGTTGAATATTGAATAGTAGCCTGATGTCCGGAAACTTTCGCACTAAGGACTATTTCCATATTTTTTGAGGTAAATAAAGCTTTTTCAATAGCTGATTGTATGGCATTGCTATCAGAACCTACAAATTCAGTTTGCCCGTTGACCACCAGTTGAGGCGTATACGTCTGTGATCTTAAAATTTTGCTGTATTGCTGTTGTCTCTGTGAGTTTCCAGCTGTACTGAATCTGTCTTTCCATCCCAGGCGGTTCCAGTAGTCAACATGGTAGGAAAGGATATAAACAGGTTGGTTGCTATATTCTTTTTCAATTTTTCCCATCAGATCATCTGCTGGAGGGCAGCTAGAGCAACCTTCGGAAGTAAACAACTCAAGAACGGCAAAACCATGAGTCCCTGTAACAGGATCAGACGATTTTTGGCTTGTATTTTCTGTATGTTCAAATGCAAAAGCTGCAAATAATAAGGAGGTGAAAGCACCGACTGTGATTAAGTTTTTTAGTATCATGTCTTTTAATTTGATCCAAAAGTAGATACTCTGTGTACGCTAAAGAATAGGAAACAGGTTCAACCGGACAAATCGAAGGGGTGGGGTGGACAATTGACATGGTGAGTTTTTTTAGTAGGAGGCTGGAAGCTGGAAGTGGGGAGGACTGGTGGAGCTAATGATGCATATTCTTCAACTTTTTAAGTATAAGATTGGTTTATGAGAAGGGAAGCTGGAAGCTGGAAGGGCGAAGAATGAGTAGGCTTTAATTTTATGAATGTGCAAGTATGAGGAAATTTTTGGTTTGGATGGAAGAAGGAGATAGGAAGCTTAAGGCTGTTGGTTCTTAAGTTTTGGGTAGAATTAAGTGAATTAGATCATAAAATAACCCTGATCATAACAACCAGGGTAATAACTTATTAAAAAAACACTTATATTTTAGAACGACTTCAAGAACTTCCAGCTTTCAACCTCCAGCTTCCTTACCTCTCCTCCAACCAGGTAAAGAAGCTATGCGTTTTCTCTTTATTGATCAACAGTTTTTCAGGTGTTTCAATAACGAGCTTAACAAGGATTTTACGTTGGAAGTAATGCTCCATTTCCTTGATAGCCTTAAAATTAACAAGATACTGCCTGTTGACCCTGAAAAACTGTTTAGCTGAAACCTGTTCCGCAATTTGTCCCAAAGGCTGAGCCAGTTGAAGCTGTTCTTTGGCAAATGTAACCAGATGCGTTATTTCATTATGGATATAGAAATAGGCAATGTTTTCAGTAGGAATCGTCGAGTATTTTTGATTTTTAAAAACAAGGAAATTACTCTTGCCTTCAGGTTGATTGATTTTTTGGAGCAATGATTCAAGATCCGGAAGTTCACTTTTTTGAAAGAACTTTTTAAGCTCATCAACCTTTTTTAAAGCCTCCGCAATATCTTCACGTGAAAAAGGTTTTAAAACATAATCGACTCCTTTACTTTTGAAAGCATCCAGCATGTATTGATCAAATGCGGTGCAGAAAACCACCGGGCAGGTGATCTCAATGGCTTTAAAAATCTCAAAGGAAAGTCCGTCGGAGAGATGGATGTCCATAAAAATAAGATCAGGCTTTAGATCCTTTGATAAAGCTTCTATACTTGCTTCTATACTGTCGTAGACCCCCAGGATTCTGGAATCGGGTCTTAAATCTAAGACTAAATTCTGGAGAGATTTAGCAGCTCGGAATTCGTCCTCAATGATGATGATATTCATGAATTAACGGGAGTTTTATCTGAAAAATTTTTTCCTCTGAATGAATACTAATGTCCTGTTCTAATAAATGCTTGTAGCGCATTTTAATATTGTCGAGTCCCACTCCTAGAGAGTCTTCAACGGCCATTTTCCGCTGAATAGGATTTTCAATAATGAGAACATCATTGGTATTGTATATTTTGATATGCAAAGGTTTGCTTTGAGAAACCACATTATGCTTGATGCAATTTTCAACCAGAAGCTGAAGCGTAAATGGCGGAATAAGAGTAGAGTCTG
Source organism: Zea luxurians (assembly GCA_029449295.1). Lineage (NCBI taxonomy): Eukaryota > Viridiplantae > Streptophyta > Magnoliopsida > Poales > Poaceae > Zea > Zea luxurians. Next base: position 27,504 of record JAOPSE010000747.1, on the reverse strand, counting down.
TTTTTGAATCCAGTTGGTTGGTAAAAGTAATTCCGTCTCCAAAGCGTGCTTTTTGAAGAAAAAGATAAGCATCTACAATTTTCATTTCTTCACGAACATTAATAAGATCCAGCTTTCTGCTTTCAAGAGTAAAACGGTAAAAGTCTGAAAGTTTGACAATAAAATCAACCGTTTCTGTTTCATTGCTTTCTGCCATCAGTTTTAACGTATTCAGACTGTTAAAAAGAAAGTGTGGATTGATTTGCTGTTTCAGAAGTTCGTATTGTGCTCCCAGATTATCACTTTTTACTTTTTCAAGTTCCAGTTGTATCTGTTGTCCCGTATAATTGTTTTGTAATAAGGTTAAAAACATATAACACACCAGGTTGATCAGGATTCCCCGTACTTCCACCATTAACATCACTGGCCCGAAATTGATATGGGAAAGGATCAGTTGCTGAATCCAGGCCAGCCCGAACATAATCACCATCCCGAAAGCCAGAATAATCATAAGTTTTGAATAAGAAATATGCTGGTTGCGTTTTCCGGCTGTTTTATTCAGCATATAAATATTGATATACCACATGATGACAGAAAATGCTGCGGTAAGAACTGAATTCACAATGGCTTCTTTCCAGTTGAACTCATGCGAGGCAAGTTGAGGTACCGAAGATAAAATTCCGAGGAAAACAGAACTTACCCAGATGACTGCCTGTGAGATTTTTATTTTTTGCTGTTGCATCAAAACTATTGATTTGAAGAGGTTAAATTAATGTTTTTATTGAAATAATAAATAGTATGTTATGATAAATAGAAAATAATTTATTTCCTGTATCAGCTGATTTAAGACTTGTTTTTAATTCTGATCAATAATCCATTGACAAAAAAGGAACCTTATGGCTCCTTTTGATTAAGGTCTGTTGACAGGTCTGTAACTCATAAAATACTGAATTCTTTCTTCCTGACTATGCGCGGTCTTATTTCCTTCATTATTTTTAACATCATATGAAACATTTCCGTTCTGGTCTGCAAGAACGGTTTCTACGCTTACCAGTTCCCCAGTAATTGTTCCGCCAAAATACTGAGGGTTCTCATGATAACGCCAGGTAACCAGTTTCATGATACTTCCGGATTCGGGTTTCGTATCTTCTTTTGACAGGGACTTCAGAGCCTCCTGATTTCCATAGAGTGCCGACATCGTTTCTTTCTTTGGATTCAGAGACGTGGAGATAAATTTTAGATTTCCCGGATCAAAAACAACTCTTACCAGACCATTGTCATTGCTGTTTTCTTTACTGCAGGATACAAGTGAGATAAAACCTGCCATCAGGATTAATAATGCATTTTTCATTTTTTCTGTAAGTTTTGGATTAATCTTTGGGTATTTACTTTCATTGGGACGTCAAACAGAAAACCTGTTTTTTCTGACAATTGTCTGTGGCAGGCAATACATGACTCTTTGGCAAACGAGGCAGATTTTCCAGTGGGATGCAGCTCATTTCCTGAAAACTTAGCGAATCCCCAACCTTCTGTATCGGTATATTTTTTTGAATCTTTAACCATAAACTGAGCATTCACAAATTCTCCGGCTCTGATTTCTCCATCGGGAAGCTGCTGTTGTTTCCAGACTGATTTTACCACAATACTTCCGTCCGGCCAAGGGTGAAAATTTTCTGTCTCAACAGCTTTTACGGCAACATCATTACCATAAATAACCCTGATAGAATTATCAAACAACGTACTCATACTGATTACTTTCCAGTTTTTGAAATCATCTGTGTATTGTACTCCATTAGGAGAAACCGGAAATTTCGAATGTTGAATAGCAGGGAGGTTAGCAATGGCTTCGCTAACTTTGTTTTTAGGCTCTACTGACGGAGCACTTGCCAATGACAGGGTATATTTTTTGATAATTTCCACATCTTTCGCTGTTATTTTGGCTGATGGATGCAGAATCGTATATTCATGAAGTGGCATTTTTCCACTTTGCATCATATTTAAAATCGCATACATTTTTCCTTCGTGCTCAGCTGGAGAAAGTTTATTCCATTCCGAAAAATTGAGAACTTCCCTTGCTCTTTTGATATCCTTGTTCACAGCCCATGAAACCGGAGCGAGCTGATCATACCAACTTAAATTCTGCTGATTGGAATGACAGTTGAAACATGAGTTTTCAAGAATGGAAATAACTTCCTTTGGAGCTTCTATTTTTCCGGTAACCGGTTTGCCTTCCAGAGGCTTGTTGAAGAGTTGTAATCCTCCGAAGATTCCCAATATAGCCAGAAAGGCTATAGCAATAGGGTTTCTTTTTTTCTTTACAGTATCCATAATGAGTATTATTTTTTATTTTCTGGATCAAAAGTAGGCCGTATCAAAGCCTGAATAAATCTAAAAAAGGATGAACCGGACAATTTACAAGGCCAATCAGGAATTTTATCCGCTGAAAATTCAGGACAAAAAAATACCGGTAAATAGTTACCGGTAGATAGAGGAAATACTGATTTTATAAAGTGATACCGCCATCAATAACGATTTCTGTTCCGGTAATAAATCCGGAAATACTGTTATCAGACAGATAGAGTACCAATTGTGCAACCTCTTCTGCAGTTCCCATTTTCTTCAATGGAATTTGCTGAGTGAGATGATTATTAAGATTTTTCAGGGTCTCTTCATCCAGTCCGGCTTTGCTCATGATTTCCGTTTGTATAGGCCCCGGACTGATCATATTAACTCTGATTTTCTTGGGAGCCAGCTCTGCAGCAGCAGTTTTAGCAATGGAATTCAACGCAGCTTTGCTCGCCTGATAGACGGAACTGTTGGGTTTATAAGTTGATGCTACAATAGAGGATAGAAAGATGACGGAAGCTCCTTCGTTCAATAATGGCGTCAGTTTGCTTAACGTAAAATAGGCACCCCGGAAATTAATGTTCATGACCTGATCAAAATTTTCAATGTCCATGTTCTCAATAGGTGTCAGGCTTCCGGTGATCCCAGCATTGATAAAAAGAATATCTATTGTTCCAAATTGTTTTTCGACTTCATTTTTTAAAAGCTCAATATCCTCAAGGTTAGCCTGATCTGCAATAAATGGAATAGCTCCAAGTTTTGCTGCCGCTTTTTCAACAGCTTCTTTTCTTCTTCCTGTAATGATCACGGTAGCTCCTTGCGCAATAAGTTCTTGTGCTGCAGCATAGCCTATACCGCTGTTTCCGCCAGTTACGATAGCGAGTTTGTTACTGAATTTTTTCATTTCTTTTAAATTTTTGACAAAGTTATTTCAATTTGGTATACTTTTGTTACCAGTATCACAGAGTATACCAGTATCTTCCGTGATATCATTTAACTTTGCAACTATGGAAAGAGATCAGACAGAAGAGCTAAGAGCCTTACAGGACACGCTTTATTTCATCGGAGGGAAGTGGAGAATTCCTGTTATCAATTCAATTTGTAACGGGAACAGACGTTTTCGTGAGATTGAAAGAAGCATCCCGGGAATTACAACCAGAATGCTTTCCAAAGAATTAAAAGATATGGAACTGAATAAACTCGTCAAAAGAACCGTTTATCCCGATACTCCTGTTCTCATCGAATATGAACCGACTGAATATTGCAGAACATTTGGAAAGATCATCTCTGAAATGATCAATTGGGGCAGAGAACACAGAAGAGTGATTGTAGAGGACAGATAAGTAGCCTTTAAGCCAACATCTGTGATTAACATTCCCTTTTCTGGAGGGGTGTCAAATCTTCGATTTGACGGGGCGGTTATAACCAGTACATCAACAAAAAAGCCCCTTTTAAAAAAGGAGCTTTCTTATTCATATCAAAACGGGATATTAAATTCCGTCAATAATTTCATTTAAAACAGTACTTGGTCTCATCGCCTCATATGTTTTGTAAGTATCCGTTTTGTAGTAACCGTCAATGTTCTGAGGTTTACCTTGAGCACCGATTAGTTCAGCGTTGATTACTTCCTCATTTTCCTTCATTGCCTGTGCAATCGGAGCAAATTGAGCAGCTAATTCAGCATCAGCAGTTTGGTTAGCTAAAGCTTCAGCCCAGTACATCGCTAAATAGAAGTGAGAACCTCTGTTGTCGATTTGTCCTACTTTTCTTGCAGGAGACTTATCGGTAGCAAGGAATTTAGCGTTAGCTTCATCTAATGCATCAGCCAATACCTGAGATTTTGTATTGTTCTGAGTTTGTGCAAGATGTTCTAAAGAAGCCTGAAGTGCTAAGAATTCTCCTAAAGAATCCCATCTTAAATATCCTTCTTCCAGGAATTGCTCAACGTGTTTTGGAGCAGAACCTCCCGCACCTGTTTCAAATAAGCCACCACCGTTCATTAATGGCACGATAGAAAGCATTTTTGCAGAAGTACCCAATTCAAGGATTGGGAAAAGGTCAGTTAAGTAATCTCTTAATACGTTTCCTGAAACAGAGATGGTATCTTTACCTTCTCTTGCTCTTCTTAATGTTTCAGTCATTGCATCTTTTACATCAAGGATTCTGATGTCAAGACCTGTTGTATCGTGATCAGCAAGATATTTTTCAACTTTTTTGATGATCTCTCTGTCGTGAGCTCTTCCTTTATCTAACCAGAAGATGGCAGGAGTATCGGATAATCTTGATCTGTTTACGGCTAATTTTACCCAGTCCTGAATAGGAGCGTCTTTAGTCTGACACATTCTGAAAATATCATCCTTTTCCACTTTTTGAGAAAGAAGAACGTTTCCTGCCTCATCCTGAACTTCTACAGTTCCGTTAGCTGATAACTGGAAAGTTTTGTCGTGAGAACCGTATTCTTCAGCCTTTTGAGCCATTAATCCAACGTTTGGAACAGATCCCATTGTGGTAGGGTCTAATTTTCCGTGCGCTTTCATATCATCGATTACAGACTGATAGAAACCTGCATATGAACGGTCAGGGATGATACAAACGGTATCTTCTTCATTTCCGTCTTTGTTCCACATTTTACCTCCGCCTCTTACAAGGGCAGCCATAGATGCGTCAACGATGATATCAGAAGGTACGTGGAAGTTAGTAATTCCTTTGTCAGAATTTACCATCGCCACTCTTGGCCCTTCAGCAAGTGCCTTTTCAATATCAGCTTTGATATCAGCTTCCTGAGCATTTCCTTTGATTTTCTCGAAAAGATCAGCAAGACCGTTGTTTGGGTTAATATCTAAAGACTTGAAAGTCTCAGCATATTTTGTAAATACCTCTTTGAAGAAAGTCTCAACGATAGCTCCGAAAATAATCGGGTCAGAGATTTTCATCATCGTAGCTTTAAGGTGAGCAGAAAGAAGTACATTTCTTTTTTTAGCTTCTTCAATAGCGTCCTGAACGAATGTTTTCAATGCATTTAAGTTCATTACAGAAGAATCGATCACTTCACCAGCCTGAAGACCAGCAAAGTCTTTTAATACAGACTCAGAACCATCATTTCCTTTGAATACGATTCTGTATTTTGTAGCGTTTTCTAACGTTGTTGAAGTTTCAGTTCCGTAGAAATCACCATTGTTCATGTGAGCTACGTCTGTTTTGCTGTCAGATGCCCAGTCACCCATTCTGTGAGGGTTTGCTTTAGCATAGTTTTTAACAGCTTTTGGAGCACGTCTGTCAGAGTTTCCTTCTCTTAATACAGGGTTTACAGCACTTCCTAATACTTTAGCATACTTAGCTTTGATTGCTTTCTCATCATCATTTTTAGGTTCAGCAGGATAATTTGGAACTGCGAAACCTTTTGCCTGCAATTCAGCGATAGCTGCATCCAATTGAGGTACAGAAGCTGAAATGTTTGGTAATTTGATAATATTAGCGTCAGGTTGAGTAGCCAGCTGTCCCAGTTCTGATAAAGCATCACCAATTTTCTGATCGTCTTTTAAGAACTCAGGAAAGTTTGCTAAAATTCTTCCTGCCAAAGAAATATCCGGTACTGCAATCTCAATATTTGCTGATTTAGTAAAAGCTTTTACGATAGGTAAAAATGAGTGAGTCGCCAACATTGGAGCTTCATCAGTAAGTGTGTAATAGATTTTTGATTTGTCTGACATTATACTGTTGTTTTTTATTTGAAATTTTAAGTTCCACAAATTTACTAAATATCATTGTTTTATTTGGGATATTTCCATAAAAAAAGAAGCATTTTACTCTTTGCATTTATATTTACCTGATGCTACAGGTTCAGGTTTCATGAAATTCTGCTGTAAAGATTTTAAAGGGGGATTGTTCAACAGGAAATGATAATGTCTGTTCCATCAATGGCAATGCATCACAGATGAGTTTTTACTTTAAGATTAATTTAACCTTTAAATGCACGAAAAAAAGTGTTTTTTGAGTACATTTGAAAAACTAAAAAAATAAATATTATGTCAACGACAATCACTTTAAAAGGAAACGAAGTACACACTATAGGAGCATTACCGTCAGTAGGAACATTGATCAAAGATTTTGCTTTGGTAGATTCAGGGTTAAATGTAAAAACATTGGAAAACTTTGAAGGCAAGAAAAAGGTATTCAATATTTTCCCAAGCATTGATACCCCTACTTGTGCAGCTTCCAGCAGAAAATTCAATGAAGAGGCTTCAAATCTTGATAACACCGTAGTAATCAATGTTTCAAAAGACCTTCCATTTGCATTAGGAAGATTCTGTGCAGCGGAAGGATTAAATAATGTAGAAACTCTTTCAGATTTCAGAAGCAGCTTTGGTGATGATTATGAAGTAACCATTACTGATTCTCCGTTAAAAGGCTTATTAAGCCGTGCCGTAATCGTTACCGATGAAAATAATAAAGTAGTGTATACTGAGCAGGTTTCAGAAATCGCTAACGAACCCAATTATGATGCAGCCCTTGCAGCATTGAAATAAATAAATATTTTTTGTTAAAAAGCCTTGTAAAAGTAATTTTTTGCAAGGCTTTTTTTATTTTTAGAAAACACAAATTAAAAAATTATGTCAGATAACTACAAAAAATTTGGAGATCTGTTTCAGGTAGATCAGGAGCATTTTGATGAATTTTATGCCTTACTGAAAGATAGCGAGCTTTTAAAATCTGATTTTTTTATCAGGCAGGGAGAAAAATGTAAATACCTGGGATTTATCAGAAAAGGAACCATCAGGTGCTTTTACATTAATGATCATGGACGGGAAATCAATTTCGGATTCTATTTTGAAAATGAATTTTTACAGATTATGAAAGCATCCTTTGTGATACCGTATCCAATATGAACATTCAGGCACTGGAAAATTGTGAAATCCTGCTGCTGAGTAAAGATCATTTACAGGCACTTTACCAGAAAGAAGCCTATTGGCAAAAATTCGGACGGATCATGAGCGAAAAGATTTATCTGGACGCTAAGAAAAGAATTGACGATCTGCTATGCTTATCCCCTGAAAACAGATATCTGAAGCTTTTACAAAAAGAGCCTCTTCTCCTTCAGAAAATAGCACAAAAGCATATTGCAAGTTATCTGGGAGTTACCGAGCAGTCTTTAAGCCGGATTAGAAGCAGAATTGTGAATTAGTCCCATGTGGGCGATGTTTTGGGAGGAGGTACCACAAATTTTAGCCTTCGTCTTTTTAATTAACTTAAGTTAACGCCACCAAGATGGATAAGGTTGTAGCTTTATGATCATCAAATTTTAATACTTATCATTATGGAACAAAAAGATCTGACCATTATTTTGGTACACGGAGCATGGGGCGATGGCTCTCACTGGCAATATGTTATTCCTTCTCTTGTAGACGCCGGATATAAAGTACGAAGCGTTCAAAACCCTTTGACTTCATTGCAGGACGATATCAATAAAACCAAAGATCTCATTGATGCTCAGGACGGAAAGGTCCTTTTGGTCGGGCATTCCTACGGAGGAGCGGTCATTTCCGGAGCAGGGAATCATGATAAGGTCGCTGGGTTGGTATACATTGCAGCTTTTGCTCCTGACGCAGGAGATAGTTTGGGAGCACTCTTAGGAAGAAGAGAGTCTCCGGGTGGAGCAAGTATTTATCCTGATAGCAAAGGATTTTTATGGATTAAATATAATGAATTTCAGTCCGCATTCTGTCAGGACCTGGATGATGAAAAAGCACTGGTAATGGCTCTTTCACAAAAACCTATTCATGGACAGTGTTTTGAAGATGAGGCAGGTGAACCGGCCTGGAAAACAAAACCAAGCTGGTACCAGATATCCTCCAATGACCGGATGATTCCTGCAGAAACAGAAAAAGAAATGGCAGAACGACTTCAACCCAGAAAAACGATTACCCTGGATGCAGGACACGCTTCCCTGGCTTCTCATCCCAAAGAAGTTACAGAACTTATTTTAGAAGCGGCATCTTCACTATAGAACTCAGAAAAGTATAAAATATGCATCAGCCTTGTGGAATTTTGTGTAATTTCACAAGGCTTTTTACTGATTTAAATACAGGTACAATGGTTAAAAGAATCGTAGCTAATATAAAGACCGATGACCTTTCTAAAGTTCATCTTTTCTATAACGGGATTTTAGGTCTTGATGTTTTAATGGATCATGGATGGATTAAAACTCTTGGGAGTGAAGAAGAAGCAAAAGTTCAGATCAGTTTTGCCATACAGGGAGGCAACGATACTGAGGTGCCTGATCTTTCCATTGAAGTGGATAATGTAGATGAAATGTATAAAAACATGCAAAAAGCAAGCTTTGAAATTGTTTATCCCATTACAGACGAAAATTGGGGCGTTCGCAGGTTTTTTGTGAAAGATCCTTTTGGAAAACTGATTAATATATTGTCTCATCAATAAAAAGATTTCAACATGAAAGCTGAACAAATTATTCCTGTTCTCAGAATTTTTGATTATCAGAAAACCCTTGAATTTTATATTGACTGGCTGGGCTTTGAAATAGCCTGGGAACATCATTTTGATGAAAATACTCCTGCTTATATGGAAGTGCAGAAGGGGAATATTGTTCTTCATCTGAGTGAACATCACGGAGATGCGAGCCCCGGAAGTACTGTTTTTATTTGGGCAGAAGAAATCGCAGAGTATCATAAAGAGCTTATCGATAAAAATTATAAATACAATCGCCCCGGTCTTGAAAAAGCATTCTACGATGCCATATCTTTCACCGTATATGATCCTTTTGGAAATAAAATTATTTTTAACGAAAAATTTGATGCTCAGAAACACAGCAATTTAAAATTTCATTCCGGTGAGTGAGAATGTAATCTGTCTCTGGAATACTTTGCTATGAGATAATTATTTGACTATAGTTCACTGAAAACCTACTGAAGTTAAAGTTGACCCAAATCATGAACGTTTTAAAATTTTAGAACTAACTTTGTTTTTTTAATCCCAATGAAACGTTCAGGAACCGCAGATTTACCTCTTCATTATGGCAAAGTACCTCCTTGGCTGTACGAACGCATGTCTGTACTTGGACTGTCCATTGTGGAAGTGATTCTGATGGATTATGGTAAAGATGAAGTTCTTCGCCGTCTGGCAGATCCTTTCTGGTTCCAGAGTTTTGGAGCGGTAATGGGAATGGATTGGCATTCTTCAGGGATTACCACTTCGGTGATGGGGGCATTAAAACGTTCTATTAATCCTAATTCTCAATCTTTAGGTCTTTACATTTGTGGAGGAAAAGGAAAATTCTCCCGTGAAACCCCTTCAGAATTAATCCGTATTGCCGATAAGACAGGACTGAATGGAACTGAATTGGTAAGAGCCAGTAAACTTTCAGCAAAAGTTGATAATACAGCCATTCAGGATGGATATCAATTGTATCTGCACAATTTCGTACTATCTGATAATGGAAGCTGGAGTGTAATCCAGCAGGGAATGCACGAATCTGACGGAACGGCAAGACGCTATCACTGGCATTCCGGAAATATAAAATCATTCATTGAAGAACCCCATACAGGTATCAATGGGGTTTCAAGAGGGAAAATTCTTAATCTTACTGATGCAGAAGCATCCGGAAACCGGAAGGGAATTTTAGATATTTCCCATACAGATTCTGCTGAAGTGATGAGCGATTTTTCAAGACTTATTCTCCCTGATCACCATGATGTCAGGGCTTCCGACGTAGATTTGAAACGATTGGGGGCTCTTCTGTATGTGACCCGTGAACAACAGCCTCAGAATTTTGAAGATTTGCTGATGTTGGAAGGAGTAGGTCCAAGAACCATGCAGTCTCTGGCGTTGGTGAGTGAAGTGATCCACGGTTCTCCATCCAGGTTTAAAGATCCTGCAAGGTTTTCTTTTGCCCATGGAGGAAAAGACGGACACCCTTTTCCGGTTCCTCTAAATACTTATGATGAAAGCATTACAATTCTCCGAAAGGGAATAGAGAAATCCAAATTGGGAAATTCGGATAAACTCAATACCCTTAACAAACTTCATCAGATTGTAGCGGCTACAGAAAAAGATTTTACTCCCGATTTTGATATTCAGGAAGTTATTGAAGAAGAAAGGCAGAATTCATGGAGATTTGGAGGTAAAACCGTTTTTGGTGATGCACAGAAACCTAAATCACCCCAATCCATACAGTTGTCTCTGTTTTAATTCATCCTCTTTTAGGAAACAGAATACGAAACCTTTGAGTGATTTTCAATTTTAATGTTTAAGTTATTTGAATAGCTTTAAAGTATTAATTATAGGCTTGTATATGTGTTTTTTTAATTTGTTTTATTCATTTGTTTAATTTTTTTAGGATTAATTCAATTAAAAATTTTATTTTTAAAGACTTAAAAAAACATCATCACAATGACCAATCAAGCCCTAGAAATCTGCTATGATTTCCCCTTTTTCATGAAAGAAGAACTGGGTGAAATATTCCAGGCTCACGAAAAAGTATCTTTTCAGAAAGGGGATGTTATACTTGAAGAAGGAAAAACCTCCAATGCTTATTATATTCTTGAAAAGGGGCTTGCCCGCTCATATGTTAACGATTTCAATGGAAATGAAGTAACCACACACTTTTTTGCAGATAATGAAATCATTATAGAAGTCTTATCCATCTTTCAGAGAATTCCGTCTCAGGAAAATATCGTTTGTATTACCGATTGTGAGTGCTGGAAACTGGATTTTGAAACCTTTCAGGAACTGTTTCATAAAATCCCTAATCTCAGAGAATGGGGCAGGGCATGGATGTCTAAAGAACTTTTCGACTATAAACAAAGATCTGTAGAAATGTTTACCCTTTCGGCTACCAGAAGATATCTTAATTTGCTGGAACAAAAATCTAAAGTCATACAGTTTGCCCCTTTAAAACAGATCGCGTCCTATCTTGGGGTTACGGATACTTCCCTGAGTCGTATTCGTAAAGAATTGGTCTCCCATCCCAACAAAAATTAAATCTTGCCTTATGGCAAGTAGGTTTTCATTGTACCTCGGTAATTTTGGATAAAAGTTTAACACTAAAAAATTACAAAATGAAAGCGAATCAAATTTACGTGAACTTTCCAGTGAAAGATGTTCAGAAGACAAAAGAATTCTGGACCAGGCTGGGTTTTCCTATTAACGAACAGTTTTCGGATGATAAAGCTGTTTGTGTTATAATGAACGAAGACAGCATCTATGTGATGTTCCTGGTAGAAGAATATTTCCAGACTTTTATCGATAGACCAATAGCCCCTGCCAATACCACCCGGTCTTTGGTTTCTATAGGACTTAGCAGTAGGGAAGAAGTGGATCAGGTGGTTAATGCTGCTTTAGAGAACGGTGCTTATCAACATGAAGAGCCTGAAGATTTCGGCTGGATGTATCAGAATTCTTTTTGGGATCCGGATGGACATGGCTGGAATATAACATTTGCAGACCTTTCTCAAATGCCTGCTCAACCATAGATCATGTACAGAAAAATATTAAATCTTGCCTTAAGACAAGTCTATTTTTAACACCTCTTAATACCTTTGATCCGAAGTTCAACACCAAAAATTTACAAAATGAAAATCAACCAGATTTATGTCAATTTACCAATAAAAGACGTACAAAAGACCAGAGCATTCTGGACAAATTTAGGCTTTTCGATCAATGAACAGTTTTCCGATGAAAAAGCAATATGTGTTGTCATGAAAGAAGATCATATCTACACCATGTTCCTTAAAGAAGAGTTTTTTCAGACATTTACCAACAGACCTTATGCTAAGGGAGATACAACGCAGGTTCTGCTGGCAATAGGGGTAAACAGTCGGGAGGAAGTGGATCAGATGGTAAAAACTGCACTTGAAAACGGAGGTTCAACCTACAGTGATCCGACGGATCACGGCTGGATGTATCAAAGTGCTTTTGCAGATATTGACGGACATCAGTGGGAAGTAATGTATGGAGATATGTCTCAACTCCCTTCGGAATAATTTAAATAATTTTCATCATGGAAGTACAATCAAACGAAATAGAACTGGTGAAAAATCAGGTTAATATCACCTCTCAGGTAATTTTCATCAATATTGAAGGCATTACCCATGAAGAATCAATGGTTTTTCCCAATGGAGAGGCCAACTGTATGAACTGGGTTTTAGGCCACCTGATTTATATCAGAAATGCCCTTCTGAATATATTGGGAGAGCAATCAGTATGGGACGCTGACATCTTCTCATGCTACAACAGAGGCGCTATTGCTCTGGAACGGAAAAATGAATTCGTAAACTTTGAACAATTAAAGTCTTACCTCAAGCAATCTCAGGATAAACTTGATGCAAGATTGGCTCTTCTTGACGAATTTAATTCAGAAAACATTAAAGATATTGCAACCCTTTGTTTCCACGAAAATTATCATAGCGGCCAGCTTGGATACATTCGGAGAATGCTCGGCAAACCCGGAGCTATAAAGTAATCTCGGAATTCAAAGATGAAAATAATAAAGATGTTTAAGTCGAATAAAGCCGCCATTCTTTTGGCAAGTATATAGTAACTTTTTCAAAAGTAATTATACAGTATTCAATTTTATCTTTGATGAAATTTTTCGCCTTACAACATTCAGTTGGTCAATAATATTGCGCCCTTGCGTTTTCCAACATTACACACCAATTCATAAAAAAATAAAAAAATGGACACACCAAAATCAACAAAAATAGAACTCATCACTCCGGCTTACAGAATGCATACCCAAAGCTTTATCAATGTTTTGGAGGGCATTTCGGAAGAAGATGCATTGAAAAGAATTGAAAATAAAACCAATCATATTGTCTGGATGGCCGGAAACTTCGTCAACATGCGTTATGGATTGGGCGGAGTTCTGGGTCTGCAGGACCAGGATCCTAATAATGATCTGTTTTTTATGGGGAAGGCATTGGATGAAAATATTCAATATCCAACTCTGGCAGATCTGAAGAAAAACTTTCACGACATTTCTCCTAAAATATTTCAAAAATTGTTAGAAGTTACAGATGAAGAACTTGAAGAGATGTTCGAGGTCGGAATGAATGTCCCATTCATCAAAGAAACAAAACTCAATTTTATCGGAATGTGTATCGGGAGAGAAGATTATCTATGTGGACAAATAGGTTTAATGCGAAGGATTTTAGACTATCCCGGAATGAAGTATGGGGTGGACGAGAATATTAAATATTAAACAATGACTCCGACAGAAAAAGGTTATAAACAGGTAAACGGAATCCAAATGTATTATGAGATCTATGGATCCGGAAAACCACTGGTATTAATTCATGGAGGAGGATCTTCCATTACATTCGATTTTAAAGAAATAATCGGGAGGCTCCAGTATCAGTTTCAACTCATCGGAATAGATCTTCAGAATCATGGAAGAAGTGAGCACAGAAATATTCCGGAAACATTTGAACAGGATGCTCAGGATGTGGTTGCTCTTTTAGCTGAGCTTACTATTGACAGAGCTTCATTCTGGGGATTCAGTAACGGAGGAAATACGGTAATGCAAATCGGCTATCGCTATCCTGAGGTAACAGAAAAACTGGTAGTAGCCTCTGCATTTTATAAAAGAAGCGGGATGATGGATGGTTTCTTTGAATCTATGCAGGAAGCTACTTTGGATTCGATGCCGGAACCGTTAAAGATCAACTTTCTGAACCTCAATCCGGATTTTTCAAAACTGGAAAATATGTTTGATAAGGACAGCAATAGGATGAAGACTTTTGAGGATTGGGAGGATGAGGTTTTAACCTCTATAAAAACTCCCACTTTATTCATCAGTGGTGAAAAAGATGTTATGAAACCGGAACATACCATTGCCATGTGGCGTTTGGTAGAAGGTTCTCAGGTGATGATTCTTCCCGGTGTTCATGGTGCCTACATGATGGCAGATTTCGAAGGATATGTAGACAAGAATCTAATAGATTTTACTACCCAGGAAGTAAAAAAATTTTTACATAAAAAATAAAGAAAAAATAGCCTCTGATCCATAAAGCTATTTATAATTCAAGAAAAAATAATAACATTTAAAATTAAAAATCATGGCTAAACTAAATTCGTATTTAAATTTCGATGGAACCGCTGAAGAAGCTTTCAATTTTTATAAATCCGTTTTCGGAGGTGAATTCGTAGGGGGAATCCATAAAATGGGAAATGCACCCGGTACAGAAAATCTTTCCGAAGAAGAAAAAAACAGAGTGATGCACATTGCATTGCCTGTTGGAGGAGATCTTTTGATGGCTTCAGATATTGTTCCGGGCTTTGGGCAAACACTAACGGTCGGTAATAATAACTATGTATCTATTTTCCCTGATTCAAAGGAAGAGGCGGAAAGACTTTTCAAAGGATTGTCTGAAGGCGGAAATATTGAAATGCCCCTTGAAGACCAGTTTTGGGGTGATTATTTCGGAAGTTTCCAGGATAAATATGGTATTCATTGGATGGTGAATTACAATGATCAATATGAAAAATAATCTTATATTTAACTCATTATTAGAAAAGAGTACCCTTCGTTGGGTATCTCTTTTATTCGTTCAATCATTAAAAAGAAAAGAACCATGGATCCAATTAGAATAGACATTACAATTTTAGCTCCGGTAGAAAAAGTTTGGAATTATTTCAATGAACCTAAACATATTATGAAGTGGAATTTTGCCCATGAAAGCTGGCAATGTCCTAGTTCTGAAAATGATCTGAGAGTAGGAGGGAAATTCAAAAACAGAATGGAAGCAAAAGATAAAAGCTTCGGATTTGATTTTGAAGGAGTATACGATGAGGTACGTCCTCATGAAAAAATAGCATACCATATTGCAGATGGGAGAAATGTAGAGGTGATTTTTGAGAAAGTAGATGAAAATACAACAAAAGTTATCGAAATATTCGATCCCGAAAAACAAAATTCTGTGGAAATGCAAAGAGAAGGTTGGTATGCCATTCTCAATAATTTCCACAAGTATGTAGAGAACCATTAAAAAACATTTTTGCCGCCATGATTAATTTAATTATCATGTCAAAGAGTTTGAATTCCATGTATGCTGTTAGCTATGATCCTAAAGACGAATTTCTTTATGGGGTCATTGCAATACCTGCGAGAAGAGCTTTGAAAAAAGAAAAAATAGATTCTTTAGAAAAGCTCTCAGATTATTCTGAAAAAGAAATACTTCAGCTGCACGGTTTCGGGAAAAATGCAATGATAAAGCTGAAAGATCATATGAAGGCGCATCAGATGTATTTTAAAGAAACATAAAAGGTATTAGACATACAATTTTACGGTGTCATTGCGAAATAAAGTAATGTAATTTCTTTAGAGGCAAAGACATCAGATTTCTTTTGTTTTATATTTTATTGATGTCATAATTCACTGAAATGAAAGTAATTGTGATTTAATTCTTTCAGGCTCGTCCTATTAAACAATATAACTCAACTTTAAAATGTAATAGTATGAATAACGATATTTTCCCGTGTCTCTGGTATGATGGAGATGCCAAACAATCTGCCGAATTTTATTGTAAAGTCTTTGGTGGTGAGATTACAGCAGATACCCCGGTGGTTATGAATATTGATGTTTTTGGGCAGCGATTAATGTTATTGAACGGAGGACCGCAGTTCAAAAAAAATCCTTCTATTTCATTTACGGTACTTTGTGAAACGGAAGATGAGGTTCAGAAATATTGGGATCAGCTGGTAGACGGAGGCATGGCTCTTATGGAGCTGGGCTCCTATTCATGGAGTACAAAATACGGATGGGTACAAGACAAATACGGGGTAACTTGGCAGTTGTTTTTCGGAGAAAAAGCAGAGGGACAAAAGATTGTCCCTACTTTAATGTTTATTCATCAGAATAATGGTAAAGCTAAAGAAGCAATGGAGCTTTACACTCAAACCTTTCCGGATTCCAAAATGGGAGATATTCTGACTTATGGACAAGGAGGAGAAGGGCACAATATGCAGGAACCTCCGGAAAATATACAGCACGCTCAGTTGATTATTGATAATTATAGCTTGTATTGCATGGACAATTCCTACGATCATCAGTTTGATTTTAATGAAGGAATTTCCCTGGTAGTAATGACAGACGATCAGCAGCAGACCGATCACTACTGGAATACCCTTACGGCTGATGGCGGAAGAGAAAGTATGTGCGGATGGTTGAAAGATAAATATGGACTGAGCTGGCAGATTGTTCCTAAAAGACTGATTCAGTTGATGAATGATTCTCATCAGGAAAAAGCTTATCAAGTCGTGCAGGCAATGATGAAAATGCAGAAAATTATTATACAGGATTTAGAGGACGCTTATAATTCTTAAAGTCATTTCGGCTTATTGTTTGATGTGACTTAGAAAAAGATTTGCATATGAAAACACAGAACAAATCACAATCTAAGTCAAAAGTCCCTAAAGAAGGACTGTTCCCGGAAATTATCCGCAATGACTATGTGGGAAGTCAGAAACTAGCCGGAAAAAAGGCCATTATTTCCGGAGGAGATAGCGGTATCGGCCAGGCTGTAGCCGTGCACTTTGCCAGGGAAGGGGCCGATGTTGCCATTATTTATAAAGAAAGCGACGATGATGCCAACGAAACCAAAAAACTGGTAGAAAAAGAAGGGCAGAAATGTTTGCTCATCAAAGGGAATCTTACCAAAAAAGCTTTTAGGACAAAGTGTTTGAGGAAGATTAAATCAGAATGGAAGACCCTGGATATTCTCGTTAATAATGCCGGAATTCATACCTCAAAAAACAGTCTGGAAAAAATTTCTGATGAACAGATTCAGGAAACATTTGATACCAATATTATTTCGATGATTTCATTCACAAGAAATTTTCTTCCTTTAATGGAAAAAGGGGGCAGGATTATCTGTACCACCTCGGTGACAGCATATAGAGGAAGCGATCATTTAATTGATTATGCGGCTACCAAAGGTGCGATACTGTCTTTCATCCGTTCTCTGGCTGATAACCTGGCCGAAAAGAAAATTATGGTCAATGGAGTGGCTCCTGGACCTATCTGGACTCCGCTTGTAAAAGAAGCATTTGATGACTTGTCAACTTTTGGAAAAGATACACCTCTTAAACGGGCTGGTCAGCCATCAGAAGTGGCACCCGCTTATGTTTTTCTAGCTTCAAAAGATGCAAGCTATATTACAGGAGAGGTCATCCACATCAATGGTGGAGATTTTGTAGGAGGCTAACCATCATGCTGAAGAGACAAGAGTTTAAAATTTTATCATTACTTAAATAAAAAATATGGAACAATTATCGTACGAAATGGAGATTAATGCAGAGCCTGCAAAAGTATGGAGCGTCCTATGGGGAGATATTACATACAGACAATGGACAACAGCATTTACTGAAGGGTCTTTTTATGAAGGAATTTTGGAAGAAGGTAATATTATTAAGTTTTTTGACCCCAAACAAAACGGGATGTACAGCAGAGTTGAAAAGGTGGTTCCCGATCAGGAAATCAAATTTCTTCATTTAGGCGAAATTTATGAAGGAATAGAGGTGGCGCAGGATTGGGGAGAAGCCACAGAGTCCTATTTCCTTGAAGAAAATGAAGAAGGGACTTTGTTAAAGGTAATAATTCAGTCCCCGGCAGAATTTAAAGACTTTTTTGAAGAAAGATTTCCCAAAGCAATGCTGATTATTAAGCATCTTTCGGAAAATCAACTGTAATAAATAGAAAATCACCAAATCACCACAAAAAATAAAAATATGGAAACCTTATCATATGAAACAATCATTGATGCTCCCAAACAAAAAGTCTGGGACATCCTATGGAGCCCGGAAACATATAGCGAATGGACCCAGTATTTCGGTGCCGGATCAGTCATGAAATCGGATTGGAAAGTAGGCGGTAAAACGTATTTCCTCAACGCAGCGGGAGAAGGAATGGTTTCGACTATTGATAGCCTTGAAGAACCTGATCAGATTATTTTTAAACATCTTGGCATGGTTGATAAAGATGGTAATGAAGACACACAAAGCAAAGAAGTTATGGAGTGGAGCGGGGCTTTTGAAAAATATATCTTAATAGATTTTGATGGAAAAACAAAACTGCATGCTGAAGTTCAGGTAGAAAAAGAATGGCAGGATCATATGAATACCGGTTTTACAAAAGGATTAATGGTTGTAAAAAGCCTTGCAGAAGGACAAAGCTATGGAGCTGTATAATGAGGTTTTACATTTTTATTAATTCTTCCGGTAACATTAAATCCTAATATCTTAACTATATATGAAGCTTCTTGTAATTATCTTTGTGACATTTATTCTGGCACTTCTGGGAACAACACTGGTTCACGGTAGTCCCGATTTTCTATTTTCAGGGAACCTGGGAATGGCCGTATTTATTATATTCACCGGTTTTTCCCATTTTAAATTTCAGAAAGGAATGGTCATGATGATTCCCGATTTTATACCCGGGAAACTATTTTGGGTATATGCTACGGGAATATTGGAAATTGCTGCAGGAGTGGGATTAATGATTCCTTCCATCCGGGAATTGACAGCTGTTTTACTCATCATTTTTTATGTATTGGTTTTTGTTGCCAATATTAATTCATCAAAGAAAAATATTAATATTTTCAAAGCAGACTATACCGGACCGGGGATGTCATATCTCTACAGGCAAAGAATTCCGATGCAGATTATTCTGATAGCCTGGACCTGGTATTTTGGAATATACTTACATTCATAAAGAGACAGTGCACACACTGTCTTTTTTTATTATTAAAAAAATAAATAATCAATAATGTAACGTTTTGAGGTTTTTATGTGTCTAATTATATAAAACATTTGATCTTTTATTGTTAAATTTTAAATGTAGACCATAGTTTTAACCTTAAGACAGAAATTATGAATCTGAATTACAAAATTTTCGGTACGGCTTATATCGTACTCTCTTCTATTATGATGAACGCACAAAGTACAACAGCTAAGGTACCGGGAGATCCTACGTTGCCTTCTTCAAAAGCAAGTCTTGAAAAATTGATCTCCTATGACAAAGGCAATTTCAAGTACAAGGTTGAAGACTATTTTGCGAGACCAAAAGCCTCTGTATTTAAAATATCACCGGATGGGAAATATCTTTCGTACAAAGAAAAGGATCAGGATAAAAAAAATCACGTTTATGTAAAGGATTTGGCTACCGGTAAAGTTACCAAAGCGATTGTAGAAAAAGATGATTTAATCAAAAGCTACGGCTGGCTCAATAAAAGCCGTCTCTTTTATACCCAGGATAAAGGAGGAAATGAAAATATTCACCTGTATGCTGCTGACATTGATGGAACGAATTTAAAAGATCTGACTCCCTTTGACGGAATTACATTGGGAGCAATAATCCCGATAAAAGATACAGATTTTGTGGTGGTTACCATGAACAAAAATAATAAGCAGATTTTTGAACCGTACAAAATCAATTACGTAACAGGGGGAATGACCCAGCTGTATGAAAATAAAGACGTGAACAGCCCGATAGATGATTATATTTTCGATAAAGATGGAAATCTGAGAGGTTATACGGTTCTTGAAAACGGGTTGACGAACAAAACGTATTATAAAGATCTGCAAACAGGTAAATTTAATCTTATTCAATCAACAGATTGGTCCAATACCTTTGGCATTATCAGATTCAATGACAATTCTAAAAATAAGGATGAAGCGTATGTTATCACCAATTTGGATAGTGACAAAACGAGAATTGTGTTATATGATCTGAAGAAAAATGCAGTCATTAAAGAAATCTATTCCAATCCGGTATATGATGTAAGTTCCATAAGTGTAGCAGGTAAAAACCGAAACTATGAACTTGATTATATCAGCTATGAAGCAATAAAAGGTGAGACGGTTCCCGTAAGTAAATTTTACAAGGAAATTGATGACAAATTAAAATCTCAGTTTAAAGATAAAGAATTTGGTATCGTTTCTTCTGATGATAACAATGACAAACTTCTGGTAATGGTTGCCAGCGATAAGTTATACGGAACTTATTATGAATACGATACAAAAAAGAAGGAACTGAAGCTCCTTTACAATCTTATGCCTCAGCTTAAAGAAGAAGATATGGCTGAAATGAGACCTATTGAATTCAAAAGCAGAGATGGTTTAACGATTCGTGGTTATATCACCCTGCCAAAAGCGGCTTTGGAAGGGAAAAAAGTTCCATTGGTGGTTAATCCTCACGGTGGCCCTCAGGGGATCAGAGATCATTGGGGATTCAATCCGGAGACTCAGTTGTTTGCAAGTCGTGGATATGCTACACTTCAGGTGAATTTCAGGATTTCCGGTGGGTATGGAAAAGAATTCCAGAAGTCAGGGTACAAACAGATCGGAAGAAAAGCAATGGATGATGTGGAAGATGGAGTAAAATATGCCATCAGCCAGGGATGGGTTGATAAAGATAAAGTCGCTATTTACGGGGGAAGCCATGGAGGATATGCAACTTTAATGGGGTTAATTAAAACTCCTGATTTATATGCGTGTGGAGTAGATTATGTAGGAGTGTCAAACATCTTTACTTTCTTTGATTCTTTCCCTGAATACTGGAAGCCTTACAAAGAAATGGTAAAACAAATCTGGTATGATCTGGATAATCCTGAAGAAGCTAAAATTGCAAAAGAAGTTTCACCGGTATATCAGATTGATAAGATTAAAAAGCCTTTGTTTGTGGTTCAGGGAGCGAATGATCCAAGAGTAAATATCAATGAATCTGACCAGATTGTAAAAGCAATGCGTGCAAAAGGATTTGAAGTTCCTTATATGGTAAAATATGATGAGGGGCACGGATTCGGAAAAGAGCCCAACAGAATTGAGCTTTATAAGTCGATGCTAGGATTCTTTGCTGAGAATTTCAATAAAAAATAAACCGATAATTTTTATAATGTTAGAAACGGAGGATGTATTGTCTTCCGTTTCTTTTTTGTCATTGCGAGCAAAGCGAAGCAATCTCTATAAAAATTAAATACTGAAGCTGGATTGTTGAAGTAGTTACTGAAAATCTTGGATCTTCTTGCGCCTTAAATAATTCGAAAAGTTTAGTGGCCTTTCGCGTCTTTGTGATTCTCCAACAAAAAAATAAGTTGGAAAAACGCAAAGACGCAAGGTTGTTGTCAAGCGATATGTTGTAAGACGCAAAGATTTTATCTCCGATAAAATTGAGTATTTCCATAGATCATTGAAAGAACAATCATACTTTTTCATTCAGAGCACAGGTAGAAGGTCTGCGAACAAATCTTGGATCTTCTTGCGCCTTAAATAATTCGAAAAGTTAGTGGCCTTTCGCGTCTTTGTGATTCTCCAACAAAAAAATAAGTTGGAAAAACGCAAAGACGCAAGGTTGTTGTCAAGCGATATGTTGTAAGACGCAAAGATTTTATCTCCGATAAAATTGAGTATTTCCATAGATCATTGAAAGAACAATCATACTTTTTCATTCAGAGCACAGGTAGAAGGTCTGCGAACAAATCTTGGATCTTCTTGCGCCTTAAATAATTCGAAAAGTTTAGTGGCCTTTCGCGTCTTTGCGATTCTCCAACAAAAACATAAGTTGGAAAACGCAAAGACGCAAGGTTGGTGCCAAACGATATGTTGTAAGGCGCAAAGATTTTATCTCCGATAAAATTGAGTATTTCCATAGATCATTGAAAGAACAATCATTCTTTTTCATTCAGAGCACAGGTAGAAGGTCTGCGAACAAATCTTGGATTTTCTTGCGCCTTAAATAATTCGAAAAGTTTAGTGGCCTTTCGCGTCTTTGTGATTCTCCGACAAAAAAATAAGTTGGAAAAACGCAAAGACGCAAGGTTGTTGTCAAGCGATATGTTGTAAGACGCAAAGATTTTATCTCCGATAAAATTGATTATTTCTATAGATCATTGGAAAAATAAACTCTATTTGTCATTCAGAGAGAAACGGAGTGTAGTGTGGAATCTAAATTCTTTTCTACGAATTTTCGGAATAATGTAAGGGGAGATTTTGTAATGCGTTATTGTTTTCCAAGGGTTTAGTTTCTTTTTTCACAGATGAACTGATGGAATATCCTTATTCTAGCCCTGATAGCAGCGGTTACCCCACAGCTTGGGTGCGCACTGGCACGAGGATTATGAGCGGATAGCAGGAAACAGCTCCTGGAAATATGGGAAAATAAGTAATGAGTAATAAGGGAGGATGCAATATATTTTTTACCAATTGAATAGCTGATGAATAAAAGAAAAATGGAATTGTAAGAAAAATATTTTAAATTTATTAAAGTAAAACCAAAAGGACAGTCGTCATAGCAGTATGGAGGTTGTCGAAAAAATAACAATGCCACAAAAGGAGAAAGAAAGTATCATCTCACAAACCGTTTCCAACTACGGAGGGAAGCTGATGTCTTATATTCGTCCTAAAGTGAAAAACACGGAGGATGCGGAAGATATTCTGCAGGAGGTGTGGTATCAGTTCAGCAGTCTTACTAATCTTTCTGAGATTGTGAATGTAGGAGGCTGGTTATATCGGGTGACGGCAAATAAAATTACCGACCGTTACCGCAAGAAGAAAACAGAGAATCTTGAAGATTTTGTCTATGAAGATGAAGACGGAAGCTTTTCCATCAAAGATATTTTATTGATGGATGACAGTGCCGGGCCGGAAGTGAAGATGTTTCAGGATGAAATCTGGAAAAAACTGTTTGAAGCCCTGGATGAACTTCCCGAAAAACAAAGACTGGTCTACGTAGAAAACGAACTGAATGACAAAACACTCCAGGAGATTGCCGATGAACAGGGAGAAAATATCAAAACGATCATCAGCAGAAAGAATTATGCTGTGAAGCATTTAAGAAACAGATTGAGAAAGTTATACGAAGATTTAAAAAGTTAGAAAAAGAAATTATGAATCATAAACACAAAAAAGGCTGGATTTTTTTATTGTTATGTCCACCGTTGATCTTAGCTGCCGTTACCTGGATTGTAATGTCGCTTTGGAATTGTCTGCTTCCTGAAATTTTAGGAGTCAAGACCATCACGTTCTGGCAGGCAATGGGAATCCTGATTTTGAGTAAAATTCTTTTCGGAGGTTTCCATTTCGGGAAAGGAATGCGGGATTTTAAGGAAAGAAAGATGAGAGAAAAAATGGAATCCCTGTCACCTGAAGAAAGAGAAAAGTTTAAAGAGGTATGGAGAAACAGATGCTCAGGAGGATTCTTCAACAGAAATAACGAATAATTTGAAAATTTTAAAGAAGTAGTAAAGTAAAATTAGAATTGATTCGTCTCTATAAAAAACAAAAAGTAGTAAAATTTAAAATTTGAAAAAATGAAAAATTCAGCATTAAAAGGTGCTCTTGGAGCATTAGCAGTTGTGGGTGTAGCCTTAATAGCTAAAAAAGCTGCACAAAGAAAAAGATTTATCAAAGGTATTTTTGATGAATATGGAATTAAAGAAAAATCACCTTTCGGATTAGCCGACAAAATCAGAGAAATGAATGAAGAGGATTATCAGGAACTGAAAGGTAAATTCAAAAAGGAATTTGCGTCAAAATGTTGCAGAAAGGATAATACCTGCGAAGCATAATACAGAAAGGACTAAATGAAATTGTTTAATTCCGGCTCGGGAAGCGAAGCTTCCCGAGCCGGAATTTTTACATCAACATACTAAGGGTTTTAAAAGAATGAATATAAAATCTATTAATTTAAATACTAAATTTGTTTTTCTTTTATAACATATTTTACGAGCATGATACCGAAGAATATTTTCATCACAATACTCACTCTTTTTTCTATAGCGATATATGGACAGAAATCTGAATTAAAAAACAAGCAATATATATTCTTTCTGCACAATAAATTTATGGAGGATCATTCCGTTGATGCAGCACATCCTAAATATGGTATTGTGGAGTATGAAAAAGTACTTCATCAGCTGAAGGACAGCAGTAATGTTGTTCTTTTTGAAAAGAGGAAGCCTAATACCGATCCGAAAATGTATGCGCTGAAAATAAAGAAACAGGTGGACCGTCTCATGAAAAAAGGAGTTAAAGCCGGAAATATTACAGTTGTCGGAACATCTCAGGGCGGCTATATTGCACAATATATTTCCTATTATGAAAAGAATCCGGAACTGAAATTTGTTTTCATTGGAGCCAGTTTTAAAGATGATTCCCTGGAAAAAGATCCCGATTTCAGACTTTACGGAAGAATACTTTCTATTACTGAAAAATCGGATGATGGTCATGTTCCTCTGTCTCAGGAGCAGCGATTTATCAGATCAAATATCAAAGATTTTAAAGAAATTGAACTTAATACGGGCTTAAACCATGGGTTTTTATTTAAAGCTCTTGATGCCTGGATTCTTCCCACAAAAGAATGGATCAATCGTCAATAATTATAGAGAATAGAAGCAACTAACTATGTATAGTTTGTTGTGAAGCATTAGCACGCAGGTTTTTGCTATTAATGCACGGATAGTAGGATACTTTTAAATATCAAAAGTATTTTCTATGTTCCTATTGATTAGTTTTTATAACCACATAGCAACATAGGCTTATCTGTTAGTACATCTGTGGCCATCCAAAATGCAGTATTCAATTTTATCGCAGATAAAATCTTTGCGCCTTACAACATATCGTTTGCAGATCACCTTGTCACTTTGAGTTTTCCAACACTTATCGAATTGTAATTGTTACATGGAATTTGGAAATATATGGATACACAACAGCGGCTTATTATTTACGATGAATACAAAGTAAAAAGAAAAATAATTCCTTATTTTTGTAATGCTCAATGAAAGATTACTACTATTTTCTCGGTATATCCCAGGATGCTTCAGAAGAAGACATCAAAAAGGCCTATCGTAAACTTTCTTTAAAGTACCATCCTGATAAAAATGAAAACGATGATTTTTTTGCGGATCGTTTCCGTGAGATACAGGAGGCATACGAAACATTGAGTGATTCTGCGAGAAGGCATTCTTATGATCAGAACTTAGAAAGTCATCAGAGAAGTTTCAGATATAATGTTCCACCGGCCATCAAAACTTTTACAGCAAATAAGATTCACGCGAAAAAAGGCGAGGAAATTATTATCAGTTGGCAGACGAGTAATGCCGATGTGGTAAAGGTATTACCTTTTGGATTGGAAAAACCTTATGGAGAAAGGATATTTAAAATAACGGAATTCAAAGACGGGAAATTCCAGCTTTTACTTCATGCCACCAATACTCTTCTGCATAAAACCGTGGTACAGGGCATTACCATTACGGAAGTTTTTGAAAATGATGCCGAAAAATTCAAAAGCAATGTAGAAGATCTTTTTAAGCCACAGCCTAGAACGGTGAACCAATCTGGTCAGCCTAAAATTATACTCTTGTTTTGGGGAATTATAATATTGGCAATTGCCATTTACTTTTTAGTGAAAACTTTTAGCTAACTAAGCCATTTTCTTTCTACCCGGGCATTTTTTGCATCTTTTTCCTTTCTTGAATTTTTTGCAGCAAGATTTCTTTTCGCAAAACATATCTTCATTGTTGAAAGAGTACACAGGAGCCAAAGGCGGAACTTTAAACGGGACGATCATATTCATACTGCAAATATATTAATTTAGAATAAATATAATTAATAAAATTTCATAATTTTCTTTAAACCTGATCAATAGCATTGGAACCGCCTTGTACCACGGAGAAATTACGCTAAAATTTCACTGATGTTGAAGCCTGAATTCTCCAGGCGTGAGCACTCTCATTTCCGAAATTCTGTCTTCTTCCATAGTTAGTCTCAATTCCCATTCGTACTTTTTTATGGGGATGAAAAACGATATTCATTCCGATGTTCTGGAAGTTTTTGGTCATATTTTGAGGAATAAAAGATTCTTTTCCCATATTCGAATGACTCACAAAAGCCACAGAGCTCCATTTTGGAGTCCACCAATGTTCGTAAATACCGACAATATTGAACATACTCAATGTTTTTAATAAATTACCGTCAGAAGGATCGGGAATGGCGTCATATTTTTCTTCGTTCAGATTACTGTTATTTGTTGAAAACCCCTTTCCAAGGGAACTTTGAAAACTGATAATATTAGCTTTGTCAAGATATAGCTTCCCTGAAACCATTGCTCCCCAACCCAATAAAGTTTGAGTTTGATAAGGATCCCCGGACTGACGCTTCATGTCATAACTTATCGGTGATAATATAGCTCCGGCCTTGATATAGTTTTTTTTCATCTCCGTAACGATATAAAGCGGTTAGATTAGGAATCATTGCTCTTTTTTTCCAGTTGAGTGAATCTGCAGGAAGCATAATGCTTGGGATATTGGGATCTTCCAGCGACAAAGACAAATTCCCTTTTTGGGATACTTGCGTTGTGTATCGAAGTTGAATTCTTCGGGTAAAAATTAAAGCGTTGGGGGGAACAAAATCAAAAATATTCGGAAAAATATCAAGATCAGAAAAATTACTCCATGTTTGTCCCAGAAGCCATTGATTACATTGTATATATCCCTGTCTGAAACGAGGAGCCGTACTTCCGTTGGGACCATAGAAATCGATTTCTACATACGCAGAAACTGGAGAGCCATTATTGGTATTTTTTTGCTTAATTCCTAACCCAATCTGGGATTGTTTGATACTGAAATTGGTACTTAAGGCATTATTCTGCGGAATTTCTATAGAATGCGCTATAAATCCGTCCTTTACTTTCATCTCCTGGAGATTGAGCATAAAGTCAGTCTGAATAAATCCTTGTACATAAAGATCCCATTCATCCTGATCTGAAGCTGTAATAGTTGTAAGAGTTATCTGTCCATAGATTTTTGAATGTGGAATAATGGCGGTCATCAATAAAGCCATCAATCCGGCATGTGCTTTTTTCTTCATGTACTGTCGTGTTCTTTCTCTGTAAAGCTTATCTTATTTTTTATCATGCGTATCTGTTCAGGTTACTCGTTTTAATTAAATAATAATGATTAAAGGAGACGTCAAAAACATTTTTTTTGCTTTTTATTCTCCGAATAGTGAAGTGAAACTACAAAATAATTTCAGAAGTGTTTTTCGTGAAATTTTTAATTCAAATGAATGGATTTTAATATTTTAAACTATTTATTTAATGTTTTATTAGTAATAAATGTTTTGTATTGTTCATTATTGTGTATAAAATCAATTTAATTATTGAAATAAATGAAT